>BLKR01001060.1:0-87806 GCA_011170035.1 Teleogryllus occipitalis | reverse complement strand
ATCTGAAACTTCACAATACAATAATTAAAATTAAATACTGGTGAAATGAAACAAAATAATCATCTTAATATACACAACCAATCTTTCATTCTTCGAAAGTTTTAAACTCTCCGTTTTTAAACTCTATGATATCTATATTTAAAGTGAAACGAGGTCCAATTTCATTCGCCGCCCTACACAATCAATTTAAAGGTGAATTTGCAGTATTTATTTATTATAATCTGACGGACTTCATAAATAGAGAATAGTACAGAACTAAAATTAAGAAAAATGACTCGTGAATATCACGATAGCAATACCAATAACATAATCATTCATAAGATAAAAATACGCAAATCAGTATAAAACCGTAAGGTCGGATTCCAAACATCGCATCTAGACTCATTGACCATCTTAGTCATTCTAGTGATCTAATTATTTTCAGTGTAAATATTTGTGTACGTCGCTACTGAGAACGTATCTTTATTTAGCGAACGAATTGCAGACACTCTAAAATTCAATTCCTCAAGTAACAGTGGGCAATCAATTACACCATTAACTTACTTAAACACAAACAAGATATTAATGAAATCGCGAAGAGACGAAATAGAGGGCATGTTTAGGGTATACGATATGAGACGATAATCATGATCGTTGTAAGGGTTGAGAATGCCTAAACATGTTGCAGCAATTCTGAAGAGCTTGTGCTAGTCAAATTCAAATTCTTCTAAAGAAGAATGAATGTGAAAACACGGAAACCAGGCCACGAGAAGCATTATATAAAACGTTTTAAAAATGTTTAACGCAGTGAATTCAACACATGTTCTTTGGACGACACCATGAATTTGGATGGCTTTATAAGTCGTGTAGTCAATATGTTTAACGAACGACATTTTAAAGTCAAAGTATACACCCAAATCCCGAATCACAGAGACAAATTCAAGAGGTATGTATTTATGGTGTATTGGTAAGAATCATCGGGAATGAGAGAATGTAATAAATTAGCATTTGACAGCATTTAATGTAAGATCATTCTCTTTAAACCATTTAGATAATGTATTTAGCGCTGATTGTGAGGAATGTTGGTCGTTTATGGACGTGATCAACATAAAAAGTTTACAATCGTCTGCAAATAGGAGCAACTCTCCGTAACTGTGAGATGGAACTCATTTATGAACAGGATAAAGGGTAGTAGTTCCAGAAGAGATCCCTGAGGCACTTCAGACAGAACCGGGAACCCTTATGAAATGATGTTTTGATTTTTATCAACTTAACTTTCTAAGGCATTTAGAATAAGATTTGACTCTAAATTTCTTCTACTCATAAACCAAATTACCTAATAATGAGGTAGGGATATTTCCCTTGCTTTTACACTTGATTTTATCGATATCTATAGATTCAAAGGGTTTCGGAATTACACTCCTAATAGGTCGATAGTTCGTTATTATGCTTTTATCACAGGATTTTAAAACGGGAATGGCGAAGGAGAATTTCCACTCAAAGGGGAAAAAACCTTCAGCCAAAGATTTGTTAAAAACAAATATGATTTTCAGATTACCTCAGATATGATTTTTACATTACATTTAAGACAAATATTTATTTTTTATTTTTAATAATATTAAACTAATTATTTCATAATTTCATTATCTTTAATTAAATTATCTATGTTAATTTTTTGCCATTTTCATAAAACACAGAAAGTTAGCTAAAAATGGGTTTAGCGCCATTTTTTAGCGTAGTTTCATACTTACGAGGAGGAAATTTAAAGATACAAAATTGAAGCAGTTTTAAAGAAAATCATTTTTTAAAAATTGCCAATATTTAACGCCAAATTACGTGAAAACTACTCATTTAAAAAACTTGTACATAATCTTATTTCAGATTACCTTTGAACAATACATTTCATTCAGGAGAAAATCTCTATCTTCAACATTGTAGTTGTACAAAGGCATCGAAAAACTTTTGGACTTATGCAATTATTGAAAAATCAGAGATTTCTACGAAAGTAAGGTCTTTCATTTAAGCGTTCTTTACGCTATACGAGGGTAAATGTTAATTTAAAAAAAATTGAGTCCTTTTTGAGAAAATGTTGGTATTGTTGAAGACTCATATAAAGTACCTCCAAAATCAAAACGTTCGTTTCAAGCTCGCAGATCCGTGAGTTCGTTCAAAGTGATCGCGGAATGTCAATTGTGAAGTAAATCGTCTGAACGGTTTAAGTGTTGACGTTGACGTTGCATAAAGTATTTGACATTGACATTCACAAAACAAAAATAATTCTCCGTTTTGTGTAATTATTATTCTAATTTTTTTTCTCTTTTCTGTTATAGTCTTTGTATATTGATCCTGAAAAGTACCAATGGGGGACTTTTCTATAAATTATTGTTTCTTTGATCATTTTATTTTGAATTATCATATTTACTTATTATTTCGAATTGAAATAGATTGTAAATTTTCATTGTGTTAATAAAAAAAACATCACGATGGTTTAAAAGATATAAACATATTTAGTATTTGAAATAAATAAAATCCTTTTCTAATTTCCGCATTGGTACTCCGGTTATATAATTACAAAGTTATATGAGCATGCTTCGTATGAGGTAAAACAAGTTAAAAATGGAAAACGCACGTTCGTACAATAATATGGTTTGTTGGTGTTCTCCACAACGTTGGCAGAGCAATGACAATGATTTGAGTTTTCCATACAAACAGAACTAAAGGTTCGTTGTACAGGTGACATAACACTAGTGAGCAGCCCATAGTTTGCCCCGATTACAAAAACGACAGCAAAAGTATAAAGAATACGCAAGTATTGTAATTTCTTATATTTTTTTTTCCTTTGAAGTTTGGGTGTAAATCTTCCACAAACATAACAGAAGTTATCGGGTTGATACACACACTGTCGATTTGTATTTCATCGAACCGACTCAATTCTACAGATCATGTGGCGAATTTCACTTTATAAAAGCCACAGAACTGTAATGTATTAATGTATTTGAGGCACATGCCAACCAGACATGATCTTCATGCGCACGGTTCCGCATGACACCGACTGACTCAGAATCTGCCACCCCAACAGTTGGATACTTGTATATTTGCGGTAACGTAAAGGGCCAAAATAATTTCTTTCGGTGACGATGCGCAGTAGGAAATATTACGGTGTACGTGACTTATTTTCAAAACATCCACTAAGACCTACTCGTAATTGAGCTTGACTACCAGGCGCAAGAACAAAGATTGCAATCGCCGAATGCAGAAGGTAAAAAAGAAATACAAAAGCCTAAGTTTGTTGCTTTCACATGAAAGTGGCATAGATGAACTGAACAAATATTAATGAATGAATTGAATTCTTTGAAAAATGTCTCTTGTATTATTTTCGCAGTCACGTTCCATATTGTTTTCACGGAATATTCTTTATATTCTTCACCATTCACTTTTCTCATATCCATGCTCCAATCTTTTAAGATATTTGATATTTCCTGATTTGTATTACTCGCGGTTAATTTATATTTCCTTTCCTCACAAAATTTCTCAAACTGATTCCAAATATATTTCCTGTTGGTGAGTGTGTTATTTGGTTTGGATTTATTCCTCTATTTCTATAATTCTATAATTTCTATATTTCTATAATTTTCTCTATTTCGTCATTCGACGTCGAACTAAATCTTTGCTGCAACATTTTGCGCTCAAACAATTTCAAACAAAAGATACACACCCAACCATGGAATAAAAATAATAGCAAAATTACATAACCTCTTATCTGTAGACAAAACAAGGCGCAAAATGTATCATCTCCTATGAGGTGATAATCAATAACTGATAAATATGCATGGTAAAGTCGTCTCTAATTGGCTGGTAGGGTCCCAGTTCTTAAACGCTATTGGCTGAAATTTCATGAGTGGAATAGTCTACTTAACACCCTTAATGCAGAAATAACTATTCTACACGAAGTATTAAATATGTTATGTTTAATATTCTTCACAACTGCCAAATTCATTTCTACTCCCCGACGCCCTAGAGATCCTAAAGTTTTTGGACATACTGAAGTTTTTCCTGTGAACTAAAAGAAAGGGCATTTACATGTTAACATATTTTGAGATGCGTTTAGCTCTTTTTTTATTTAATTTATTTTAAATTGCTGTGCAACTACATGGTCATGAGTGATCTAAAACTCTTTAACAATTTTACATTATATGAAAATTAACAAATTTGATTACATAACAATATATCATGACATTGACTTTTAACAATTTAAAGCATTCACAAATAGATACATTTAATAATACAAATATGTGATTTTTTGAAAATACTAAATATATATTTTTCTAATTTTGTAATACGTAGAATTTGAATGATTTTGTCACATTGCTAAGTAGAATTTAATAAAGAATGGCTATCAAATTTTAAGTTTTTCTTGAGATCACTTGTGAAAGGACTTTTGATTTTAGTTCTTTGTTATGACTAAACATAGGATAATTAAGGAAATGTGCATTTTATTCCAAAGAACATATTTAAAGGCTTTTGGTACACATGCACAAATTATGAAAAATTAAGAATTCCGACAACTTTTTATTTTCGCCTATTTGGAGTAAATGTATTGTTAGGTACATTTAACTTCTTTACGCATTTTTATTGAAATTTATTTCTATTTCATTATAGTCTTGGTTAAAAATAAATGTTACAATCATTTTTACTTTTACACATTTCAGTCAATCGGAATCTAACGTATATTTTTTTGTGAATTTCTGAACCGGAGATGTCATTCTAATTTGAATGTGACTTTCCGTATATAGAAATCAAGACCTCGCTTTATTTGCAACTATTCGCATAAACAAAACAAAAGTGGAGGGTCGCAGGTGAGCGATGTGTCATGGATGAGTGTTGGGCTTAGATTCTCGAGGAAACCAACACTGTTGTCTCAGAGGGCAATTCGACAATCCCGACTTCCGACATTGATATCTTTCCTTCTAAGATGTTCTTGTAGGAAGGCGAAGTACGGAAAGCTCTGTTAATTCAGATGTAATTCACATTGGGTCTCTTTCATAGACCAATTATGCTATTAAAGGAAATTAGAACACTTCTTTTTGTAATTTTGTGGCCTTATAAATTACAATATTAGGTATTTCCTATTTATCAACAATGTTCATTAATTTTACTTCATTTCATTTCGTTATAAACGCAAATGTTCTGTTAAATATAAAATCAAGTGCAACGAAATATCTACTACGTATTGTTTTTTTCCCGCCAAATTCGTATTTTTATTGCCTTCTCCCTAATTTTTAATTTGTAGAGCTGCAATATTTGAAGAAATACACAAAATTACGATGAATCAGTAAGAGAGTATCCACCTTTGCCGGCGGCGTTATCAGAATTCTTTTACAACGCTCCGTGGGGTCACGGAAATTAAGCGAGTTCGAGATTCGCCGGTTCTTTGTTGGGTGACCGGCTACGAACCTCGGAATCTCACGAGTCCATGATCGATGGGATAAAAGTCACGTGACGAGACTTTACAGAGAAAGTAAAGGAGGATTACTCCACACAAGCACTCAACGCCAAACAAGGGTTTAAGAGACGCATTATGTCAATGACGCAACAAAATTAAAAAATCAAAATCAACACTTCATGAACCTTTTATTACAATTTTGTGTAATAATTTACAATGTAACAAGAATTAATGAACATTATTTAGTTTTTATTGAAATAGTATTTTATTGATATAGCTGAAATGTTTATTTTAATTTACTTTTCAAATTCTTGTATATTTACCTCTAACTTCTTGGTTTCTTTCTATAGTGGTAAAACAAAACAAAAATAATATATTGTTTTGTTTTACCACTCTATAACCGATTAGTTGTTATCTTTCAACCAATGAATCTATTAATTGAATTTTTTTCTTTCGATTATGATTAATCGTAATCGGTCCGTAATGTAATATATTACATCTGGATGAAACACGTGTGGACATTTTATGTAAACCCTGTGAACTTAAGTGGAACTATAGGAGGATGTGAAAAATGGAGAGACAAGGGGGCTTTGAAAAAGCTATATGACATAAAAACCAAGTGTGAGAGAGGACGTTTTTGGCTTTGTTTTAGACAAATCAATGTTTTAATAGTAAGAGGTGTTTTATAATAAAATGGTATTCGCTAAAGGAAGCGAGACAAGAACTTAGACAAATTGAACTGGGCGCTTAAGTTATGTGAGGAAGAAGGTTACGTGATATGTGAACCGAGAAGAACCGAGAAGAGAGAAAGCTGTCACTTATGCACTGATGTAATAAAACAGTTTTATTAGTGCAAATATAAAAAGCCATTTACTGAGGTGGGAATATTTACTGAAAATAATAGTATAATTCCTTGTTCTGTCTTCAATTTTACTGTTCATGTAGACAATCAATACAATTTTATTTGTTCAACACAGAAACGTCTAATATTTTTTTTAGTATAGTAATTTTAGCTGATTATACGAAATATTCTTATTCAATTCGTCCAATGATTTCCGTATGAAAATATTCTAGAGGCCATGTCCTGAGAATTGGTGTTTTAGTGTGCTGATGTATCGTGAAACGGTCTGGCATATTTACAAATATATTTCGGTACGTCATAGTAAGGATAAAATCGGCCTATAAGTGTCGATCCGAACAGGGATGCTCAAGTGATGGCCACGTTGATATGCTTTGGGACAACGCTTATCTCGGGTGACCCGAGTGCGAGCCCCGCTGCTTGTTGAGCCAGTTCGACCAGAGGGGTGGGGAGGCGCTTGGGCGCGATCGGCTGTACTCTAGTGAAAGGCGAGTGACACGCGGACTACTACTGCAGCGGGCTAACACGGCCAGTCTGCTCTTATTTCTTTCATTTAAGGAGCTTCGGTTTATAACGTCGACCGTTACACACAGAGCAAGATGGAAACTGCAAAATCCTTGGTTTTTAATGGGTTCCTCGTGAAGGGAGAGACCATGATGTAACGCAAATTAGCATATCGATTATGAATCAGTGTATGCAAATATTATTTTTGGAATATGTAATCACCAACAATCGATCGAGAATCTTTTTCTTGGATTAAGAAGAATCAAAGAAGTAAAAGAATAAGTATAAGAAGATGTAAAATAGCGTGATATCTGAAACGTCACCTTAGTATATCGTAAGATTAAATCCTAGCGAGATTGAGGAAGGTGGATTCAAGTTGGGAATTTTTTAGATATTATATATATGATAGGTCTGATATTTGTTTATGCTTCTTTCTTCAGGCTTAGCTAATACATCTACCACCGGATTCAGCAGTGACTAATACTGGAAGGACGGACGTCAATTTCTATTTGAGGAGATTCCCAGATAATCGAGCATAGCCACCGACTCATGTCATGTCGACCCTGAAACATGAAAATTTGTTTTATTATGTATCGTAACTGAATTAAGAGTCTTAATAAAAACCGAATAAACATATTGAAATCAAATTCAATGAATGAAAATACAAAAATTTAATATCTTTCGATACGAATAGAGTGGCATTAATGTCAAGATCCAATAACGTCTATCCAACCAAAGGATGTAGAATTAAATAATATGGGATTTCTTTCGTATTAAAGACAGGAATATGAGCGTAAATTGAAAATAAAATTACTCTTTAGTATAACAAAAGAGATAAACATATATCTGTGTATAGTGATGAATAATGAAGTACCAAAAAAGAGAAAAAAATCACACTAATGTTTGATTGTTCATGTACCATCGTATTTCATTTCAAAAACGTGGCCAGATTGTAATGAAGAAACGGGGTAGCAGAATAAGACAGACAAAACTACCCCCCGGGGATAAAAATATTGTGTTAAAAATCGTTATAGAAGTGTAAGAAAAACAAGTTTTTTCCCTGATTTAAATCAATTTACCCGGAATACTTCGTACAAATAAAAAGAAATGTGAAAATGAACTCAAAATTCCGCGTTTTCAGATAGGCTCAAACTCCATTTTCTCAAAAATGGCTTCAAATTTTTTCTTCAAAAATCGTCCACCAGAAAGTGCTAATTGCACTGTTTAATATGACGTAAAGTCCATTGTGGTGTATTCTTTCTAATAATTACACATATGTAATTTGTTTGAAATATCCCTCACGTTAACATGCTCATTTCCGTCAATTTGTATACATTTGAAGTGCTTCAAATGACTTCAAATGAAGTTTTTCGAAAACGCAATACATTCCTGTGTAAAAGAACTTCTAATTTCGAATTTACAGTAATGCTTAATTGCCGTTTTCTTAAAAACGGCTTCAAAATTTTCAATGAAAATTTCTATTTTGAATGAGGTTTTACTCTTCTATAATATTCCTGAAGTCACATTTCGGTTACACTATTAAGAAACCAAAAGGTTGACAAAAATGTCAAAATGTACTTTCAGTGACGATAGATGGTAGCTGACCAGAGAATGGAGCAAGACCTTAAAGCCGGTCCACACTAACGAAATTAGAAAACTTTGCTACGAGAAAGTCTGCCATTCTGTAGCACCTCTAGTTTACACTTCAATTACTTACTACAAATTGTATCCTCTGGGACAGTTTTACCTGTCTTTATCCGCTTTGATAACGGATTATTGAACATATTCTGTTAACACGATAGTTTTCCGTATTAATTTCATATTTGTGTGACCTTACAAATGTGGGTAGACGTTTGCGACCTCGCCGAAGCTCTTGAACGAACACTAGCGCCGACAGCGCGAGTCCCACTCCAAGCAGCTCCAGAACCCAGGACACGTCCTTGATTCCAAGCTCCCAAGGCTCTGTGTCGTCTTCAGTCGCGGGTCCTAATTTGTAACGCAGACTTTTCAATGTACCTTTTTCTTTTGATTTATGATACATGTATAGTCGGTGTAAATGCTGAGCATCATTATCCCACTTAGACATTAGACCAGCGGAATGATAGCAATGAATTTGTTGGTTCACAATGTCTGTCCAAGGCCAGTTTCTGAAACCGAAGAGAACAGAATGATATCTGACAGAAATAGTCTGGTTCTATATTAATTAGCAGAGGAAATTATTAACTGAATATATAGTACACTTAAAATATGATTTGCAAATGAAAAAGGAGAGTACTGATGTATACTTACATTGAAATTTTGTAAATTCATACTCATGGAATGATATCACTGAATACAGAGAAAATACCAGTTTTTTACGGTGTTTTAGTTCTTCAATTTTGGTACACATTTTTATACTTATTTTTTTTGTTATAATCATTGGAATATTTCAATATAATATTTCACAATGTAGAGTCGGAAGTTTTTCGAAAAGTTGGTCGGACAGATTTCTTTTAAAATTCGTAGTTTTCCCTTTATGTGTCTAAAAGTATCCTTTCTAGCTTTCAAATAAACATCTAATATTAAATATAACTGAAATTGTTGCTACAGAGCTCTTTAAAAAATTAAATTTAATCCAACTTGATATTTTTTGATGAGTATGATGTGTTTAAAATCAGTTTCCTTGCGGTCAATACAGTTAACAAAATTCATCTTAAAGTTTAATTGAACTGTTGTGCTGGATGTAAATAATCTCAGGCCAAATGTGGTTGAGTAGGGATTGTCTAGCAAGAAGGCTAATATAATAATAATAATAATAATAATAATAATAATAATAATAATAATAATAATAATAATAATAATAATAATAATAATAATAATAATAATAATAATAATAATAATAATAATAATAATAGCATAATAAGTACCTACAAAAGTTTTGAGATGAACCAGAAGAAGGATGTGGGAGGCGTCAGTACGTTCAAAATTTCTATTGACAGACAAGAGTAAAGTAATAGGCTGGATGATCTTGGCTGCCCGGGTGACGCCGCGTCGAAGGCTGTGTTGCCGGCGTTTCGACCATCTTTTTGTGGTCTTCCTCAGGGCTGGTCTGAAGACCACGAAGAGATGGTCGAAACGTCGGCAACACAGCCTTCGACGCGATGTCACCCGGACAGCCAAGATCATCCACATGACTCCGGCCGCGGAAGTCTACGACTTCAAAGTAATAGGCTGCACAAAACAAACAAAATAACTAGAAATTGATTCAAGAATATTTGTAAAGAGTGAAACATGGATTATAATATTTCTTTCTAGGCATTTAATTCTCTCACCACGCACTTCTACTCTCTCGAAAAGATTGCTGGAGTTACAGTTATTATTATATTTGTGAGAACTTATATGTATCCTTCCACAACTATCGATCTCTTCCGACTTTTTGTATATCTCAAAGTATTTCTAAATGCTCATACTGTCACATATTCCATTTTCACAGCAGAGTATTACTGTAACCCGATTCTATGAACATTTTCTTAGCCATTATACTGGTTTATGTACTAACTTTCGAGCATGCACGAAGTCGAGGCCATCCCTTAATGGTTCTTTGATTCGATGCCAATAGTCTGACATTATTCCTGCAAACTTCATTTCCTTCCAGTTCCCTTCGTAGGTGTACCATGCAACGCTGTCTCTCTTTATCAAATGCATAATAATCTCCGTGGGTCTGGATTGTCGGTATTCGAGCTTCAAAAGTGCTTCTTGCATTGACTTCGAATGCAAATTATTTGGATGCAACAAGTGCGGAATCGCCATCGTACCTACTACAGGGAGGCGAGATTTTACAAACTGCTCCAAAGAATCCATATCTGCATATCGCTCGGGTTTCGTCATGAGACTAAAAAGCCGCCCCTGGAACATTTTTGAAGAGCTTATGACAGTTATGTACCAAAGGAAAACACAGAAGTCACATCCATCAACACTCGCATAGCAATGGGGAACGACGGACCCCAGTGTTGGTTTCTCTGTTGTGTATGTAAGGAGTTACTATTTCATAATTTAGGATTTTTTATTAGAAACTTTCTAAATATTTCGTGACAGTTTCGTCTTTCAACGTTTACACAAAATGGAATCGCCGTCACCATGCGCATTTGCTTCGTGTACATTTAGTAGCTTTTGCTTCGTGTACATACTAGCGTCCTTATACAGATAGGCCTACCCCTAATTACTGTTTTACTAAAATTTTGTTTCAGTATTTGTCAATGTAGAGAACAGTAGTATAAAGGGAGAAACATTACATGTTGAATTAGTTCTTCTATAAAAGGACGAGTCCATCTGTATATCTGCGGGAAAGTACCTCTAGTACAGAAAATGTTGAATATATATATATATATATATATATATATATATATATATATATATATATATATATATATATATAATGTGTCCTGACCGTACCTAAAAAATTGAACATTATTTTAACACAAATA
Source organism: Teleogryllus occipitalis (assembly GCA_011170035.1). NCBI lineage: Eukaryota > Metazoa > Arthropoda > Insecta > Orthoptera > Gryllidae > Teleogryllus > Teleogryllus occipitalis. The sequence goes on along the minus strand of BLKR01001060.1, from coordinate 76,558 downwards.
TGCTCAAAATGATTGTAATATATTGCTAATTACACGTATGTCTAGATACCCGAGATTGCTAAGGCTGAAGAGTCTTATCGACTTAAGCTGCCATAACTGCATCGTAACTGAAGGTACAGATATCGATACCATTTTTATGCATTTTTTCTGTAATTTAATAAGATAACTTGTCATGAAATATAGTGTGGTTGCCACTTGATAATCTGTTTTGTTACCATGGTCACATTCTTATTGATCTTTGTTCTCGTGTTTTCTTTAAATGTAACGAGAATGTCAGGTTCTATCGATGTAATGGATTTTGAAATGGAAAATAGTTTCGAATTAATGGGAACTCCTCCCGATGTATTAGAAGAGCTGCTACGTTTGACATGTTTCCATTAAAATCAAAAGATATATATGTGAAAGAATGTAGGAAATTTTGTAAATGGCAAAATGCGAGAGGAGTTGAATGTGTCAAACATGTTTCACCCATTCTTTTCCAAAAATGTGTGGAGAGTAGCGTCATATGGCTATTTATTAGATTGTTTATTTACAATTAACGAAAATAGTTCCAAAAACTTGAAATTGATAAGAGCGGGTTTTGAAGGTCTTAAAAGCTAATTCAACATATTTTGAAATTAAACCTCTGCTATGTGGCTTGCTGATAGTAGTGTTTCTTAGCTATACTGCTTCTTTTACAGAGCTGCCTCTCAATTCCAATCAAGGCCCGTCACCACGGTGACATTATGGCACGGTTTTTCGCGTCTTTTTCGGTCGTGCCGCTTGAGTCACTTCATCTGCAGCACTACTTGATACGGTCGCGAGCATGCGACACCTAGCGGCACGACTGAGAAAGACGCGAAAAATCGTGCCATAATGCCACTAAAATGACGGGCCTTGACTGGAATTGAAAGGCAGCTATTTTCCAGACAGTCTCGAATAAACATATTATAATATGTTTATTATAACAATAATATTATTATTGTTTACTGAGAAATGCTTAGTGTGTCCACTACAAATACTGCCACACGTAAAAGTCTGTGTTTATGAATAGCTTCATTAGTGATACACTTCAGTACTGAAGTTATTGAGATTACAAATACAAGGAAAAAACATTTACAATTAAAGAAAGGCCAGATTCAGTTCAATTGTTCTTATAATCCTAATTTCTTGAATTACTCTCACCGAGGCGAGACGTTCCTCTACTTTCAATTCACTCGAGAAGTGAAATGTGATTTTTTATGTAACACGAATTGTTATAGGAAATGAAACATTGTGAAAGAACAATTGTGCCGGGTTTCCATTACAAGTTGTGATCTGTATAAAAATAAACAAGTGTTCTAAAACAGTTTTTCAAGTAAAAAGTATATTAAATGAGCTGGTATACAAAATTATATAAATTTATCGGAAGTCTTTCGAAGTACCATCTATGTATTAAAATGAAAGGAATAAAACAAATGTTATCTTCGTGCTATCTAGTTTAATAGATAACTAGTGAAACTCGTTAATATTTGAACGTTTATATAAACCCACTGATCTTCACATTTAAAAACACTCATTGACCTTCCCACATAAAAAAATTCACTATATTCGCTTCATAAACTTCAACGTCAGCCGCACACGTGTTCGCTTCACATCACTAAACTAGAATTCTTTTGTAATATCGTTTCCAACTTTTCCAGTGAATCGAAGTTATGCAGAAAAGACGCCAAATAACGATAAATCTATCAATTTTAAGATATTATTATTTAATATTTATTCTGTATAACCGGGTTAATAATAGAATGTGATAATACATCTAGGACCTAGGATCTTCAATTTAAAAAAACCATAAAATTTGGTTGAGAAGAATGTTCAAACAATTTTCTAAACGAAATTCCTTAACATAATACAGTTGCCGCCATGTCCATCATCGGGTGTAGAAAGTAGTCCAAAAATGTTTATAGAAATATTTTTAATAAATTTGTATTACAGTATTAGGGGTTTCAGGCCAATATTATAAATCAAATCATATTGATTTCTGTAATGCTTGAAAGGCAGTATAGTAATTCATAGCATTTAACTACTGAACGTACTCCCCTTCCCCTCAAAAACGTAAAATTTCCAGAATATTCTAGTTGAAAAATAGCATTTTGTTTAAAAAGCAAATTTGAAATACAATGGCAATTCTGAACAGTGAAGACGTTGCAGTTTCCGTTTTAATAACTATATATTGCAATTAAAATAGTTTTAATTTAGGCAATTTAATAATACAGACATAATCAACAGCCTAAAAATACTGCTCTCAAAAGCAAGGCAATAAATCTTTAAATAATATTATTTTAAAAATTTACAATTTGTATGTCCTCAAATTGGGACATTGGTTGTTAAGAGGCTAATAAATACGAAGACTCGCAAATACAATCTTGAAGTATAAACTGCGCACTTTCTGTAAAACACTCGGTACCTGATAGACGGCAGCGATAACGACTGCGGAGGCGAGCAACGCGCCGGCCAGCTGCAGGCGCTGCGGCGTGGCACGCACCCTGTCCTGCGGGGCGCCCCCGCACGAGGAGAAGGCGCGCAGCGCGGCGGCGGCGCTGGCGGCCAGCGACTCGCCCGCCACCACGCGCCACAACAGAGCGTACACGAGCACCGTGCCCAGCAAGGCAGCCCACACCACGGGACCAAAGACGCGGAGGAACAGGGTCCAAGACGGTAGAAATTGCGCGCGCGGCACCACTATCACATTGTGGGAGAAGGTCGATGTGGCAGCTATGTAGTCAAATATTTCGCAGTCTTGGATGTTCAAAGAAAAAGGAATGGGTGCAAAATCCACTTCACCAAGAGCTAATAATATGGCTGTCATTCTTACAGCTGCCCAGTCACTTGCAAGAACGAGCTGAAACAATGAGATGCCAGACGCTTTTAAAATTACTCAGGTTCTACACTAATATTCAATAAAATTCAAAGCACCATCGAAGACAACTGAAATATGAGTGATGCTTCATGCTACATTTTGATTGTATAAATTATAACGGTCGTAAAATATTACGATAATTATTATTATAATATTTTTAAGACAAGTATCTCTATTTACAAATTTGTAGTTTTGCAATGTTATGAATTTTCGAAAATAGATTTCGCAGGAAATTCGACTAGCACCAATTTTTACTGTTTTCGATACATACGGGGAGAACATATAAAGAAAAATGGAGCAGTTTTTGACAAAAAAAATGTTTCAAAAAATTCCTAAATTGCACTTTCAAAATCACGCGAAAACTCCTTATATTATTGAAAAGTGTATATGAACTAATTTCAAGATCGGTCTCTGAAGAGCATATTTAATTAAGGAAAAATAGCAATTTGAAAATTGTAGTTGTAGGAACACGCCGAAAAAACATGAACATTAGACTTTTAAAAAAAAAAGGGATATCATTGAAAATGCGACCATTCTCTTAAGTGTCCTTTTCGCTATCCAAGGGCAAAGTTTAATTAAAGAGTAAATTTTGCGGATTCATATAAACTTCCTTCAAAAATAAAAATATGTTTACAACTGAAAGGGCCTCGAGTTCCATTAAACTGATCAAGGAATATCTATTTAATAGAGAATCAGGTGCCTAGTTTTGGCGCAATTTTTTACCTCGGACGCACAGACGTTTTACCGTTCATCGATTTTCCGGCAGGAAGGACCCACATAACATGAATTCTGACCACACAACGTGCTAGAGGAAGTATTTTATTATATATAGAAATAAGATTTATCTTCTTTTTCCTTACCAGGGCCCAACAATAAGAGTTTTCCTGTCGAAAATGCACCGTTTCCGACGAATGAATACACTACTTTCTCTTCTTGTGAAGTAAGGGCAAGAAAGTAAATACGATTGCAAAGAAAAGTAAATATTTGATTTTGCCTCTTTCTGGGTCCGTGATCTGATATTTTCACATTTAATATTTTTATTTTGTGATAATAATATGCACAGTTTATGTAAGCAACATGCAGAATAAGGTAGAATGATGATGATTATAACGACGAGAAACATTATCTTTAATACCTATAACACACATTGACTCTTAATTTTTAACCTTAACTAGAAGTACCTTGTTTAGATGTAGGAAAAATGAACTGTGAATATGAAGATCCATCAAAGTGTGAAAACATTACTTACATATAAATAAATAAAAATACCTGTTACTCTTTTGTAATAGTTTGGTAGGTACTCACTGCGTTTCGAAGAGGGCCATCTGGTTTAGCATACTTCTTCCAATAAATGTGGGAGCGCACAGTAAGTTCCTGCAGTACTCTACCCCACAATGGCACGAATTTAAAAGTTTTTCTCCCCTTATTAAGATGCTCCGCAACAGGATCATTGAATATCAAGGTAGACACCTTGGCATTTTGGTCTCGAAAACTTGATTCCAGAAAAGTGCCAAACAACTGTTCCCAATCATTACGATCATTGCCTAGTTCCACACCCCACACATTGGTGCCATTTAAGTAGAACACGTGCCATTTTCCTGGGGGACTCTCACACAGGAGAGAGTTGATGAAAGACTGGTGACAGTCTTGCAACGCATACAATACTTTGACTTGATCATCTATACTCATGTCAGTGCAATCGAAGTTGGGTTGGGATACTGACATAATTATGGGTGCTGAGGAGCTAAGTACCATATCTCTGAGAGTATTATTAATCATAAGTATTTCCTGAGGAGAGAAAGAAAAAAATAATATTTACCAGATATACTACAATCGGTATTGACACAATTTTACAAAATTAGTATTTACACTACCGAATACATTTTCATTTAATCGATTATCGATGATTTTACTTTACGATGATTTTTTTAAAGCAATAGTACTGTGATTCCATTTTTCTGTTTTTTCAATTGGGTCGTAAACCGTATTCAGCAAATGGCATACTATTAATATCACAAATGACTTTCTTGTAACTTATTTAGCAACAGTGTAGACAGGAAAACAAGTTTATGCTCACAGTGGAGCCAATTACTAACAACAAAGTGGTGTAGTTGATAGTTGCACCATTTACACTTGCCACTGCTTTGTTTTATAAATTCAATTTAATCGGTGTCAAAAGAGTGAAATATTCACCATTGTTTCAACTTGCACTCTAAAGAATGTGCGATACACTAACAAGGTAGTGTCAGAGGTTTTAAGCTACAAAGAAAGAAAAATAAAGCTTAAAAATGAATAACTCTTTAAACTAGAGGTGCTACAGAATGGTATAGACTTTCTCGTACCAAATTTCTCTAATTTCCTTTGTGCGAACTGGCTTGAAGGTCTTGCTTCATTCTGTAGCCACCTATCATCTATCGTCGCCCAAAACACATTTTTTGACATTTTCTGAACTTTTTACTTCCCTAAAAGTACAGCCAAAATAATACGTCAAGAATATTAAAGAAGTGTCAAACCTCGTCTCAAATAGAAAATATCATAAATAAATCTGAAGCCGTTTTTAAGAAAATGGCGATTAAGCATGACTATAAATACGAAATTTGATGCTCTTTTTCACGGGAATCTATTGAGTTTTTGAAAACCTTCATTTAAAGTCATTCGAAGTCTTTCCACTCCCAAATGTAATAATGTAAACAAATCGATGGAAATGTGCATATTAACGGCGTGAGAGGTATTTAAAAAAAATTACATTTGTGTAATTTTTGAGAAAACTAAAGAATAAACCAAAATGAACATTACGTCATATTAAACAGTGCAATTAGCAATATCTATTGGAAAAATTGACGAAAAAATCGGAGCCGTTTTCGAAAAATTGGCGTTTGAGCATTTCTGAAAATGCGGAATTTTGAGCTCATTTTTACAGAAAACTGTTGAGTTTTAGAGAAAATTTACTTGACATTGTTTAAAGCACATATACTCTCAAATATCAAGAAATCGCCATTAATGTAAATATTACCGACGTGAGAGACAAGTCAAATAATTTCATTTTTGAAATAAAAAAAAACAAAGGAATAGAGAAATATGGCGTTTATGTCATGATATGGGGTTCGTTTGGCACTAAGCGTATCAACAATTTAAAGAAAAAATATTGAGCCGGTTTTGAGAAAATTTTGAAAATGTCCGGGAGGCTTCATGTAAAGTACTCCCAAATTTTAAAGAATGTTTTTAAAAATTTCAAAGCTTCAACTAGAGCCAGATTCAGAGGGGTTTCCTCAATTTGGAAAAGATCGTACGTGTACGGTTTTGGCGCTAGGTTTGTTCACATACGACAGACCGACGGACAGACGGACGGATGGACGTTTTGTTTTCAATTGGTTTTTCGCTATCAAGTACCCATAAAACAGGGATTCTGGCTACCCCACGTATTAAGAGATTTTTTTTCTTAATTTAGCAACTAGATTTATCCACGTTCTCTTGTCAGGGTCCAGCAATTAATTTTTTGTGCCGAAAATCCGCCGTTTTTTCGCGCAGCATTACATTACTTTTTCTATACTACGTATATTACTCCGTTTATACGAAGTATATACGAGAAAGTAAAACTGGTAGAAAATACATGTAAATTGTCATAGGTATTACGAGTGCTTTGAAATTTATCTGAGAATTTCCAAAGTACGAGTGGTATTTAATAGAACTATTCCACGAATGAAATTACGTCCAACAGAGTTCCAAAGTGTGCTAGATATTAATATTATATTAATGTACTTGATTCAATACCTTTCATATTTCACTTGTTCTACCATGGCCATCTGTTTATGTAGCAGATGGGAACGGGTAAACCGTGTGGTCGATACGTAATCAAATTCGATATAAAGAAATGAATATACAGACGAAGACATGGCATGTATGTTCATCTAGCTTTAGAGTAACAAACACTATTTATTTCAGTTGAAAATACATTTATTAAACATGCACTTTTTAAAATTAAATATTTAAGGAACTAATTTATTTTCATTCATACTCGTGTTGGACTCTAAAGCAGATGTGTTTGATTATGAATGTGTCTGTTTTAATTTATTTATGGTTATCGCATGATGTCGCTGATTATTTTCAGGTAGGGATTCAGTGATGATGTAGTAGTAGCCTTACCAGACGTCCTGACTTATCAGGACATGTACTGATTTTTTAATTCTGTCCTGACTGTCCTGAGTTTGTACAAAATGTCCTGATTTTTATGTTTTTAAAATAATAAAAAAGTTAAAATATAGGTTTAAAAAATGTTTTGTCAGGTCAATTTGGAAACTGAATTCGCAATAAAATATTCATTTATTGTTTTTAAAATGATTATTTAGAATAATTTTACATTAAATTATATTACATATTTAATGAACTATGCAAAATTGTATAACTATTTAATTAAATACAAATCGCCTTAAAATTTGAAAATTTACCTCACAAAAAGGGTGCACTCAACACTTTTTCGGCACAATTTCAAGGTCATGAATTGTAAAGAGTTAAAAAATTGTTTACAAAGGCCGAGGAATATAAAGTAACTTCCAAAAATGGGCAGTTCTGAAAAGTATGGTAGTTGAATTGTAGTTATGTTCCGAGAGGGAATGAACAGTCAAAATTTTATAAATCAACAGATTTTAAATACATTAACGATTTCAATTAATTGTATTTTTATTTATTTGATAACCCTTTTTTACTTTCTCGTATACGTGCGTATATACGGAGTAATATATGTTGTATAGAGAAAGTTATGTACTGGTGCGCGAAAAAAAGGCTGATTTTCGGCGGAAAAAATTCATTGCCGGGCTCTGGTGGCGAAAATGTGCATGTTGCTAAATTAAGAGAGAAAAATTCTCTAACACGTGGTGTTGCCAGAATCCCTGTTTTGTAGGTCCTTGGTGCCAAAAAGTGAATTGGAAGCAAAACGTTCCCAATAGTGTGTGCAATATTTACAATTTTAAAAAATAACAAAAACATTTTTTTTTCAAAAAGGCTCCAAATTTTTTTTAACTTTTTGGTATGATTTATGCCAAACGAACCTTATGCTGTGACATAAACGCCATTTTGCTGTATTCTTTTGTTATTTCAAAAATTTCAAAAATGAAATTTTTTGACTTGTCTCTCATGTCTGTAAAATTTACATTAAAGGCGATTTCTTCACATTATTATATTTATTAGCATATGTGCGTTAAATAATGTCAAGTAAAGTTTCTCGAAAACTGAACAGTGATCCGTAAAAATGAGCACGAAATTCCGCATTTTCAGAAACGCTCAAACTCCATTTTCTCAAATTGGCTCCAAATTTTTTTCTTCAAATATTTCCAATAGATATTGGTAATTGTACTATTTATTATGACGTAAAGTTGATTTTGGTGCATTCTTTTGTTTTTTAGAAAATTTCACAAATGTAATTGAAATGCCTTTCACATCGTTAATATGGACATTTCCATCGATTTTTATGCATTATTACATTTATGAGTAGATGTGCTTTAAATGATTTCAATTGAATTTTTTCAAAAACTCAATAGATTGCTGTAAAAAAGAGCTTCAAATTTCGCATTTACAGTAATGCTTAATCCCCATTTTCTCAAATCGACAAAATAAATTATCCAGACGTAAATTACGGTACTAAAACCAGACGTTTCTCTAAGGAAGTGAGAAGAGTGCTATAATAACTAAAAAATAAGCATCATATTGTTGCAACATTTATCATGAAAACCCACCTTTTTTATTATTCTTTGTTTGAAGAACATCGCTCTTGGAAAGATATGTTTTATTTTTTATATTTGAGGTTAATGTGGATATTATTTGTGATCATATTCAATAAACTAAACGAAAGAACATTTTTCCTCTAGATATCCTAATGTTTTTACATATTTCTCTTTAATAGTTTAGAAGATATATCATTTTAATCTGGATGAAAACGAAATTGTAACGTAGGCAAAATTAAAAGTCACGCTGCAGCAGCTGACGTCGTGCCGTGAAAGTCATGCCACGTCAATGTGCATTCCAGAACCGAAAACCGCGAATTAACAATTTTGCAACAATTCATAATTTTATAAACAATTTCTAAATATGCGATAGTACGGCCGGGAAGACTCCGCAAATAGTGCCTGAAATGAACATTTAAAAATAGCAGTTTGACATGAGTTACAAATCGATTACTAAAAGTTAGAATAATTGTTGCTAAAATGATAAATATTTACTGCTCTATGGACAATAATTCTGAACGGAAACCCCCACTAAGAAATATCTTTTTATTGCGTACGTGTACGCAAAATCTCTCCTTTGGCAGGGAAATATGACGATATTTCTAGATCGTACGTAAACGAACTAGCCCCCTCACCCTGAGACAGCGTCCTTTCTACCCCTTGAGATGTTGCACCAATCGCAGACAACTGTGGTTTTACAAATGTAATTTTTTTAAAATACCTTTCACGTCGTTAATATGGGCATTTCCATCGACTTGTATGCATTATTACATTTGTGGGTGGATGTGCTTTAAATGATTTCAAAAGAATTTTTTCAAAAACTCAATAGATTGCTGTGAAAACGAGCTTCGAATTTCGCATTTACAGTAATGCTTAATCGCCATTTTCTAGCGATTGGTCAACGCGTCCCTCCCCCTGGCCGCGGGGTGTCCAAGTTTGTCGGCGCGGTTGGGAAGATAGAATTTTGCCGGCCACTTTATCTGAGGGAAAGGGTACATTAAGCGACGATAGATGGCAGCTGGCAAGAGGATGGGGCAACACCGTAAAGCCAGTTCACACCAAGGAAATTAGAAAACTTTACTACTAGAAAATCCTTTCCATTCTGTAGCATCTTTAGTTTTTGTGAGGAAATTTTTCTGAGGCCAATTTTTGTGAGGGAAAGGGTACATTTCATTGGAGTCATGCGGAAATGCGTGACAATGCAGGAATCCGCTTACCAAGGCCTTCCCGAGATCGACGGCGTTGGCGACGTCCATGTAGAGGAAGCGGAAGAGGCGCTGGAAGGAGCGCGCGGCCAGCACGTACCCGTGGCGCGCCTCCAGCCAGTGCGGGGCGGCGCGCGGGCGCGCGCGGCGCGGCGCGCGCCACAGCAGCAGCGGCGCGTGCGCGAGCGCGTGCAGCACGCGCAGCCAGCGCGCGGCGTCGCCCAGGTCCACCACGGCCACGGCGCCGCCCGCCGCCCGCGCGCCGCGCCCCGTCGCCCACGCCGCCCCGTCCGGCGGCGGCGCGCCACGCCGCGCAGCGGGCAACAGCCCCGCCGCGCCCCCGCGGCCCGCGACGCCCTGCGCGCACGCCACCATGCTTTGCTTGCAACGGGCAACGCTCGCTTCAGTCAAATGATTTATTTCCTTGACAATTGTTTGAAACGCCTCCTTCAAATGCTTTAGTTATAACCACAAGGATTTTGGTTGGTTGGTTAGCGTTTCCGGGCGCGTCATCAGCTTACGTCATTAGTCCCGTAAGTATAGTGTTTTTCCTCGGGAGATGGCGGTGATCTTCCCCCACTGGACGGCGAGATCCGGCGCTGACCTACCGTCGGCTAACGGGATTTCCCCCTAACCAGGACTCTCCCACCAGCGGGGCACCGCCCCAGCCGGGACAAGCTCTAAGCTCCCAACCGGTCTCCCGGAATATGCCGTAGTGTAGTGCATGCTAGTGTGTGTGTGTGTGTGTGTGTGTGTGTGTGTAAGGGGAAAGGATACGACAAGGAATAGGAAGGAAAGGTCGCGCGCGGTCCGCGGCCCGTTTGTTAGGGTATTGCTTCGGCATTCACCTAGAGTTGATGGGAGAAACCACGGAAAACTACTGATCAGAGCAGCCGGCCGCTAGAATTCTCCTCCAAACAGCGACTGAATTCGACCTAGCTGAAAAGCTGTCGTGTGAAAAGTGTCGAAAATCTTGTCGCCGTCAGGACTCAAACCTAGGACCTTCCGGTCAGAGGTGCTGCAGTGACATCAGTTGATGCACTGAGTTCCCGCTCCCGGTGCACAGGGAAATTAAAATATAAATAAAAACATTTAGTTTTTAATTATATTTAGCAGAACGATGCTGTATTACGAGTTGTAGGGCGGCGAAGTATTCCTTGATCGCCGCGCGGATCGCTGGAGTCGCTGACCATCACGTAGACGTAGGAACACGGAGTTGCGCTACTGTATATACTTGGGTTTTCGTAACGTGGCAGCTGAGAGTGTTCTCTTCAAGATGGAATACGGCACGACTTTTCCCGTGTTTCTCTGGCCTGTCGCAAGATGTCACATGATCGCCACAGTATCAAGTAGTGCTGCAGATCAGACGACTCTAACGGCACGGCCGAGAAAGTCGCGAAAAGCCGTGCCATATTCCATCTTGAATAAAATTCCCCCAGCTGCCACGTTAGGATAACTCAAGTATAATACTTAGCGTGGTCGCAAACAGCTGGCCTCAAACAGCAAGATGCTGTCTTGGGGGACGGGTTTGGTACCAGTGAAAGGACGGTAGGGGTAGGAGGGACCCGTAGGGCCGTTCCGTATTCTCCTAAGACCTACGGGAAGACGAGAGGGAGCAATGAGAACAGGAATGACGTTGGTCATGGTAAACAGCAGCTTATTGGGCGGTGTTACTTACATTGGCACCTGCCCTAGCCCAGCCACGGGGCGTACTGTTCTCCAGAGGAGCGACTTTGCAGCGGCCATCGGACGGGCTGGTGCCGCTTGAAGTGCACGGCGGTGCGAAAGGGAGGATGGGAAGCCGCTACCAGGACCTCCGGAAGGTCGGGCTGGACTTGCGGGTTGGCAGGGCTAGTGTGGCGTCATTGCCGCAGCAATAAATAACAGACGTGAACAGTGTAATATTGACATTTATTAAAGATATTCTCCGACACCCGAATCCACTGGTTAGAATATATACAGACTGTTACTGAGAGGAACTTCACCCGGTCACCACTACCGCTTGCCTGATAAAGATTCACTCCCACGGTGTGATGCACCTTTCTCTAAATCTCGTCGCATTCACGACGGATCCTGCCCCCCTTTGCCCCCGTAGCCTACACGACGTGCCACCTGCCGCTCACCCTCACACGACATCCCACGAAGAGCTCGAGAATCAGAAGACCGAGTTGTGTGCGGGCGCGCATATATACCCTCTGGCCCGGCTGACGGAACTGCGTCATCTCGCCGCTTCCACCAGCCGCGTTTCCCAGACAGCCGAACTACGGGGTTCACAAATCTGGACCCGTGGTAACGCACGTCACGGCAGTTTCCTGGGGTTTTCCGCCCTTCGTCCTATGCGAGAGCCGGGTTTCCCGTCCCTTTGTTCAGCGAGGCGTCCCTTGCATGCTGCCCGCTGTCGCAGCCTACTTCCTTGTGCATGAAATGCACGTAGCCAATATTTACTTTATATGGCGACTGTTATGACGCCACACTAGTTAGGTCCGATCGAAACTGACGGAGGGGTGGAAGGATTACAGCAGTGCCATTTTGGGCCGACGATTGAATAAACGGGTGACGATGGGAACACGGGCGACGAGCTCGCGAGTAGCATTCGTACCCCCACCAAGCGGAGGTCAAGCAGTTAGATAGGCCTCTACTGCTGAGACGCTCTTTTCGCGGCGGAGCTACTTCACTGTGCTTACGCGGGTGGCAGCTGACTGCGACCAGTGACAACACATATTATGCAGTATCGCAGGTCCATGTTCAATGGCCCATGACAGCGTGGTGGTCAACGACTCTAGCGTTCCCTGCGGCGACAAACGAACACTTCGTCACCTTGTCATTCAGCATCGGTCCGCTAAATGAGACCAAAAACTGAATGTTTTTTATATATTTTAAATTCCTTTTATACATTTCATTATCCAAGCAAGAAAACATTCCAGGTAAATAGTAAAGACATTCCGATCTCACTAAGTGAACTAGAATTTTTAAGTGAACTTACTCGACTAGAATATCCAGTGTTTCACGTTCGATGACAAAATAAGGCATCATCTTCACACTTGTGCTATAGACTTAAGACTCCCATCAATCCAGAACTATTTTAAAATTAGATTGTCGATTTAATTCAATTATTAAAGTTCAACCCAAAACAAATAGATTTACCCCTGTGGTGTCTCCGGAACAGCAAAGTAGTTACAGAGATAGTGTGGACCATGCCATAAAATATCTACACTCATGCTTCTATTGTAGAAAGCTTTTGAAATATGCAATCTTTATAGGATATTAAACACTTCTGGCGTCAGTAATAGTCATAGACAGTTGTTTTGTCCACTATGGTAAATGTGTACGAACTACAGTCAACTCACATTTCTCGTTATTGACGCGTCAATTTATAAATGTCGCAATCATGCGCGTCCGTGCCATTTGACGGCTGGAAATGTGTGAGATATGCTCGAACTACAAACTCAGCAAGTTACGTAAACAGGGCCTCGGTTATTGGAACTGGAAGAGGAGGCGCAGCCAACCATTCCAGTAGTGTTTTCGCGGTGTATCCTAAGAAAGTTTGAGGTTTGCGGCATCACGCACTGCAATCCAGAAGCATCTATTCTTCTTATCTTCAAGTATTTAGGCATGATGCCTGTTACGCCGCTTAGTACTGGTCCTTCCAACGCATTCTTGGACGTCCTATGTTTCTCTTTCCTCTTGGTTGATAATTTGCCATTTGTTTAGGAATGCGGTCGTTGTTCATTCGCAACAGATGTTCTTGCCAAGAGAGTCTGTAGTTAGTGACTTTCTCTATGAGACATTCTACATTTAGCTCATTTCGGATTTTTGTGTTCCTTTGTCTATCTAGGAGACTATATCCCGCTACCGCTCTAAGAAATCTCATTTCTGCTGCAAGTTGGTATTGCAGTCTCTTCTCACTTTTGAACTGAGTGTTCTTCTTATTATCTATTTATTCTATTAATTTTATTTATTTATTTATTTATTTATTTATTTATTTATTTATTTATTTATTTATTTATTTATTTATTTATTTATTTATTTATTTATTTATTCAAAAACAGTCAAAAAATGTGACGTATGGGGGAGAAAATCATCTGCACACTTGCAAAAGGTTCGAGCCGTCGAATCCATTGTGGTGTGGTCCACTGATGGGTAAATCCCACTGATGGTTCTGCCACATTAGTGCAAGAGTTAAATATGTCGATGGCTAGTCGACAAGTTATTCAAACAGACTTGGTGAAATGAAACTCCAAGAGTAGGAACACACAGAGTTTATTGCAGGAATATAGGAACACACTGAGTTAGTAGAAGTGAACATGTACAGATTTCATATGATAAGTCTACACTGGTAGCGAACGTCTTTCAATACTTTCTAAGAAAGTGTCTACGTTTTACCCCACTTCTTTTCCCAGTTAGAGGGTAGAGAGAGGGAGACGCTTGTTATCGTCCGACGGCGCATTAGCGCCCTGGGTGGCCCATTATCAGGGCGGGCGAAAGCGGTGAGCGACAGAGCCCTCGATATCACAAACGGTCGGAAAGACCACTATAACCCTCAGAATTTTGTGATAAAAAAATTGATATCATGATAGGTCAAAGGGTCACGCATTGGTTGTTGAAATACCCTGAACACTATCTTAGTGTGGAGTCACAAACGGTCGGAAAGACCACTATAACCCTCAGAATTTTGTGATAAAAAAATTGATATCATGATAGGTCAAAGGGTCACGCATTGGTTGTTGAAATACCCTGAACACTATCTTAGTGTGGAGTGGGAACGGAGTTTCAAGTTACAGATTATCAGGGTAACGAAGGGCACTCTTTCCTCAACACTAATTAAATCTCTCTCTCGCTCTGAAAAACTGTATTATGTACTGTCGGTACGTTGGGATATGGCTCACACCGGGCGCGGTAGCTCAGTGCATCAACTGATGTCACTGCAGCACCTCTGACCGGGAGGTCCTAAGTTCGAGTCCTCATGTCCTCCTCGCTGTCTGGAGGAGAATTCTAGCGGCCGGCTGCTCTGATCGGTAGTTTTCCGTGGTTTCTACGATCAACGCCAGGCGAATGCCGGAGCAGTATCCTACCAAACGGGCCGCGGACCGCGCGCGATCTGTCCTTCCTCTTCCTTGTCCTATCCTCTCCCCTTACGCACACACACTTACACTAACATGCTCTACACTACCACATATTCCGGGAGACCGGTCGGGAGCTTAGAGCTTGTCCCGACCGGGGCGGTGCCCCGCTGGTGGGAGAGTCCTGGTTAGGGGGAAACCCCACTAGCCGACGGTAGGTCGGCGCCGGATCGCCATCAGCGGGTGAAGATCACCGCCATCTCCCGAGAAAAAACATGCACTACACTAAAGGGACTAATGACCAAAGCAGTTGACGCGCCCGGAAACACGAACAAATCAATCAATCAAAATATGGCTCACTCAAACTCATCGTCTGCGTCACCTGCCATTGGTATTAAGAAAAGTGAAATTGTGTGAGCTTTCTTTGCACTTGCTTTACGCAATGAGAATTAGAATTCAATAAATAAGCACTTGCCCCCCAAGCAACGCATGTTCAAAGAAATATGTGTATTGTGTGCACCCGAACATTCTCGAATCAACGCTGATCAAGAGATATCCAATTCCCGAGATATCTAGAATCCAAGTAACAAGTTTAAAACCAACAGGCCACCCCGCAACCAACACCTATGCGTTGTTTTGAGTTAAATCGCTTAATCGCGCGTTAAGGATGGTCACATCATAGTGGGCAGCACCTGTTTAAGCAATTTAAAAGATTGTAGAATTTTTTTTATTTTCTCAAAAACGGCACGAAATTTTGTCTTTAAATTGTTCTCGAAAAGAACAAAATACACATTTCAAATTCTGTTTGTAAAATATTTCGTAACAGTTACAAAAGTGTGTGTTACGGAAAAGTATGTTTTGCTCTTATAGCACTACTGGCTTTATTTTATTTTGAAGCTATAGCTATTTTTGTCGTCGTTTTAGGATTTTGTGTTTATATTAGTTAAAAATATTAGTATTACGAATTTTTGTTCATTCATTATAATCAATTCAGAAAATTTGCTTTAAATTATATTAGCACTTGAATAAATCATTTAGTTTTCCATATAATGCAAATTTCTTTTGTATACTACGATGCAAGAATAGATAGTTTTACTCAGTGCACATTATCTGCGGTTTGGCTATTTTTTAATGCAACATGCACTTTTGAAGTCGTATGTTTCAAAATAACGGAAATATTTCCCAACTCTTCTCAATGCAGGAGTTGAAACCCGTCTGACGTTACGGAGTGTAAACGAATGCTGTTCCAATTCCATATTAAACAAAATTTGATTTAGAGCTTCATTTGACCGATCATCAGCTATTACGGTGTCATCCAATCGGGAGCTTACACCTCACATCACTGACGTCACTATGGTGACGTCCAACCTCTCGATTGGATGACACCGTAACAGCTAATTTACGTCAAGTGAAGCTAAGTTTAAATCCAAGTATGAGCTCTTACTTCAAAACTACAACAATTATACTCACAGAACTAGTCAGTGAAGTGTTGAAGCAAATTCGTTCCAGATTATTGCTGCTAGACGAATTCCTTTGCGCTTTTACAGAAGTTATAAGGCCTAAGAGGACAATAGTTGCAAGACCAGCAATCATTCTGATTAGACAAACCATTCCTTTAGAAAAATAAAACAATCCATTCATTCCATTACGACTTTTACTACAATCAAAAAATTTTCACAATTTACGCTCATACCAAATTGTAATATCTCCGGAAATCGGATTAAAGATATATTTCACATTTTTAATTTTTTCCTGTTTAGTGATAAACAACCCATTTATCATTTTTGAGAAATTTGAAGGCCTCGATATGACCATCAAAAGTAATATTCAACAATTGTATTGAAGAGGATTGCATGACGGTGCTAGTAACGTCATCATGCGGTTGAAAGTAGCAATTTTATACTTCGATTTTTTTGAAGTGGTTGATGACGTTATGTCATTGTTACACCTCCTGCCTAATAAAATGAATCTTTTTAACAGTGGTGAGCATACAGCAAAGGCCACGAGCCTCGTTGAAAAGAACGTTTGCGAATTTACTAAAAAGATTCATTTTATAAGGCAGGAGGTGTAACAATGACCTACGTCATCGGCCACTTTAAAAAATCGAAGTATAAGAAGGTAAACCAACCGTGCGTGGTTGGCGTAACTTACGTGTGGTGAATAGTTTTCTCTCTCCCCATATTACGTATTTACGTAGTAATGATAAAGTATTGTTGTAATATATTTGTAACGTAATGTTGAAGCAGAATTGGCAATTTTGCGTGGGAGAAGCCAGTTTTGGTGGGCGCTGGTATCGAAAAACTGAGTAAATCTTATTCCAGTATGTAATCAATTACTTTCTCTAGTCTGAATCAGCGTTTTGTGAGTCCTTGATATCGAGAAATTGGTTTACGCAAATTATCCGTCTGTCCGCGGTCAACGTGTAATATTTAAAACGGTTTGACGATGTTTTCCAAAAGTGATAATCCTGAATACACAAAATGAGAAATGTAGGAGGTTTAGGAAACCGACAGATATAGCAGCTGTTATGCAATGCAGGAAAAGTAGCAGCTCGTACGAATGTAAACAAGTAGACACCATGGCAACGGGTAGAGTCATTATTCGAAGAATAGGGTTGTCTACGGGAAAAAATTATCATATCTGTAGGCGTGGCCAGGGTTGCCATTTGCCCTCCTTTTGGAGGACATGTCCTCCTTTTTTAATATTGTCCTCCTGTCCTCCCTCGTTTTTTAAATTTACATGGACTGTCTTCTTTTTTGTCCTGTTGAATTGAAAATAATACTGGCATAATTTTAATATTATTTAATGCATTAACGAGACTTCACATCTTGAATATCTACATTTTTATTCAAATAAATGATCTGAGTAATAGATCATTAAGCTTATTTTGATATAAAACTTCTTTATGCTTATTGTTTGGTGGGTAATGAAGGTTAGTGCGGGAGTGAAGTTATCCAATTGGGAGCTTTCATTTTTAATGACGCAAAGTCTAATATGATTTTTAAATTCTATTAATGGTTAGAAATTGTTCAGTACATTGTCTATATATCGTGTCTATATATCGTAAAAATGTAAAATGTCCTCCCTTTTTCGTAAAATGTCTTCCGCTGGGAAAAATTTTTCTGGCAACCCTGGTCTGCCGGTTCTTCAAAATACGGGGCACCCGCGCAGTCTTGATGGGCAAGGCAAAGAAATTTTTGGAAGATCCAGGCTGGCCGACGAGTTCATTTAACATGTGGATATGCACTTAAGTTTTGTTTTCTGACATGCATTTAATCAAAGTAATATGTGAAAGATATTCTAATGTTTTTATATTCAACGATATTTCAGTTTCGTAAATATTTATTATGCAATCCCATTAATGAAAAAAATAAGATTATTTGTGGTTTCTCTTTTGCGAAAAAGAAATAGTTGAACAGTTTCTACGAATGCAAAGTAGCACATACTTTATTGCGTTATTTGTAACTTTCGCAATTTTCGAAAATTCAGAATTGAAAAAGTGACATGCGCCATTTTCAAACGTGTTTGCTCTATCTGAGGAAGAAATGTAATTCAAAAATTTGGGGCCATTTTTGAAAAAAAATTGAAAATGTTAAGGCCTCTCGTAAAATACCCTCAAAATCAAATTTCTGTTTCAAATTCGCGGGGTTATGAGTTCGACCAGATACATCGGGGAATATAATTAGTTTTGGAGAAAAATCATGCGAACGGTTTAGGCGCAAGCGTTGATAACGGATGGACGGAGACCCATTTCGCCACTTACAAATTTTTCGGCATCAAATTCCCCCAAAACGAATTATGACAACACTTGTTAGAAGTAATACATGTTAGAAGTTAATAATATAGTAATATAGTTAGAAGTATAATAATAGGGATATGATTTATGCACTTTTTCGATAACGGCTCTACAGCATCAATTCGTCTGATGAAAAATTTTTATATTACGCTGCAGTATGAATACTTTTTTCTTGACTACGTAAGTACGTAATATGAAGAGGAAGAACATATATTATCCAATATTATTTTGCCACCAAATTTATATAGTAAACAGACTGAATTGGCTTATCGCCGAAGCAAGAACAAAATGATGTCAAATCAATATTCTGTATTGAATTTAATAGAGTAAGTACAATTATACTGTTAAGTAACGAGAAATATAAAAACAATTTAAGTATTCTACATTGGCATAAGATACAGTGTGTGTATTGAACCCACCTTCAAAGTATTAATATTTTCTTTAGAGGAAACTCTTTGTTGGAAACATCGTTTAGAATATATCTGAAAGAAAAATAAAACATATCAATACTGAATATTATGAAATACGTCCCGAAAACCCAATAATATTAAAAAATAAAGAAGATACTATATGCTGTGCAATATACTATAAAATAATACATTTTGATCATATATATAAAGTAAATAGTGCAGACAATTAATAAAACTATCAGTCAACAAATGTACTTTTAAATCAAATGTATAATTTGAATAAAATTATTTCAATTTCATTCACAAACAACATCCATTTACTCTATTATATCTGATTACTAAAAATGAATTTCTCAAAAACAGCTAATACGAAGAAATATAGTACTTCATGTCTGATGTAAAATGATTACTATTTTGCAAGACGATTTTTTCATTCTTGATTTGAGTCTCACATTTTTTGTGTCATGGGAAGAAGAAAATTTCAAGAGCCTTTTAAGAATGTAAGTGGTTATCGACTTGCTAGAACTGCTAAGAGCGTTTACAGCAAACAAGCAACTTCTAGACGATCGATGGTTTCGTTCATTTCAACATAACTTTGTCAGATATGTATATGTCATATTATATTCATGTACATACTTCAATGATAAAAAGTAATTATACTGGTAAAATATAGATAAACTAATTAATTTTTAATTCAAATCAATTTGTATGCCCGATGGAAGAAATAACATTCTAAAAATGTTCCCAAAATATTAGCGTTTTTGAAAGAAACGAATGACCTGCTCAACCTACTAGATCGAACTCTTTGAAATGTATCCACACGCACACAACACTTATTATGTATATGAAACACTCAAACACCAAATTGCCCAAAGAATAAAACTTTTGTCACAACACAACGAGGACGGAACAAAATACTCGCTTCTCGTTATGGGTATTTCTATGCGGTTCTTGTTCGAAATATAATACCCTCACCGAGCTGTGAACAAACACATTTGCTCAGTCACCAATCTGACACGGACCTGAGAGCGGAATGGCGTCATTATAACCTCAAGCTTTTAATTAAGGTGAGATGACACTTCACTACGAGTGTCCAATTTGTAATTGAGGCCTATGGGATTAATGCAAAATATCCTTGAGCCTGTCCAACGAATAATTGCAAGCAGAATTTACGCTGAAACACTTTTTAATTATTTAAAGCGCCTTATTATTTAAAGCGTCACATTTCCTATTTGTGCAAAGACCGAAATTAATTTCAGATCGGCAAATGACCAAATATATTTATTCCGAACGCTATGTTGATATTTTATTTCAGACAATGACTGAATAAAATACTCGCGACGTGCAATGGGTATTTTGTTACGTCTACGTCACATTGTAGGTAAATATTTCGTACATTGGTCGAATTCAGTGTTTGACGGTGACGCATGCACTTATTATCACTTCGCTCTGCACGCAGCATGAATCGAATAATACACGTTATCTCAGAGTAAATATTACAAACTTTTAGGACATGGATGGGGGGTCAATATAACCTCTTTGAAAATGCCAATGAACAAGTGGTAAAAAAATATCGTATACGGAAGTTACCTAAGGACCATTTTTCCTGATTAGTAGGGAACTCATCTTGCAAGAACACCAAAGCTCCTACAATTAGACTGCATCAGAACGTGTGCGCGAGCGTGTGTGTATTGCGGATTCGATCCCAGACTGGTGACAGACATTTGCGTGTTGAGCAACACACCGGGAGCAGTAGCTCATTGCATCGACTGATGTCACTGCAGCGCCTCTGACTGGGAGGTCCTAGGTTCCCAATCCACACGGTGGCAGGGTTTTCGACACTAGCTTTTCAGCTAGGTCGAATTCAGTCGCTGTCTGGAGGAGAATTCGAGCGGCCGGCTGCTCTGATCGGTAGTTTTCCGTGGTTTCTCCGATCAACACCAGGCGAATGCCGGAGCAGTACCCTACAAAACGGGTCACGAACCGCGCGCGATCTTTCCTTCCTCTTCCTTGTCCTATCCTCTCCCCTTACACAGTCACTAACATACACTACACTACCACATATTCCGGGAGATCGGTCGGGAGCTTAGAGCTTGTCCCGGCTGGGGCTGTGCCCCGCTGGTGGGAGAGTCGTGGATAGGACGAAACCCCACTAGCCGACAGTAGGTCGGCGCCGGATCTCGCCACCCAGCGGGGGAAGATCACCATCTCCCGAGAAAAAACATACACTACACTAACGAGACTTATGACCAAAGCAGTTGACGCGCCCGGAAACACGAAAAAATCAATCGATCAATTGAGCCACATCTTTATGAAGGCCATCGGGGCCCGTGAGTCAATTGCTCTGATCTTTTCGCTGTCTGCACAACACTACTACTCGCGCAACTTTCCTTGAACGATGGATTGAAGAAATTCGGGTGGAGTGGGGGTATTAGTTACAAAGCCGGCCACTAGCGTATTTACAATAATGCTAACCTCTGGAAAATCAGAGTCAAACCTGCTATGTGTGTGGCCAGGTCATCGCTCTGGGTAGGCAACAGCAGGGACACTAGAGGTTTTAGGTGCCTCCCTTCAAGGACCTGGACCTGCCTCAGCTATTTCTTTAATGCTTTAAACATTTTAATGCTTGGAATGTTGCCATCAGTGCTTGCTGCGAGCTTTTGGCTTCAATTGTTCATTGCTGAAGGGAGGGGGAAGCAAGGTCATCGTTCAAGAAAAGTTGCGCGAGTGGTACCTAGACATACAAGGCTTGCGCACTGCAGTTTGTCAAAGCCAATATGGCGGCTAGAAAATACCGACTTGTTCGTGTTGAGGCGATCCAGTTGTGTACGTTGAGTAGCATGTGTAGCTTTCGAGTCTTGGTTAGGCAGATGTGATCTGTTGTTGAAATAGTGAGAATCATGATGAATAACGGTAGTGTCCCTAGGCGAGGGTAAAAAGTGAAATGTGTAAGTTGCTAAGTTCAGTGTTTACTTTCAGATTTGTGAATTGCATTTGTGAATGTGGGAAATTGAGAATAATTCAGTGTTCTGTTGTGATAATGGACTAAAAATCAGTCTTCCTTTAAAACATACGACTCTCTCGTTGAGTTATGCCTTTTTTGTTGCCTAATTGTCTTGCTTATCAAGAACTTCCTATTAAGTCTTCAAGAAAACAAAATTGAGTTCAGAAAACGAGTATCAGGTTGCAGTTATTGAAGAAAGTGGAAAAGAAAACATTGCAAGATAAAATGAAATATCTTTCAGCACTTTTGATGAACTAAGAAACAAACTCGAGTTGCTTATTTTGGAAGATTATTGGTCGATTATTAATAAAGAAGACAGTATTCTTTTTCAGTATATTGATTGTTATTCTTCCTCTAAAATTATCAATTCAGCTGTGGTGGATAAGGAATTGAAACTCAGCTTATTATTTTAAAAAAGTATTAAAACTTGGAAGCACTATAATATCAGTACAGTGTATATAATACAAATGAAATTAGTGATGTGGAATAATATATAAAAATTAGTTAAGCTGAAATTTTGAATTTCTAGCGCGTAGATTGTCAAAATTAACATTGTAACCCAGACACATTGTATCCCAGACCGGCGTGCCGGTCTGGGATAGTCTGGTACGTCTAATATTTTCGCCTGCGAGACCAATCAAATTTGCGCGTCAGGAAAGACAGTGGTTGGTCACCCAAGGTCTGTAGCCTAGCGGGGAAGAGAAGGGAGGTAGATCGGCTACAAAGAGCGCAGTTGAGTAGGGTAAGAAAGGGATGAGAGGGAAGTGCGTGCACTTCACGGCTATACTGCGTTTTTTTTACAGCTGAACTTGACGTTTCGTCAACTGTTCGGCCAGCTGTGACAGTGCTCCAATCGGGAGCTTACACATCCCTACATATAGTAGTGTATGTAGTGACGTTTAAGCTCCCGATTGGAGCACTTGTCACAGCTGGCTGAACAGCTAATGAAACGTAAAGTTCAACTGTGAAAAAAACGCAGTATAGGTCGGTCTCATTTCGTTCTGCTGCTTGCCGGAGAAAGGTCGTGATTGATAACGTTGCTACTTTACACACAAAGTAATTGGAGGTGCCACGAATGTTTGGGGATTTGAAAGCTCTGAAAGAGTTAAATGATTTCTAGAATTTATATTAAAAAATTCTTTATGCGGATGTGTAAATATGTCTCGCAAAATTTTATGACTATAGCGTAGAGAAATCATCGTGCTAATACACGAGTACATTTCAAATTTCTTTATTTTCCGTATTTTTGGATTTAAATTTGAGTTCATTCACTTGTACTTTGAGTACGAGAAAATCAGTCCGTAGTCCATCCGTTGCATTATTTCAACTTAGAGCCTGAGTGTTGAACTTCTGGAATATCCGACCAGCTGCATCCTGTAAGAGAGCACGACAGCAAGGAGGCGAAGCACTAAACATAACGAAACCAACCGTCCACCAGGCGCCATTTTCTACAGAATCCATTGGAAGAAATAGGCAGAAACTGAGCTAGAATAGAATTCAGCCCATTTACTAGAAGGGATAAATGTATATCTTCTTACGTGAAGAAAAGTAGAACAGAGTGTTGCTTCTGTGTAACAAACATCTGAGTTTCACCGTATGTTAATTAAAAATCATGAATTATAATAAAATCAGAAAAATAAATGGAGAAAGAGTACAGGACTTTTGTAACTACATAAATAGCAAATTTATAGTAATCTTGACTTGTGTTAATAATTTTAATTCGAGTATAGTAAAAGTAATTTAATTATGCATTCTTTGAATTAATGTTGGCAATAATTGCCAATATTACCTTAATTATTTAGGTCATGTAATTGAAGGGAAAATTTGTTACCGAAACACGAATAGGAAATATAAGTAGGAGATTAAAGGGTTAGTAAATTGTAATTTATGTTGAAGATCATATCTTTTTCTCACACCTCCCTGTAATGATTTTGATGTACCTCAACTTGTACTTGGGGCAAAGATAGATGAAATTGTCGTGCGCACAAACTAATATGTGGCGAGAAGGTCATTATAACGGCGTTCGGTGGCTTAGTGCGAGGCTGGCGGTACGCGATCGCTGTCGCGAAGGCCGTCCGAAGAGGAAGCAACGGTTTCGTTTGACGTGAGCGCGCTGCGATGACCTGGCCGCACATGTAGCAGGAATGACTTTGATTTTCCAGAGGTTGGCATTACTGTAAACACTCTAGTGGCCGGCTTTGTAACTAATACCCCCACTCCGTTCGCATTTCTTCAATACACCGTTCAAGAAACGTTCCGCGAGTAGTGTACGACCACAACTCGGCGCAAAGAAAAGAGGGTAGACGGTGGCAGTTCCGAGTAGACGAAAAAGGTAAGGCTTTTTCTATGAATGTGTAAATTACCTTTACCGTTATAGTTTCGATTTGTGGTCACTGGTTGTTATCGATATTGAAATATGACAGACAACTATTTTCTTAAATATGTTTTACAACGAATTACTCGGTAACTTATGATTTATTATATTAAGTCTGTGACTTAATTTTAAAAGTGGAATTGTTGAAATTGTGATGGCTATGGTCAGTTATGTACTTGATAATGATATGGCTATGAGTGCGATGAGAGCGCATCGAAACGGGAAATATCTCGACAAACTGAAATCTCCACAATCAACGGCACATGTCATGCGGAAGCGGAAGATGAACGGTTCATTTTTCGTGCAGTGAAGATTAATCCATGAACATG
Source organism: Teleogryllus occipitalis (assembly GCA_011170035.1). NCBI lineage: Eukaryota > Metazoa > Arthropoda > Insecta > Orthoptera > Gryllidae > Teleogryllus > Teleogryllus occipitalis. The sequence goes on along the minus strand of BLKR01001060.1, from coordinate 51,785 downwards.
TGCCCTTGTCTTGGTGGCAGAACTCCTGGATAGTGGTAAAGAGTTTAGCCTAATACTGTGCGCAATGTTGTACGACACAATTACTACGATGTGGACGCTTTGCCCAAAAGACGTTTCCGGTGAGTAAAGCGATCAGGCAGAAATCCGAGTATTTGCTCCATTCGTGTAAATTTCGGACACGACTTTTGGGTTAAGGTCGTATTTTCACGTGTGAGCAAATTATCCATTTTGGGGCCAGATGGCCGACGCATGGTATAGAGATAGGAAAATATAGAATTCGAGGCGCAAAACTTAATTCACACCGTCAAACACAGCGGTGGTTTGGTGCTCTTGTGTAAAGATATGAGTACTAGGCGATGGGGTACAGTTTATAGATGGAGTAATAAATAAATTGATGTTCATTGACATTCTAAAGCCAAATATTTGAGTTGGTGCCATTAAAATGAATTTGAGAGACGACTACATTTTTCCGCACTATGCCCAAGCAAATCACATTGAAAACAAAACTTTAGATCCTGAACAACGTACCAACTGAACAGTCCCCCTCTATCGCCGGACTTAATTCACTGAACATTTAGTATGCAGCATGGAAACAACCTGTTGAAAAGGAAAATTACAAACAGGATCTCAAGAGAACATTGAAAGAAAACAATAGCATTTCTTTCCAAATATGCAACTTAGGAAATTCATGTTATCCAGGTGAAATGCTAAGTGTGCTGCCAAGCGCCACCGTTACTCCACCAAACCTACGTACAGTCTTTGAATACTTTTTGAAGCGTTCGGGAATACAGTACATATATCTACCTTAGGGTCAAGCTGACGTAACTACACACACGAAATATTTGGGGTCAGACAATCGATACTTTTTTCTTCTTTTGACTCTAATAGGGTAACATTTTGTAGATATTTGAAGCCTGACATTCCAACTTATACGTTTGTTTGTCCAAAGAGCAAAATATAATATAAGTATTTCTTTTGTTGTCTACCTTTCACGCCTGTAGCATTGGGCATAGGCTTTGTCAGTCATAGGTGTAGCAACAAACCTCCGCCTTCTGCAAGGGCGTAAAAACAGAGCTCGGCCAATGCGACTATCGAATGCTTCGCAACAACTAAGGATCGGTGGCCTTAGCGATAAGAGTGGAGGCCGTGCACTGGCGTGCAGCAGTTCGCGTGATTGGCACCGCCAATAGTTTCTAGTTGCGGCCGAGCACCATAGAGTGGGGGTAAAAACATCTGTAAATTATTTCTTAAAAGAAAATAATGTATATTATGTTATGATTAAGATTTTGATCTAACATTTTCTATATTTTTTTATCTTCCAGCATTATGAACGGCTTCCTTTGTTACAAGAAATCGTTCATAAAAGGGCATCATACGGCATAGATGAGGACGTATTTGCCATAATGTCACGAATAATTGCGTCGTCAAACATTCAGCCAATCGCAGCAAGAGAATCATTGAGAGAAAGCGGGAAACGGAACAGCGGACGTTTACGTTTTCTCGCAGTGATATCAAATACCCGTGACGTCACCACAGATTTGTGTACTAAAATGAAATGATTCTCTTATAAATGTATTATGCTGTTATACAAAAAATAGCATATCGTTTATAATGTTGTTTTATTGAATTCGTACAAATTTGAAAACTCGCTCCTAGTGTCGCACGTTTTCAAAACATTACATGCAATAAAGTTTAACATTAGAGAATTAATTGCATAAACTACTATTGTTCGTCATCAGATGGTGCAAAGGGTGATGTAGTGCATAGGGTGACTTTTTGTGCAGATATCAATGTTTGATGTTGAGAGTCAGGGTTATACATGCCTGTAATTAATACTTTTAAAGTGGAACCCAAAAGCTAGGTTGCAAATTAAAATATTTGCGGCAAGAAATGCACTAAAATTGGCATAAAGAATATTAGATCTATGAAATTGCTCGTTTCCTTAGATATTTTTCCTGCATAGGTTCAGTGTACAAGAAGGAAAATAATATTAACAATCACAGCAATAACTTTCTTTTTTTGTTCGTTCTTTACTACTATTATGTTACACGAAATATAATTCTTCTCCGCCTGTTAACATTGGTAACCGTCTTTATGAAAGCCTGCAAGGCTTGCCCTGGGCTGGAAGTGGCGTAAAAGAAGTTTAAAGAGAGTGAGATGCCCTGCCAACGCGCATAAAACTGGATTCTCTTTTATCGCCCTTTTAAACAGCTGAGGGCGGCGCCCGCGAGGGGTAAGGGCTGCTGCAAAGGCCACCACCTGACACATCCCCGCGCCTCGAGTCAACGTGCAGTTCCTCTTGTAGTTTACGTGCCTCCATCGCGATTTCTTATCTTGCACCTACCAGAATTGAATGTCCTAAGAGATTGTAATAGCTGCTTTCCCAACGTAATCGGTTTCTCCGATCAAACCAGGCGAATCACCAGGCGAATCACCAGGCGATCACCAGGCAAATGCGGGAGCAGTACCCTACCAAACGGGCCACGGACCGCGCGCGATTCTTCCTTCCTCTTCCTTGTCCTATCCTCTCCCCTTATACACACACACTCACATCAATCTGCACTTCACAAACACACATTCCGGGAGACCGGTCGGGAGCTTACAGCTTGTCCCGGCTGGGGTGGTGCCTCGCTGGTGGGAGAGACCTGGTTAGGGGAAACCCTGCTAGCCGACGTTAGGTCGGCGCCGGATCTCGCCATCCAGCGGGGGAAGATCACAGCCATCTCCCGAGAGAGAAAACATGCACTACACTTACGGGACCAACGACCAAAGCAGTTGACGCGCCCGGAAACACGAAAAATTAATCAATCAATCTACCGAACGTAATCTGTAATTTCGGACCCTGTCCCTGAAGCCTGTGTCACACGAGCATTGCGTTCACGCGCGTCACCTTATGCTGATGACGTTAGGATGCTTTTGCGCACGAGGTAGTTAACGCGCGTCGTAGATTAGCACATATGAGAAAGATCACACGAGCCCTCTTAGAGACTATAAACAAAAATAGCTTCAATTTTTTATAGACAACATATCACATTTTAGTTTTATTAATGGACTTAAATGCGCGACGTTTCGAAATCATCCTTTGATTTCTTCTTCAGGCAAACCATGGTAATTACATATCAATGATTGAAAAATAAATATAAGTAAAGAAACACCACTTTGGGCTAAAATATGCCTTTGTCAACATAATACAACGTCCAAATACACATACATAAAAACTAGTTTTCACCCTCACACCAGCAAAGTGGACGGAAAACTAGTTGACTAGTTTTCCGTCCACTTTGCTGGTGTGAGGGTGAAAACTAGTTTTTATGTATGTATACTGAAAACGTACGGAAAACTAGTAAGACTAGTTTTCCGTCCACTTTGCTGGTGTGAGGGTGAAAACTAGTTTTTATGTTTGTGTATTTGGACGTTGTATTATGTTGACAAAGGCATATTTTAGCCCAAAGTGGTGTTTCTTTACTTATATTTATTTTTCAATCATTGATATGTAATTACCATGGTTTGCCTGAAGAAGAAATCAAAGGATGATTTCGAAACGTCGCGCATTTAAGTCCATTAATAAAACTAAAATGTGATATGTTGTCTATAAAAAAATTCAAGCTATTTTTGTTTATAAATCATATATAAAAGACAACCTTTACAAAATATTAACCCCCTTAGAGACGTGCGATTTTTTGCTGGAATAGAAGAAAATTTATAAAAATTGTTTAGTTCCGATTTTCATTAAAATCTCTAGAATTATAAAATTTGCGAAGTTCAAATTTTGTACCTGTCGTACACCTCTAATCTTAAAAACAAAGATTTATTTGTCAATGAAATTTATCCCTAGATATTAGATCTTTAAATATTGTTACATTTCATTTTTGTAACGTGGCGCACGACGTAAATCAGCTGTTACGGTGTCGCCCAATCGATTCTCAAAACCGAATCTGTTGCGAACGTCATGACGATTACGTCACTGTGGTGACATTTGAGCTCCTGGTTGTAGGTGACGGTCCACAGCTGATTTACATCACGCGCTACGTTAAAAAAACGAAACATAGATACAATATTTTTGAAGTTCGAGAAGTTGTTCAGTAATTTTAGTGGACATTGTTACATTTTTTTCAAAAAATTCTTGTATATAAGTTACATGAAACCTGCATGATGTTGATGCTTAGGTGAATGGGACATGAACAAGATATCATCAAATACTGTTGGTAGTGTCCTAAATAATCATTTTAGTGAGTTTGTATGTCCGTTTACATGGGAGAACGCGGGAAAGCAGTACGTTCAGATTACTTCCCAGCATTACTTCCCAGCAATACGAGCGTTTTCTCTTTCTTGTGGATTTTGAGACCTTCTGCGTTTCCGAGAGTCATAGTATTCCTAGCTCTTCTTTAATTCAGACGAAGCGTCGTGCTTCAGGCAACGGGGAATTCACTCCTCCTCCGTTTGTGTAGACGCAGCCATAAGAACAACCCCCACTCACATTCCTCAGAGCTACGCGTGAGAATCCGCCACCAGGTGCCCATTCGAGCGCTGAAGTGGAAACAGGTGAAGGAGGGCGGTGGGCGGTGGCCAATGCGGGGGCGGTTGAGGCCGTCAGCGGGGCCACGAGCGAGCGTTTAAGTACCGGGGTGAGGAATGTTGACGCAGGTTAACGAGGGCTGGCAGCGGGGTCGCCGGTCCCCTCCGCAGCGTTCTTTCGCCGGCGCACACTATAAGGGCCCGCCCTGCGCCGTCTCCTCCGCCCCGCTCCGTCCACCCACCGCTGCGTACTCCTCCCCGCTCCGTCCGCCTGCTCCGTCTGCCCCTGTTCGTCCGTCCCGCTCCGACCGACCGCTCCGTCTGCCCCGCTGCGTCCGCCCACCGCTGCGTCCTCCCCCAGCTCCGTCCGCCTCGTTCCGTCCGCCTCGTTCCGTCCGCCTCGTTCCGTCCACCTCGTTCCGTCCGCCTCGTTCCGTCCGCCTCGTTCCGTTCGCCCCGCTCCGTCGGCCCCACTTCGTCCCCCCGCTCCGTCCGCCCCGCTCCGTCCGCCCCGCTCCGTCCGCCCCGCTCCGTCCGCCCCGCTCCGTCCGCCCCGCTCCGTCCGCCCCGCTCCGTCCGCCCCGCTCCGTCCGCCCCGCTCCGTCCGCCCCGCTCCGTCCGCCCCGCTCCGTCCGCCCCGCTCCGTCCGTCCCGCTCCGTTCGCCCCTGTTGGTCCTCTGCGTCTGCCCTCTCCGTCCGCCCACCACTGCGTCTTCCACCCCGCTCCGTTCGTCTCGCTCCATTCGCCCCACTCCGTCCGCCCCGCTCCACCCACCCCGCTCCGTCCGCCCCGCTCCGACCGCCCGCTCCGTCTGCCCGGCTGCGTCCTCCCCCAGCTCCGTCCGCCTCGTTCCGTCCGCACCGTTCCGATCGCCCCGCTCCGTCCCTCCGCTTCGTCCGCCCCGCTCCGTTCGCCCCGCTCCGTTCGCCCCGCTCCGTCCACCCCGTTCCGTCCGCCCCGTTCCGTTCGCCCCGCTCCACCCACCCCGCTCCGTCCTCCCACCGCTGCGTTCTCCCCCCACTCCGTCCGCTCCCGCTCCGACCGGCCTTTCCCACTCCACCATGCTCTGCTACGCCCCTCGCAGCTCTCTCCGTCCCGTCCCGCACCGACTCGTGACTCTCCACCTTGCCCCGCTCCGTCTCTGCTCGCCCCACCCCGTCTGACGCCGTCTCACTCCTCCCCGTCTCGTCCCGCCCCTCTTGCTCCCGCTCTGCTCCACCTCGGCCCTCCCCTCCCTGTCTCGTCCCATCCCTTTTCCTCCTGCTCTGCCGAGTCCCGCTACCCTCCCGCTTCGTCCCGACCCTCCCCGCCTCACCCCGGCCCTCATCCTCTCGCTCAGCTTCAGTCTATTCCACTTCGTCCTTCCTCTCTCTGCCTCGTCCCACCTCGCCCCGCCTCTTTCCCTCCCGCTCTGCCTCGCCCCGCTAAACCCTCCCGCCTCTTCCCAACCCTCCCCGCCCCGCCCAGCCCCGCTTCATCTTCCCGCCATCACCTCTCTCTGCCCCTCTTCCTCCACAACTCCCCTCCATCTCCTCCTCCCCGTCACGCCTTGCACCGGCCCTTTTCCTCCCGCTCTGCCTCGCCCCGCTACCATCCCGCTTCGTCCCGACCACTCCCCGCATCGCTTTGACCCTCATCTCTCGCTCGCTTCAGTCGGCTCTACTTCGTCCTTCCCTGCCTGCGCCTCGTCACCTCTTTTCTCCCGCTCTGCTCCTTGTAACCCTCCGCCTCTTCCCCGCCTCGCCTCGCCTCGCCTCGCCTCGCCTCGCCCAGTCCGCTTCACCTGCTCGCCATGTCCCGTCTCTTCCTCCGGCTCCCCCTCTATATCTCCTCCTCCCCGTCACGCCTCGCCCGGCCCTTTTCCTCCCGCTCTGCCTCGCCCGCTACCATCCGCTTCGTCCCGACCCTCCCCGCATCTTGAAAGGACACCTCATCCTCTCGAAAACAAAGCTTCAGTCGGCTCTACTTCGTCCTTCCCTGCTGGCGCCTCATCCCGCCTCTTTTTCCTCCCCACTCTGCCTCGCCCGCTAACCCTCACGCCTCTTCCCCACTTACTCGCCTCGCCTCGCCTCGCCTCGCCTGCCCTCAACCTCGCCAGTCCGCTTCACCTGCTCGCCATGTCCACGTCTCTCTTCCTCCCGCTCCCCCTCCATCTCCTCCTCCCCGTCACGCCTTGCACCGGCCCTTTTCCTCCCGCTCTGCCTCGCCCCGCTACCCATCCCGCTTCGTCCCGACCCTCCCCGCATCGCCCCGGCCCTCATCCTCTCGCTCATCTTCAGTCGGCTCTACTTCGTTCTTCCCTGCTGTGCCTCGTCCCGCCTCTTTTCCTCCCACTCTGCCTCGCCCCCTAACCCTCACGCCTCTTCCCCGCCTCGCCTCGCCTCGCCTCGCCTCGCCCAGTCCCGCTTCACCTGCTCGCCATGTCCCACGTCTCTCTTCCTCCCGCTCCCCCTCCATCTCCTCCTCCCCGTCACGCCTCGCCCCGGCCCTTTTCCTCCCGCTCTGCCTCGCCCCGCTACCCATCCCGCTTCGTCCCGACCCTCCCCGCATCGCCCCGGCCCTCATCCTCTCGCTCAGCTTCAGTCGGCTCTACTTCGTCCTTCCCTGCTGTGCCTCGTCCCGCCTCTTTTCCTCCCACACTCTGCCTCGCCCCTAACCCTCACGCCTCTTCCCCGCCTCGCCTCGCCTCGCCTCGCCTCGCCTCGCCTAGTCCACTTCACTGCTCGCCATGTCCACGTCTCTCTTCCTCCGGCTCCCCCTCACTATCTCCTCCTCCCCGTCACGCCTCGCTCCGCCTCGCTCCGCCTCGGCTCCGCCTCGCTCCGCCTCGCTCCGCCTCGCTCCGCCTCGCTCCGCCTCGCTCCGCCTCGCTCCGCCTCCGCTCCGCCTCGCTCCGCCTCGCTCCGCCTCGCTCCGCCTCGCTCCGCCTCGCTCCGCCTCGCTCCGCCTCGCTCCGCCTCCGCTCCGCCTCGCTCCGCCTCGCTCCGCCTCGCTCCGCCTCGGCTCCCTCACTCCGCCTCGCTCCGCCTCGCTCCGCCTCGCTCCGCCTCGCTCCCGCCTCACGCTCCGCCTCGCTCCGCCTCGCTCCGCCTCGCTCCGCCTCACTCCGTCTTACTCCGCCTCGTCCTGCTTCAACCTTCGCTCCCCTCCGCCTCACATCACCTCATTCTCTCCTCCCGCTCGGAATGCACTCGGCCCGCCCAGCGTTTGCTGTGGAAAAGCGCTCTATCGTTACGTCGTATCTCCCGCTTCATCTTTTCCCCGGCGCACACTTCGCCTATTAGTCTTCCCCCGAAGAGGGGTCGAGTTATCTTGCACCGTCAGAAACGCTTAATACTTTATGGAAAAACTGTAAACGTGCTTCTGTCGACTCTTTGCTGCTTGGGGGCAGAACGTTCCACGCGAATGTTACTTTGAAATATGTTGGTCATTTTCTTTTATATGGAAAGAAAACGCAAGTTGTTTGGGACCCTTGGTGTTTTGTCTTTTAGTGCACTCGTTAGCAAAAAGATGTTTCTAATATATTGTATCTTCACTGCTTGATGAGTTTCAAGCCTCTTCGATATATGAAAAAGCAGAAGGGCATACTTCTCCGAGATAGTATTTCCAGTTACACCGTAAATGCTTTTTTCATTAATATTTGTAAGACAAGAAATATAACGAATTATAAAGAAGAATATCAACGATCTCATAGATACCACTACTAAGACAAAAGAGAGGAAGTATACTATGCTGCATTTTCTACATGCCCGTATGAGAGTGAAAATATGACATCTCTTTTATTATACTTATGCATTGATATTGAACTTTAAATAATCATTAATAAAAATATCATGTGTTACTGTTTATGGTGTAATCACTTACAATTTTGTTTACAAATATACCCATTCACAACATAAAGAAGCATTTACAAATTAGCATACGAATGATATCATGTAATGCCTATATACTTCATTGTACTTGTACATTTAAGTGCTTTAAGCTGGAGAAGCACACTATTTTTTACAAGAATATACTGTAACAAGCTGATTTTGTACACCAAGTCACCCTCCTTTTAAACTAAGAAAAGAAAACTTAAATGAACGTCTTCGGAAGATCGAACATTTCTGTCGCAGATCAACTCCCACTTAGCCCGTTGAGGAACGTGCAGTGTCGCTCCCCTCGCTGTTGTCTTTCCTTATTGCAGCGCCTCCGCGCGAGCGATAATGCATTCCGAAGCGGGGAGGATTCGCCCTCGGGGGAGTTTGCGCAGGCCGCCGCGACGCGCGCTGGCGTTCGGGCGCCTCCCAGGGTGCTGTGTACACGCGGAGGAGTCTACCAATTACCGAAGTTGCCGCGCCCCACTGCAGGCGAGCAGTCTACTCCTCCTCCGCACCGCGGTATCAAGCGGAGATGTCGGGGTGAGGGGTTGGGCGGGGACGGAAGTGGTGACGAAGGGAATGGCGGGGAAATGGAGGAAGCGAGGGCGGTGACGAGGACGGGAGATGGACAAAGGTGGTGATGAGTGAGGCGAGGACGGGGAGGAGGCGAGGATGGGAGCGGGGCGAGAGCTTGGCGAGATCAGCGACGAAGAGAACGAGGGTGAGGGCGGGGAGGGTGAGGGCGGTGGCGGAGCTACGGCGGGGTGAGGGCGGGGCAAGGGCGAGAGAGAGGGTGAGAGAGAAGGCGGGGGCAAGGGCAGGGGTGATGGCGGCGGCGGGAGTAGGGGCGAGGGTGGGGGCGGGGAGGGTGAGGGCGGTGGCGGGGCTATGGCGGGGTGAGGACAGGGCGAGGACGGGCAAGGGCGAGAGAGAGAGGGCGCGGGCAAGGGCAGAGGGCGAGGACGGGGGCGAGGGTGAGGGCGAGGTCGGGATAAGGTCGGGGCAAGGTCGGGGCGAGGTCGTGGCGAGGTCTGGGCGAGATCGGGGGCGAGATCGGGGGCGAGATCGGGGGCGAGATCGGGGGCGAGATCGGGGGCGAGGTCGGGGGCGAGGTCGGGGGCGAGGTCGGGGGCGAGGTCGGGAGTGAGGTCGGGGGCGAGGTCGGGACGAGGGCGACGGCGGGGATGGGGCAAGGGCGGGACGGGGCGGGGGCAGGGCGACGGCGGGGCGAGAGGGAGGCGCGGAGGGCGGTGGTGATGGGGGTGGGCGGGGACAAAGGTGGTGATGAGAAGGAGGCGAGGACGGGGAGGAGGCAAGGATGCGAGCGGGGCGAGGGCTTGGAGAGCAACGACGAAGAGGATGGTGGGACGAGAGCGAGGGAGAGGACGAGGGTGGGAGCGGGAGGTGAGGGCATTGGCGGGGCTAGAACAGGGCGAGGACAGGGCGAGACGGGGCAAGGGCGAGGCAAGGGCGAGGGCGGGGGCGAGATCGGGGCGAGATCGGGGCGAGATCGGGGGCGGGGCGAGATCGGGGGCGAGATCGAGATCGGGGGCGAGATCGGGGCGAGATCATCGGGGGCGAGATCGGGGCGAGGTCGGGGGCGAGGTCGGGGGCGAGGTCGGGGGCGAGGTCGGGGGGGCGAGGTCGGGGGCGAGGTCAGGGCGAGGTCGGGGGCGAGGTCGGGGGCGAGGTCGGGGGCGAGGTCGGGGGGCGAGGGGGAGGTCGGGGGCGAGGTCGGGGGCGAGGTCGGGGGTGAGATCGGGGGGAAGGGCGGCGGACGGGCGGGGCAGGGGTGACGGCGGGGGCGAGGGAGGGCGCGAGGGCGGTGGTGATGGGGGTGGGCGGGGACAAAGGTGGTGATGAGAAGGAGGCGAGGACGGGGAGGAGGCAAGGATGCGAGCGGGGCGAGGGCTTGGCGAGAGCAACGACGAAGAGGATGGTGGGACGAGAGCGAGGGAGAGGACGAGGGTGGGAGCGGGGAGGGTGAGGGCGGTGGCAGGGCTAGGACAGGGCGAGGACAGGGCGAGGACGGGGCAAGGGCGAGGCAAGGCGAGGGCGGGGGCGATGGCGAGGGCGGGGGGCGAGGGCGAGGGCGAGGGCGAGGGCGGGGCGAGGGCGAGGGCGAGGCGGGGGCGAGGGCGGGGGCAAGGGCGAGGGCGGGGGGGGCGAGGGCGGGGCGGGGCGAGGGTCAGGGTGGGCGGGGGCGAGGGCGCGGGGGCAAGGGCGAGGCGAGGGCGAGGCGAGGGCGGAGGCGAGGCGAGGGCGGAGGGAGGCGAGGGCGGAGGCGAGAGCGAGGGCTGGGACGGGGGCGAGGGCGAGGGCGAGGGCGGGGAAAGCCAAGTGGGGCGCTGCAGAGCTCCTTGATGGAATCAGTGGGCGGGGTGAGGAACGCGAAGGTGAGAGACGCGCAGTTGGGTAGAGGGAGGGCTAGGCGATGCTTGCGGCAGCGACGTCATTTATGATGGGAGCGGGTTGGATAGGGTGAGTCCAATGAAGAGGTGATACCTACGAAGGGATGATTCCACCGAAGAGACATTTTGATGAAGGGATGATTCCATTGAACTCTAAACGAGTTTGGGGTGGCAGGTGAAGAAGGTCTACGACACTGGTGCGGGCAAAGACAAAGCGAGGGCGAAACTTCAAGTTTGAATATGGTTCTGACACCATTTGCGAGCGGAGTGGGGAGTTCGGAAGCAGTCACTGAGACTTAAGGGAGATGCATGAAATCCCCGCAATCATCAGAATTCCAGTAGCCTCCGAATATTTTGAACCTCTTTACAAATTGTGAACTAAATTTAACTTAGATAGAAGATAGTATTCCATTCATGATATATTTTTTCATATTCATGTACACACAAATGGCGAGCGTAAACAGTTATGCTTTTTGTTAATGAACAATTCAAATCCTGTATTTAATTTTTAATAATTTAAATCCTTAAGTTCCACTTTAATGATAATTACATCTGATTACTTTCCATGGATTTAGTGTTGTCCAGTTTGTTATAAAATCTTATTTCAAACCCAATAAATAAATGCAAATAATCTATGAAACCTTTTTAAGAGTTTAGTCAAACTTGGATAATTCAAAATTCTTTAATTCGAATATTCTCTTAAGTCTCTGTCATTTTATATCTAAACAATGTTGATCTAAACAGTTTACCGCTTTCAGCAGGACAATGACAGAAGGACAAGGCTCGGTTCAATATGTCTTGGTTAATATGGAACGTGCCAAAATTACCCCAAACACCACCTCAAAGCCCGAACTTAAATTCCATAGAGCATTTGTGGTCAGTTATGTTGAGAAGTTTACAACACTAGCGGAAAAAAAAGAACTAAAACGTCTTATGGAAGCAGAATGGAAGACAATAAAACCCATAACTTGCAAGAATCTTGTTCTTTCCATGATGAGGCGATTCTTAGCTATGATAAAAGCCTAGGGATATGCAATAAAATACTGAAACCATAGTTCCCTTTGTTTTATTATTTTTTGATATTTGTTATTACTTATAGTGTACGAATAGCAATGTTACACACAACTGAACATTACTCTCTTTTTTATTTTTTGAAGTTAATGTACTAACTGATTCTAATACAGAACCTATGTTTTTTCAGTTTGTAATGAGATTGTTTTTAATTTTATAACGGCTGTTTTTGAAAAAACTTTCCTTGACCTAAATAATTAGATATTACCTTGTAAAAGCAATGTGTTCGAATAAGAATGTTATATACTGTATTTTAAATACAATGTGCCTTACATTGTGTTAAATTTCTGTAATATATAGCTATTACAGAAATTTAATTTGTAGAATGATTATACAGCATGAAGCACAAAGGCTTGCATAAATACGAATTTAATATATAATAAAACTGTAATAAATTATTCTTCGTATCAACAGTTTTGTCAAGCGTGATGATAGGAAGCAAAATGTCATTTTGAAATTCGAGAGTCTTGCTTGTGGAAATGTGAGGATTGCGAAAACTCTAGTTATTGTAGACTCAACATTTAATTGAAAATTTAAAGTCCGTTAAAGATAATTCCGTTATTAAACACTTATTTGAAGTGCTTCAATTTTTCTATCAGAGCGGGGCCAGTGTAAACCGATTACAATTTTATTAACCAATTTTCTCTCGCAGTTCTCGCAAATCTCTTAATATCGGCACAGCAAATCGGCGAGTTAGGAAGATTACTGTGAATGAACTATAAAAAACAGTTAATTTTATTAAAAAACTAAAGATGCTACAGAATGGAAAGACTCTCTCGTAGTAAAGTTTTCTTATTTCCTTGGTGTAAACTGGCTTTACGGTGTTGCCCCATCCTCTTGCCAGCTGCCATCTGTCGTCGCATAAAGTACATTTTTTTACATTTTCTCAACTTTTCGGTTTCCTAATTGACGAACCGTAATATTACTTCAAGACTATTAAATAAGAGTAAAACATCGTCCTAAATAGATATTTTCATTCAAAAATTTGAAGCCGTTATTATGAAAATGGCGATTAAGCATTACTGTAAATGCGAAATTCGAAGCTCTTTTTCACAGGAACCGATTGAGTCTTCGGAAAACTTCACCTAAAGTCTTTTGAAGCAAATTCACTCACAAATGCAATAATGTATACCATTTAATGGAAATGTGTATATTTAAAAGAATTACCTGAATATTTAAAAGAAATCCTGAGATATATTTAAAAAAATTACATATGCGTAATTTTTGAAAAAATAAAGGAATACACCAAACTGAACTTTACGTCATATTAAACAGGGCAGTACCATTGGAACAGTTTGAAGAAACAACTTGGAGCCATTTTGAGAAAATTGCGTTTGAGCGTTTCTGAAAATGCGGAATTTCGAGCTCATTTTAACAAACAACTGTTGAGATTTCGAGAAATATCATATGACATTATTTACAGCGCATGTGACGGAATTGCCAGTAATGTATTACCGACAGGAGAGACAAGTCAAAACAATTACATATATTTCATTTTTGAAAACACCAAAAGAATAGAGCTATATGGCGTTTATGTCATCGTGTATGGTTTGTTTGGCACTACACCAGTCAAATATTTAAAGAAAAAATTTGGAGCCGTTTTAGAGAAAATCATGCTTGTGTTATTTTTTAAAATTTCAAATATTTCACGCACTATTGCACGAAAACAACTAAAAATTTCGAAGAAATGTACATGAGCTTAGTGAGAGAACTAATTATAGACTACAAATTTCATTTGAAGGAAAAATCCCTATCTTTAATTTTATAGTTGTAGAAAGACGCAGAAAAAATTCAAACTTGTGCAATTTTCAGAGTTAACCATGAATATCGGACCTTTTATATGTCACTTTTATAAGTGCATTTTACTTTATTCTTACGAGGAATTTAAAGAAAAATTTGGAGCCATTTTTGAGAAAATTTTGAAAATGTTCGGCGGCTTCATGTGAAGTACCCCCAAATTTTAAAGAATGTTTTCCAAAATTTCAACTAGAGCCAGATGGACACGGGTTTCTTCAATTTGGAAAAAATCGTACGTGTGGTTTCGGTGCTAGTAGTGTTCACAACCCAGGGACGGACCCAGGGACGGACACAGGGACGGACGTTTTGAAAAAAATCTAGTTTTCGGCATCAGGGGACACCAAAACCTGTATTTCCGTTGAAATCTCCAAATCGATTTTCCTCGGAATTGCATAACTTTCACTATTCTACTATATTACTCCGAATATACGTACGTATACGAGAAAGTAAAAAGGAAATTTGCCTTCGGTGAATTTTGATGTGATAATTTATAATCGTTTTAAAATCTTTTTTGATACCTGGTCAGTCATTTTCCCAATAAGGTTTTTAATAAAAAAAGAATCAATAACCCCACTATTAATGTCGGCGTTGCTAAGTATTTAAAGAAAACGTTTCTCTTTCGTTTATGTTATTAGGATCTGATAATCGACACTGAATGATTGTTCGAGTCTCAAGACCCGCCCGATATCTAAACGTTTAGCAACAGGCCCTGCAAAACATGTTCGTCGGCCCGGTGGCCGAGATCGCTAAGGCAGTAGTGTCATAGTGACCTCGGACCGAAAGGTCGCGGGTTCGAGTCCCGCCTCGGGCATGGTTGTATTTGTGTTCGTCCTTTCACCCCTTATCACCATTTCGTTTCACCCTCATAGTTACCATGCCGTTAATGCCAAATGGTCGCTAATGCCCTAGATGTTAATGCGACCTTAAATAACAAAAAAAAGAGCCCATGCCCGATGCTACAGGCGCGAAAGATAGACAGCAAAAGAAATGTTTTTATTTTATTTTGCTATCTGTGCAAACGAACGTATAAGTTGGTATGTCGGGCTTGAAGTATCTACAAAATATAATCTTACTAGAGTCAAAAGAAGGAAAAAGTATCGATTGTCTGACCCCAAATATTTCGTGTGTGTAGTTACGTCAGCTTGACCCTAAGGTAGAGAAATATGTTCTATTTCCGAACGCTTGAAAAAGTTAATGCGAATAGTGGTCGCTCATGACCTAGCTGTTGATGCGACCTTAAATAACAAAAAAGAAAATGTTTACAAGACGGTCTTCGGAAATCGGAAAAGGAAAAGTAAATCACAGTGATTCTGCCATATATTATACATTTATTATACATTTGTATTATTGAGCACATTCATATATGTAATTCTTTTTGACATTTTAAACACCATAATAATGAATGTTTACAAGAAAGGCCGTAATGGTATTTATTAATGTTACCCCACTTAACCCCATAGTTTTGAATCTATTTTTTTTCTCATTTTCAATGAAACGAGGCTCAGCCTTTTGAAAATTCGGATTTTTCGGAAATATCTCCATTTTACGCAGTTTGGAAAGGGTATTGCTCTTCATTTACTTGTGCAATCTTCCCCCTCCCTTCGTTGGGGTTCTTTTACCTTTAGAACGAAAGCGAATAGCAATTCCTTATGCTTTTCAGACGCGTATACTAACGCATGAAAGTAAAGTCTAAATACGAAAGTTGTTTCGGAGGAGGGAAACCAAATTAGCTATAAATATTAATGTGATGCTTCTCTCCCCTAAGTATTTACATTTTAATTTGAATATTCTCATGACAGAAATGCTGTTGGGGCGCCGAGAGGGCAAGGAAGTATTAGGTGTATGGTACAAAGAAGGACAAAGTGAGATTAGTTAATTTGCCTGGAACATTTTCCAGGAAGTTGTACCTATTTAGGGAGGTAAAGACATTATAGTTATTTTATTCTTATAATGAATACACTTGAAGAATGAAAACCGTGAGATTCGACATTTTCAACCCTAGCAAATACTAGGCAGTTAGTTGTGCGTGTCATTCAAAACAAAATTAACCCGTAAATGACCCTGAATTATTAAATTATCATTAATTATTGAGAATAACAAGGCGTGAAATTTTTATTTTTCTTGACATTTTTAATTCTGTGGACTTAGGTCAGTAGCGGTCTGTCGTAACCAGTTTCATGAATATTATTACAATTCTAAGCATATTTGTCTAAAGTATAGTTCTTTATTCAATGCACTCATGTTAACTCAATAGAAACAAAAATCTTGCATTTCTTTATACTTCTTTAATGCTGAAATGTAATTTAATGTCATAGACAAATTTATTTACTCTGAAGTCATTGTTTCTTAAATGATTTTACTTCGGTAAACAACAATTTTGTCTGAATTAATAGCGTGTATTTGCACACAACTATCAATGAATCGTAGTGAGAAATACTAGTCGCCCATTACTTCTGAATCAATATCGCGCTTGGTCAATGATCGTGAATGTCTGAGATTGATTCTAAAACAATAAGTTAACATATTTCATTCATAAGTCTCTACTATTTATAAAATACACATGTTACTAAAAGTACTAGATGAAATAGATTCAATATTATGAAACGGACATGTGTTTACGGTTAATTGTGTTGAAACTAAGCATCCATCGTATTTAGCACAAGCAATTCACCCGTTTCAGTCCCACTCATTTACGAAAATTTATTTTACTTTCTGACATACTAAGAAATTTATGTAATGCTGCGGTGAAAATGGCAACGTTTCAATCGAAAAAGTCTTATTGTAGGAACCTCATGTCGAAAAAGTGGATAATTCTTGCTCCTATATGTAGTAAACAAAGGTTGGCCCGAGGCATATTGCTCAGATTGCACGTCATGTACTATTCTTGTTTTTAAATACGAGTTACTTTCTCGTAATTTTGGGTAAAATCAAAGCAATTCTAAAAACAATGTTTTCTCCAAAACTACTCCAAATTTTTTCATTCAACTTTTTGAAAGGAGGCAGCTAACAGCACTGAATAACAGAACTTAAATGAAATCTTGATGTAATATTTTAGCATTTCAAAAATTACCCAAATGAATATTCAAATAGTATTTTAGTATTCCCATTATAAACACCTGGGTCCTACCAGCATAATTATCCGGTTCGCAGACAGTGTCACGGAAAAAATGAAAAAAATGTGATAAAAATATGTCAAAGGAAGATGGAAAGGAAAATATTAGGTATAAGTCTTAAAGAACAAAGTAAGAAACGCTGACATTAGACAAAGAGCAAGTCAAAACCACGTAGGTGAACTCTCACAGGTCATGTAATGAGGATAAACACAAACAGATGGACCTACAAAATTACAATATGGCACCCAAGGACTGGCAAGAGAACTATCGGAAGACAGAGAGTACGGTGGTCAGACGACATGGTAAGAAGACTGGGAAAACTATGGACCATAACAGCAGGAGACCGCATAAAATAGAGAGAAGTTATCGACACATTCGAAGAAGTCCATAGAGAAAAAGATTAAACAAATAAAAAGGAACAGTGACACAAAAATAAAGAACAGAACTATAAGTGAAGTGATAGTGACGTCATGATAAGTGACGTGATAACTGTCAGTGAAATGATAACTGATAAGTGAAGTGCTAGCTTGTTTAGAACCTTACAATGCAAGAGACCGTTGTCCTACTAAGGGAAGTGAATGGGCTGATAATAATAATAATAATAATAATAATAATAATAATGTTAAAATAATATTTTAGTATTACGTAACTGTTATAAATAATGGGAGAACGTACGTGCTGTTGTTACACCATTATTTTATTTCATCAATCCATTAAGTTTATTTTTAAATTAGCATATGAAATTTACTATGTTGGAAATAATAGAGACCAAGGCCCCATAATACTATAGTAACGGCTGACCTTCCCCGTTGCAAATTAAACTTGTGCTAACAGCCATGATGGGGGCAAATTTACGCGCCAAATTCAAATACTATGAAATTCTACAGACTTTTCCGCTTTTTCGTAGGTCTGAATACACGTAGAGGAAGATGTATTGAAATACTCATTATTTAAAGGAAGATATGCAAAACTAACATTGAGACATCAAAATTTTATGTATCTCTGACATATCATACGTCTTTATCGTACAACTGTATAAAGCATTCATTATCACCGTTGTTTAAAGCGGATCGCCCACGTAGTTTTGGGCACTTGTAGTAGCACGTTTGAAAGCAAAAACTGAGTGTTAGCGTCTATTAGCAAATATATTACTCTAAAAATACATTTGTATGTACTTCACGAGGTTGTCCAGTCTGTGATAAGTCCATATCATATTAAAGCCATTGAATATATTTTCTTGAAAATACGCGATTTTTATAGATTTGGTATGTTTCCTCACAAAATATATTGTACATTTCGTGACGTTTCTTTGGAAAACTTTTGTAATTTTTTTCTAAAAGTGTAATCCTCTCATCTATACTCCATTAAAAGTTGTATATCTTGATATTCTGATCTATTTTTTCAGTAAAAGTATGCATCACGTTATGCTAAATTTTCAGAATTATTTACTAAATTAAAAACTTTAAGTTATTTTTGATACACTTCCAAATATATCAGAGAGTTTGGTATGCAGTATGCAGACACCTGGAGTAAACGGTGATGTGAATCGAAGTTCACACGTTCTTGAAGTTTCCATCAGCCAGTAGGCACAAATCTCGATATTGCTGTAGTAAGTTTGAATTTTGAGAATATAAATACTTCTTTACCTACTTAGGAGAACTTGTTGCAATCCGACTCAATGCCCATATGATTGCCCTCAACATGGCTGCCAGGAAATGATTCAATTTGCAACGCGACGCTAGGGCTACACGTGGGTTTAGTAAACTATTCCAATGTCTTTGATAGAGACACGACAGCATGAAAATGAACCATTTGAGAAAAAAAATCAAACCTGAAATGCATGTTTGAAACCGTTTGAAACACCCTGCATTCTTTAGTGGCAGAAAAAGATTGCGTTAAAGGAAATCGATAGCACGCAGTTCATTTTTAATGCGGAAAGCAATCTTAAATCTTCAACTTTTAGCTACATTCTGGTGGATCTTCACTTTGTATGCGTAAAGGTCTCTACATTTCCCGAAGCCCTGAGCTTAAAGTCTCAACTCAGAACTGACGGACACCGTACACTGAGCCAGTATTTATCCCCAACGAAGTTTATGAGAAAAGTTTTCAGACCACAGCTCAACCTTAATATCGCGAACGGTTTTAAATCCTTACAAGTACTGGTGCAGAATAACAATAACAAAACTGAAATCCTGAAAAAACAGTTTTATGTTTTACTTTGTATGGCTAAAGAATGTACGGAAGGTGAAATGATGGTGAAAAACAACTTTAATTAATTCGATGTTCGCGGTTGTGAAATTAAGAATGTTCATTTTAATGAAGTAGCGCCGCATTTGTCTCATTTTCTAGTTTGTCTCGTTCTTTAGAATTTTGTTCTGAGGACATTTAGTGAGAATTTTATCAACTGCAAGAATAAATTATGCAGGCCTGCGCCTCAAAAATTGTCTGCAAAGTTATGCAGATTTATACAGATTTCGGTGAGCTGAATTCTGAAAAAAAAAAATGAAAAAATTCCATCGCCCATTATTTTTGCACAAATGAGTATTTTAATTGCGTGTCTGCAGAAAAAATACTCTTCTGTCATCCCATGCGACTGTGACGGAAACATTATTAAATAAATAATTAGTAATAATATTTACGATTATTAATAATTACAATGATTATTAATAATTATGTAGGGTAGCACACAAAGGAACAAATTAAAGATGAACATTTTAAACCGTACATGAAATCTCCAGAAAGTGAAGCATAGATTAACTTCACAGAAATAGTTCATAAGTTCTTGTTTATTATAAAGAACCAAACTATGACGATCATATAAATAATACGCAGAAAAATATAAAGCATTAGGTTGTGCCACGAGTCTAAAAGCGCATTTCCTTCACTTATTCGTACATATAGAGCTGGGAGCAGTGAATGGAGAACAGCTTGAGAGGTTTCACCAATATATTAAGGACACTCAATGCCAATTCTTGCGACTATTGTTGGTTACCACAACATGATGACCCTGCTAGAGTGCACAGAAGAATAAACGGCACAAGTAGTTTTTATCTAAGCGACAACGGTTATATTGACTAATCATACAAGGAACAGTGATTTGTATGCCTTTTTCTTTGGAATGTATTAGTTAAAATACAGATGGGGCCAAAAACTGTATATACTCTTTGACAGTGAATATATTTGAAATGAGGAGATATACGACTGCGATTCTTGCTTGCAACTTCGGTTAAATATTTCGTTACATTTTCTTACGATTATGTGTATTCAAAGAAACCTCCACTAGCAGCTACTAAACAACGCTAATACTGCTGAACTTCTGACCAAACTGCGGCTGTCAATGTGATTGGTGTAATGGCTGCACAGGAGGTCTCGGATGTTTTCTCGTAGCATGTTTTATCGATAAAATTCATTTTTCAAGGTTCTCCAAAGGTAGAAATCGAGCGGTGTAAGGTCCGGTGACCATGGTAGGTACACAACAGCTCCTCTTCGGCCTATCCAACGTGCAGGTAGAGTATTATCCAAATAAGCCCTGACATCTCTATGGTAGTGAGGTAGTGCTCCATTTTGTTGAAAGCACACCGAAATTGATTCACCTCCAAAGAGCTCTCTTCCAAAATGGTTATTTGCAGCATATCAAGATTCACCTCACCGGATCGGAGAAGGGGGCCAACCAAACTGCGTGATGACATGCGTGATGATGACATGCGTGATGATGACATGCGTGATGATGACATGCGTGATGATGACATGCGTGATGATGACATGCGTGATGATGACATGCGTGATGACATGCGTGATGATGACATGCGTGATGACATTGCGTGAACACCCGATTGATTCACATGCTTGTTCACGTGAATATGAAATTTTATAGGAGACTAGAAACACAGTTGTGTCAAATTACAGTGCCGTTTAATTTGAATTACGCCTCATCAGACGAGAAAACATTACTTGGAAAACATGCACTACACTTATGGGACTAGTCACCTATGCTGCCGCGCATTGCATAGGCTGCACCCCTGGTAGTTCCCCCCTGTGAGGAATTATTTAAAGAACCCATGGTGGAAATAACATTTATTTTCACAACGAAAGAACCATGTATACGCTGGTCAATATTCAATAAATGAGTTGCATTTTTAGCAGTTAAGTCAGCTTTTTCATGTCCAGTGATTCCTTTATGGGAAGAAAGCCATGGCAGTAAAATGTTAAAATCTTGTTTTTTATTTTTTGTAAAGAAAATTATGGGTGTTTTGAATGATTGTATGTTTGGATAGCTCTGAGTGTTGACATATAGTCAGAAATTATTGTCTATTAAATCTGTAACAGATGAAAAATTATACGAGCGGTTGTTACGCATGTGGGGGATTTTGTCCGTACACATTGCTCCAAATCCGTTGCACTTCTGCAGTGTTGTCCTTCCTGTACCACTTCAATACGGCCTTCCGTTGCTCGAACGACAATCTCATTTCAGCCATTATTGATGACACAATGATATCTGCGGCGGCTTGCGTGCGGGACACTCAGGTCTCGCCATCTGTTGACAAAGCATTGAACTGAAAAGCAAGCAGACGTTGTGGCTGTGAGTCTTAGGGCCGTATTATGACCTTATATATAACTTCAGATATAATTCTATTTTCGATCTTATACTTCCCGTCCTTTTAATATTTCTTCACTTTCGACACATTCCTTCTAACCCGCGCCTTTAAGTTTCCCCTCCGGGCAAATATAAATTCCAAGTCGAAGGCTAGCTTTAAAACCTGAAATCAAAGAAACGTTCTTCATATTCTATTGCTGGAATGGCGCTTCTTGATTTTTCTTTGCATTACAATTTCAATTTGAAACACTGCAAAGAATAGGGTTGTAATTGCCCGATCCTGTATTTTTGCATGGACATCTTTACGTAGCTATAACTCAAATGTTGTTTTCAAGGAAGTGTCGTGTACTTCTCCAAGAACATGTCTATAATACGGAATCAAATTTTATTGAAAATTGATTTCAAATATCAATTGTACTAATTTTTATTTGATTTTCTGTAACTACTTTGAGAGTTACATTTATACATTTTTTAAAACAAATAAACACGTTTCGTTAACAACTTTCTTCCTTTATATGGAAATGAAAGGATAGTAAAGAGGGCGGGGAGTACACGCACGAGTTCTCGCACGGGTATATTATTATTATTATTATTATTATTATTATTATTATTATTATTATTATTATGTGCCATTTCTGACCACTCTACACGTTCTCTTCCGAGGCTTAGTCATATTCTATAACGGAGAGAGATTAACGTGTCATTATGAGGATAAACTTTTCGACTGTATCCTTTGGTAAGACAAGGCTTCGAATTGTGAATTATGAGGTGACAGAATGATGATGGCAGGAGATAGGGGTCACTTTGAACCATCCCAGCATTCGCCTGTGTGACCGACGGAAACCACGAAAACCCCGGTCTGGATGGCCGGCTCGGGGATCGAACCCGATTTTCGCGACTGCGAATTCAGCGCGCTATCCACTCAGCCACTTCGCTCGCTATTATTATTGTTGTTGTTTTTCTAAATATAATAATATAATTATATAAATATAATGTTATTTGAACTGAACATTCGTTTTCTAAACATGTCTTTACATAAAATAGATTTAATTGAATTTCAATATTTGGCAGATAGCATTCCATTTAAAATACAATGGGTAAATTATGGATTGTTCAAGAAATAAAATATTTGAGGTGAAAGTTAATAATATTCTTCGGTGTACTAAAAGTCGACTCCACATACCTTCCATTGGAAAAAACATATTTGTGTTTGCTATTAAGAGATTTTTCGACGAATACGTGATGGATAAAAGAATACTTAAATGGTCTTCTTTGTTTACGTGGGATTCCATTACGTTAATTGCTTGTGCAGTGAAGACGTTAATCTTTCCCCTACTTCGTTTTTTCCTCAGAAGAAGAAACTAATCGTAAAAAGTTACCATACGCACCTTCACGAGTTTACAAAACTTCATAAAAATACTTGTACAAACTTTGAAATTGTGATAACGACCCTTGAATTAATATTAACAGGGGGTCATAAAAGTAGCCTCAGATGGATCTTAATTTTTTAAAGCCCAAGTTTACTTATTCTGCAAATACATTTCAAAGTTTGATTCATTAACGACCTAACAAGCTGTTAGAAGAAAAATTGCGTTGCTTGGCACGTCGGAAATCTGCACACGCAAAAATCCATAAAGTTATAACGCCTTCAAAGAAGTAAATGTTTTGACTTAAAAATTGTTTGCACGATTACTTTTTCAAACTCAATGAAGTTCATATTTTCGAATCAAGACAAACACAAGTACCACAATTCAATTTTTGTTTTCAAAAACATTTGCAATACTAAACATAATAATAATTTGTAACATTAATCAGCATATTTTAAATATTTATTCTATCAATATTTTCGTTTTTGATCGGGAGTGATGAGAAAATTTTGTAAACGCCTGAATATTAAAGATTCTAGAGAAACATTACTAACAAAAAGTTAAAAAACTACTAGAAAAGAGACCAAGATAAAAATTAAGGACTCTTTCTTTACCTCTTTTTCTTTCTTTCTTTCTTTGTAGTAAGGAGGAAAATTGTAACGCTGCGGCGAAACCGGTGATTTTTGACAGAAAAACCCGTATTGTCGGGCCCTCATCTTGATAAAGTGTGTGAATCTTGCTGTTATATATCGTTATATACTTCCTCTAAGAAATTGTGTACCTAGTTTTCACGATTTATGCGTCCTTTATACCGAAAAATTGATTGACGGCAAAACGTCAACCAGCCCCTCCGTCCGTTCTTCTGTGACTATGCGAATTTGAAACTGATACTGTGAATTTGGGGGTACTTTAAATGAAACCTTAAAAAAAGTTTTATCAAAAACGGCTCCAATTTTTTTCTTTAAATTCTTTCCTTGAATAAAGGACGCTTAGAAAAATGATCATTTTCCATGAACTCTCTAAATTTTAAAAAATTTCACAAGAAAGAATACGAGAAAGAATATGCTGTATTGTGTTACTAGTTTAAACGTGCAAGGCGCCCACTCGACAAATATGTAGTCAATGGTGGTGTTTTAATCGAAAGCAGTACAAAGGATGTGGTGATGGTTAATCCAGGGGAGAATTTTACGGACAGAAACTTAAGGTCGGTGAACTACAATGGCGGGTGCCCCTTAAGAGCCTAAGGACGGCGCCCTCCTCAGAAAAAACAATCTCGGGAAAAGTAACAGAAATTATTAAATTTGCAGTAAATCGATTCCTTGAATTTGTGCTTACCATTAGCGCATTTTTGAGGACGAATTGCGTTTTAATTGCCCGATTATACGAAAAATTAATGTTTTTGGAATGTGTTGCATTGTGGACTATCGGGAATCTGCCCGTAGCTGGTGCATGCGAAGCAATGGAAGCTTGAGGGAGAGTGGGGTTACTGGGAATTGGGTGGGGGCAGCGTGCTCCCATTGTTCCGTTTTGCTGGTGGGGGCACCGTGCTCCGTTTTGTTCGGTAGAGTCCACACTTATTAACTGAGCTAAGAATACCGACCCTTTCATCTGTTTTCATGAATTAGTTTTGTTTGCTGGAAATAATTTTTCTTAAAAATCTCTTATTTTTGCGTGAGCACAATTGTATCTTCCGTTACCAAAGCAAAAGTTGTCTTGCACAAGGATTACAATCCCGGTACCTGCAAATAGGTTGTACTTTACCTGTTATAATTTTCCTTGGCCAAGAAAGATTTTGAAGACGAAAAAATGATAGTTCGGACATACATGCTGCCCCTCTTAAATTCGCAACCCTCCGGCCGCCACTGGTGAACCGTAATGAAATCTCATACCAACTTATGAATTTCGAAATTCAGTACAAACATTTCTGTTTTGTTTTATAATTACATGCCCAGCACCAACAATACACTTGATTACAATAATGCGAAAAAACAATCATTCATGAAAAACGTAGGTAAGAGTACCATATGATGACGAAGTTTGAGAATATTTATTGTTAATACTTCAATAAAAATAAATAAAATTTTCAAAATACACCTAAATATTTAGTCATATTAATTGTATAAATAACCAAACTGATATAAATAACTTTCCAAACTGATATGTAAGACAACATTACATTTACCATGTTAATATTATTTGTATTTCTCCAGGAACGAACTTTTTCTTATTTTTTATACCTACTTTGCGACATCTAAGATATTAATTGTTCAATTGCTACATTGGATTCATCTATTATAGGTTTCCGAAGCATCTCTTAATCTTTCAATTCCATTTTAAAAATATGTTCAGAGCACAGCACTTCTTTCTCAGCCATCAACATTCTAGGGGGCTCTGGTGCCGTGCGAAACTCTTTGAATCATACATTGGTTAATATTGCAATATTAAAATGAAAGGAAACTCGACATGGTATGAAATACAATGTGTGGAACACACGGGTGGAAATGTATTACTCTTTAGAAATTCCAGCCTCGGCTTCTAATGTCACCTCGGCTGGAAACATCTCACTCGTAATTATCCGTCCTTACGTAAATTACTGTTACATGCTCCCACAATCACCGTGCAGTTTGCGCGCATTGATACTGTGGAATTCCATGACATGATCACTGTTAAATTCACATTGACATTGAATGTGACGGCGTCGCATTCTTCACTGATGTACTAACACCACAACACTATGATGTTTATATGGCCTCGTTCTCTTGAATTCTTGATATTGCTCTTGCTTACGATTAGTTAACCTTCTGAGGAGTGTCATTTTAATAATTACGTGCAAATTTTCATTTATCAAAATGTTTATGAACTTTTATTTACATATTAAAAATTTGAAAGTAATGTTCATAACGATCGAATAAGGTAAGGTAAATCATTTCAAATGACATGTAGCTTTCATTTAATAAAACAATTGAGTCTTATTTTAATATCAATACTGTTTAACGGTTAGGTTGGTTAGCTGTAAGTAAAATAAACCATCAAAATTGACTAAACGCCGAAAAGCTCTACTTGGTGAAAGCTATAATCACAAAAGAATCGAATCAATACGCATTATTTTCACCACATTGGTGACGATTCCTACGAGTAAACTACCAACTTATTTACGGAAAGTACGATACGGAAGGTACAATATGTGTTTATACTATACGGAAGATTCGTATACCGTCTGCTATTTTTACGGTCATTACTGCATTTTAACACAAAGTAAGGTTTATAGGAACATCTGTGCAATAACGCTGGCACATTGTGCACTACTTTGCAAGCACTTGGGGCACCTTTCTCGTTACGCGAAAGCGTCACCAGCTGCAACAGGCGCGCTATCGAAATACGCGGCCGCTTTAGTGCATGCGGAGGCGGCTTCTACTGCAGTATTCACGGCGCACCCTGCGCTTTCGCTGGCCGTTATTGCGGCGCAAGGTGCCTGCCCAGCTGCGCCAGCGCCACGAGCCAACCCGCCTCGCCCCGCCCTGCTGCGCTCCGCCTCACCCTGCTCTGCCCCGCCCAGCAACACGCCACCCGTGTCACCGCGCCCCGCCCCTTCCCTCCCCGCTCCGTCCCGCCCCGCCCCGCCCCGCCTCACCTCACCTTACCTCGCCTCGCCTCGCTCCGCCCCGCCCCGCCCCGCAACGCGTCACCAACTCCGCCATGTCCCCTACAAAAGCCTCCCTACCCCATTTCATCCTTCCTTTCTCCGATCAACACCAGACGAATACCGGAGAAGTACCTTACCAAACGGGCCACGCACCGAGCGCGATCTTTCCTTCATCTTCCTTGTCCTATCCTCTCCCCTTACACACACACTTACACTAACATGCACTACACTACCACATATTCCGGGAGACCGGTCGGTAGCTTAGAGCTTGTCCCGGCTGGGGCGGTGCCCCGCTGGCGGGAGAGTCCTGGTTAAGGGGGAACCCCACTAGCCGACGGTAGGTCGGCGCCGGATCTCGCCATCCAGCGGGGGAAGATCACCGCCATCTCCCGCGAAAGAAAAAAACATGCACTACACTGACGGGACTAATGACCAAAGCAGTTGACGCGTCCGGAAAAACGAAAAAATCAATCAAATCAATCAATGTTTCATCCTTCCCCGCTCCACCCTCTGCTACGTCCCTACCCACAAGGCGTCACCCCGCCCCTGAACACTTCGCCAACCCCACCACGTTCTGCCTTATTCCTGTCGCCGAGTCTCGCCCCGCCCCGCCCCGCCCTGCTCCGCCCCGCCCCGCCCCGCCCCGCCCGGCCCCGCCTTACTCCAGCCACCCAGCTCTACAGTGCCCCGTCCCGTCATGGTCTGCCATGCCACGTCACACCCTTCCCCACCACGATCTACTCCTCCCCGCCCTGTCCCGCCTCACCCTTTTCCCCTCCTGCCCCGCCTCGCCCCGCGCCGTCGCGTCCCCCCGGCTTGGCTCGGCCTGGCCCGACCTCGAAAGAGCCCCTGGCTTGGCTCTCGAAAGCGTTGTGCAGGTGGACACCCCGCATCGCATTTGCAGCCAAAATTATCCTTTATCAATGCTATTCCGATAAAACTGAAATTTGCCGCAACTTAAAAACACACCAATCATGAATTTCGATGCCCTGATAATGGAAATGAACTTCCATTAAAGCAATCACGTAACGTTTTCTCTGTTTTCTGAAATTTCCCGTTTGAAAATTAAGCGCAGGATGGTAATTGCGTTTTTCTCAAGCGTTAACTTGGCTCTTGATACTGCTGTGACGTCATAACACACAATCAGCATACTACTGTATCATAAAAAGACAGTTATGCTGACTGTTACTTTTTTTAAAGGAACGTAACAGGCTTTTCAGGAAATCAAAACATTTACTACCAAATACCATTTATAAATCTTCACTTTTTCTAGAATTAATTGCAAAAATGTGTTTTTCCTCTACATAAAAGTACTATATTAAGTACTAATACGTTAAGTTCTTATGCAATGTATTATAGGCTCTCAGAAGTTCACATAACCAGTTTATAATACGGCAGCCCCAATAAACAAAAATTAAGCATAACGTTTGAAAAACAAATTTCAAGTTCATTCTCATTTCAATACTTTAAAAGATATTTCCTTAAAAGAGGTACATGAAATGGCATTTATGAATTCAGTGCCTATTAATTAGCAATATTTGCAAGAAAAATGTTCTCATTTGTTCCGCAGTGTAACTGGAGAACATCGATTATCCCAGATCTAAAGGTCTGACTAAACATCTGAGCATCGGAGGCCTTAAAGCGATTTTCACAAACCAACTTCCGCTAACCACCTCTGGGATTTGTAGGTCCTTCGAGAGGTCCCGAATCCAGAGGAGAATGAACCCGCCAAAGGACCAAAGAATGCGGAAGATTAAAGATTGGAATCCGGAGAATTGCCCCATGGTATCAGAGGTGAAACGGTAGGGTGTGCAACAAGAGATCCCTCTCTAAAAGGACTCCTCCTGTCGCGTCGCCCTAATGGAGAGGTCGTGAGTCTGGAACGATTTCTGGGGTGGGAGCGGCGTGGGCACACGCTGAGAGAGGCGCGAGCGCGAGCGCGGGCGCGGTGGCTGTGGGATTCGAACGGGTGGGATGGGAAGGGTGGTTCGAAACGGGTTGGAACGGCCGGGACAGGGTAGGGCGAGTGGGCGGGGCGGAGCAGAGGAGGGGACGAGCAGGCTAAACAGGGTGGGGCGCGGCGGGATGGAAAGAGAGGTTGGAACGGACCGGGCCGGGACTGGTCGGGACGGAACGGGACGAGGTGGGTTTGATTGATTTTTTCGTGTTTCCGGCCACGTCAACTGCTTTGGACATTAGTCCCGTAAGTGTAGTAGAGAGATCCGGCGCCGACCTACCGTCGGCTAGTGGGGTTTCCTCCTGACCAGGACTCTCCCACCAGCGTGGCACCGCCCCAGCCGGGACAAGCTCTAAGCTCCCGACCGGTCTCCCGGAATATGTGGTAGTGTAGTGCATGTTAGTGTAAGTGAGTGTGTAAGGGGAGAGGATAGTACAAGGAAGAGGAAGGACAGATCGCGCGCGGTCCGTGGCCCGTTTGTTAGGGTACTGCTCCGGCATTCGCCTAGTGTTAATCGGAGAAACCACGGAAAACCACCGATCAGAGCAGGCGGCCGCTAGAATTCTCCTCCAGACAGCGACTGAATTCGAACTAGCTGAAAAGATAGTCGAAAATCCTGCCACCGTCAGGACTCGAACCTAGGACCTCCCGGTCAGAGGCGCTGCAGTGACATCAGTTGATGCACTGAGCTACCGCTCCCGGTGGGCGAGGTGGGGTGTTGCGGGACGGGACGGCAAGGACATGGGGTGTTGCGGGAAGGCAAGGACGGGGCGGGGGAAAGGCGGAGCCGGGTGGGATGAGGCGGGGCTGGCTGAACGAGGCGACGTGGGGCAGGAGGCGACCGGTAAGGTCGTCACAGGACCCAACAGAACAAGATAGGACTGTATAGGACGGGCCGGGATGGGACGGGGCAAGGCGGGATGGGGATGAGATGGGGAGGGTGGGGTGGAGTGGGGTGGGACGGGGTGGAGTGGAGCTGAGCGTGGCGGACGGGGCGGGGAGCGGGGCGGGGCAGGCCGGGTCGGAACGGAACGGGGTGGGCGTCGCGGCGCCTTTGTGCCGGTACCTCGGAAATGAGCCATCGCGCTCTCTAAGTGCTCTCTGGCGGGGACAAGCCACACTAATTACCTCCCAACTATTCCGTCTTCCCTGCGCGGCGCTTGCTGCGACCACGCCGCAAGCCGCAAGACATTAGGGCGGCGCTCAGTTAGAACCTCAACTTGCACTTCGCCAACTACACGTCACGAAAACACCCCCCGTTGCCTGTGTCGCGGACCTCAGATCCTGTTTGTGTGCTGTCCTGCTCGTTTTATTGTAGTTTAGTGACAAACTATAACTATTAATCACGCTGTTAGTTCATGGTTCGTCTTTTAGCGAATTCTGCCACTTGGAATGGGCAAGATAAGGCGATTTCATCATCTTACAATATGTGTATTTTCTTCAGTTAGAATATATGAAAAATTAAATAAACAAGAAAATATTTATTTATCAACACTTCTCTCTTTTAAATTGTTGTTTTTTGCATGCCAACATTATAAACAATCTCTCATGGTCCCGAAAATCGTTCAGAAAGTGGAGGATTACGAAACTTGTTCAATAAAATAACAAACCTCATCAGACGATTACCGGTCGTTCAGCATTTTTATTTACACATAAACAAGACAAGAATATAAAGAAACAATACATTGTGTTACAGGAAGTTAGAAAAAAATAAACTACACACAGCTTTGGCAAGACTTAAGGATTTTTTCTCAAGAAGATGATGTAGTGTACTAAAAGAATATGTCATCAGTGCTTGACCCTTTAGGACATGCTCAAATTCCAGAGGAATGGCATTTGTTTATTGATTTGTCCAATGTTAGGTTAAATTTCTCCTTTACAATGGCAATAAAAGAAAAAAATAAACTATACCTAGCTTTCGCGAGACTTACGGATTTTTCTCAAGAAGATGATGTAGTGTACTAAAAGAATATGTCATCAGTGCTTTACACTTTAGAACAAGCTCAAATTCCAGAGGAATGGCGTTTGTTTATTGATTTGTCCAATGCTAGATTAAAAGTCTCCTTCACAATGGCAATAAATTGCCATCAGTTCCACTTGCATATGCTATTAATATGAAAGAAACCTATGAAAATAGAGACAATTCTAGAGAAGATTCAATATGAAAGATTTACCTGGGACATTATGTGCAGATCTTGAGGGTATGGTTCTTTTTTAGATTTAGAGGCTTGATACACAAAATTTGGTTATTTTTGTGAGTGGTATTGTAAAAGACTCTTCGAAAAGAAGACTTGATCTTCCCGTTAATCTTTCACATCACGTGTAAAAAGTGTTATGAATGTTCCCTTAGTTATAGAAAAAAGATATTTCTCCAGCCTCTTCATATCAAATTAGGTTTTATGAAGAATTACCGCGAAGTCCTTAGACAGAAATGGAAGGGAGTTTTTGTATTTAAAAGTGAAGTTTCTGAAAATTTGTGAAGCGCAACTCAAAGAGGGAATATTCGTCGGACCACAAATAAGAGAATTAGTGAAAGATGCAATTTTTGAAGGAAGGTTAAATGGTCTAGAAAATCGTGCATGCATTTCCTTCAAGAATCAGGTTGAACATATTTGAGGCAGCAAGAAATCTGGCAAATATACGGAACTAGTAAAGCAGTTACTTAAATCGTATGAAGATTTGTTCAGTAATATGTCTCTTAAGATTCACTTCTTTAACTCTCATTTGGATTTTGGAACACGGAGAGCGCTTGCATCAGAATATTTCAACCATGAAATAAGGTACCAATGACAGTAAAGTTCAAGAGCTCTAGCAGATTACTGCTTGGATCTCAAAAGGGACGTTTCTGAGGCAAAACACGTAAAGACATCAATTAACACGTTTTAGGTATGTTGAATATTTTTAATTTCTTTAGTGTAAATGCAAAGACTGCAAACAATTTTTTGAACTGTCACAAAAAACTATATGTGAAGAAGACAGATGGCTTTCATTTTTGAATTCATGAAGATAAGCTAATAAAGTTCTTGGGGCATAAAAAAGGTTAATATTGTAGACCAGTACATTCACATAGCGCTTAATGCTTCTAAGGGCCTTTCGAAGGGATACAAAGAAGCAACACTACTTTCACCTCCACCAAAGAAGAAAAAAGAGGTAAAAATAGAAGAGAGAAGCCATAAGAGAAAATAACCATAAGAATTAGCAGTAAGAAAATTACATAAAAGGGGAGAAGAGAGTCGGGAGGCAAATGGGAATCAGGCAAAATGGCTTTTGCAGAGAGAATCAGGAGAATGAAACAACAGAAGCCCTTCCTTAGCAGCAACTGTTACTGCGTGAGGCGCATCATCTCCACGGCACACAAGTGACATTCCGCGCTCCCGACGGCGTATTCAGGTGCGCGTATTCACCCCTCCAACGTCTAAACGGCTAGCGACTGCAAGTTGCCTTTTGAATAGAGAATAATACGGTCTTAAATTACGTGGAGAATAGCAAGAATTTGTGAATTGATCGTACTGATGAATTGATGGTATTCATGAATTGATGGTAGTGATGAATTGATGGTATTGGTGATATTGATGGCATTGGTGATATTGATGGCATTGGTGATATTGATTGCATTGGTGATATTGATTGCATTGGTGATATTGATGGCATTGGTGATATTGATGGCATTGGTGATATTGATGGCATTGGTGATATTGATGGCATTGGTGATATTGTTGGCATTGGTGATATTGATGGCAGTGGTGATATTGATGGCAGTGGTGATATTGATGGCAGTGGTGATATTGATGGCATTGGTGATGTTGATGGCATTGGTGATGTTGATGGCATTGGTGATGTTGATGGCATTGGTGACGTTGATGGCATTAATGATGATGGTATTGATGATATTGATCAAAAATAACATTTCCTATGTTAGTGACGAGTTTTTTGTTTTGTCAAATAAGATCAGTTTTTATTAGTTTATTGTGAATAATATGTTCCTTACCATAATCGCTGTTCTAATTTATATTCTTCTTCTTCTTCTTCTTCTAATCTTCCATAAAACTAGGCATCGATTACGAGATTTAGCATAACTGGGATGATCATGTTTGATAAAAGCGGTGAAATATGAAATTGAACTGATTCCTAATGAATCGAGTGTGTAGTTATATAATAATAGTCCTCGACATTTCAACAAACTGAATACCTCTTTCGGCGGTTTTTCTCTAACTGCCTGTATGAGTTATAAAGGAGTCTGTGAACTGTCAACAAGTGTTTTTTTGTATTCCAGCATTATAAACGGCATATTCATTATACGAAAGAATTCATAATATTAATTCTTATATCACAGATTACGTGCTTGCTGCGAACTTTGGTCTTCAACTGTTTATTGCTCTAGGGAGGGGGAAGCAAGGTCATCGTTCAAGAAAAGTTTTTTTTTAAAATTTGTTTGCGACTACAATTCGACGCAACGCGTCTCCAAACCCCTTAAGGAGAGTTGAGCGCTTTGCTCTGGGAGTAATCCTTCATTAACATTTGGCGCTGGGGAGTAATCCTCCATAAACTTTTTTTTAGTTTGTTATGTCACGTCACATTGCAGTCAGTTGTCAAGAGGACCTCCAGGTAGCATCTCCGCGTACGCGCCTCCTGCTACGCGCTCCTGCGTCACTACTCAGCCGCCAGAATTTGGAAAGGATAAGGATAGGGTCAGGGTTTAGAACACTCCACAGGGGTTGGACTAGCCCTAGTTCAGCCAAACTCGTTTCGTTGGACCAAATTTCACATGAGATTCGACGGGAATCAAACCCGGGCCTCAGTGGTGAAAGGCTGGCGACTTCGCTATGTGCCACGAGCGAGACCAAAGTTGAGCGGGTAATACTATTTTCTCAGTGTGGAGGCCAGTCGCGAATTCCAGGATGGACTTGCAAAGTTCTCTTCGCGCGGAGGCGCGAGGGCACTGCGCAGCTGGGCTCTGTCTGCAATGCGTTGCTCCGCGTAGCTAATACGAGAGGCGCGCGCGTTACTTCCGCTCCGTTTTAATTAATGCGCCCTATCTTCGGCGCGACTCACGGCCGGCTCATTAGCGAACGCACATGCGAACTTGCACCGCGCGGCAGTTGGGGATCTCGGCGTCCTGTGTTCGCAGCTCCCCTTCTGGCAGAGTGGCATTCAGCGAGATTCCTGTGACTTATTGTATAAAGCAATTTCCTTCCGAAACCTGAGAACGTTGCTGTGCTCCCCGATGAATAGCGAGCAAATGTAAATTGTTCTGAAATTAGACAGCTGAAGCGAAAATAAATTGATGAAAAATGTAGTATATCGTCGTTGATGATGGACATCCTCCTATGTGAAACTAATCATGCTACAACAGCACGTACTTTCTCGCGATATTTTTAACGGTTATGTAATATTATAACATGTCAATTTCGGTCATTTCAACTGACATTTGAAAAATCTTAAACAAACTAATTGTGAAAAAGAAATATAAAATAATACACAAATTCTAACTTACGTAGCATCCAATTATCTCAAAACATCCCTAAAATTACGTTCACGAAGCTCAGGATTTTCGGAGCGGGCAACTACCTTTGACGCAAAATTACTCCAGAAATATTTTTACTTTCAAACAATTCAACATGACCTTATTTGAAGATCTGTTTTTGATGAACACATTTCATTAAAAAATGCGTCTTTATAATTGTAGTTATAGGAAGACACCGACAATTTTTTTTTTCAATTTTCGAAAAGTCAGCGTTTTTAACCAACATGGGGTCTGCACCATTCTCTTAAATGTCCTTCAGACTATCCAACAACAAAATATCATCAAAAACGATGTAGCTCTTTTTGAGAAAAAAAATGTGTAAACAAAATTAAAAATTGCTTATGTTTTACCCGAAATTATGCGAAAAATATTCAAATTTTCAAAAAACTGTACATTATATCACATTTCAAAATCAATCTTTAAGGAACAGATTTTATTAATTGAATGAAGCAATTTTATTATGGAAAAAATCTCTTTAATATTTTAGTTGTAGGAAGGTGACGAAAAAATTTTGAATTTTTGTAGTTTTCGATAAAAGAAAAATTTTCAACGAAAATGAGACCTCCACTATTCTCTTAAACGTCCTTTACATTATTAAACAACAAAAATTAATAAAAAACGATGGAGCATTTCGTTTTGAAAATGTTGAAAATGTCCCAGGGGCTTCATGTAAAGTACCCCCCAAAATTAAAATATCGGTTTCAAATTCAAGGGGCCACGACATTTTTGTGTATCATATACTTTAATGAAGTGCTATATAAGTTGAAAACGGTTCCATTATAATTTGAAACGATACATATGTAAACATGTTCCGTGAAATACATTAATTCTTAATTCATTAACGTATGAAAACAATTAATTTCGTACTGTACTTTCCGACCTCCAGTTATGCTTAGCAATAAGTTAAAATATCTTTTGAGACTATTGTTTAAAGAACGTTTTTCAACTAAAAAAATGTGACTTCCTTCATGTTTCAATGTCGTTAGTTCTCTTACAAAATCTACGCTTTCCGTAACTCTTTTCCCTTTATTAAAGAATAATTCGTTGCTTCCTTAATTTCGCCCGGACAGTACTCCTAGGCCACACCAGGTCTTTTTCACCTTCGAGTTAGAGCTGCTGATCCAACAACATTCAACGCTTGCAAGCGTAAGGACAATTTCTACGCCTCTGCAACACAATAAATAACAATAAACGATGCGAGGTCGTTTGCAGGGATGCTCCATAAATTTAAATCACAACACTCGTGGGATATCGTATGCAGAGAACCCTTTTTATCGAATGCGGCGGCGCGGCCGGCGTCTCGCAGCCCGAACGCGTAGAATCCGGCGCGAACGCGGGAAGAAAGAATTTTTTACGGTCCATCTTCCCATCCGCGCTGTGGGGCGCGGATCGCAGCGCTACGCAGCGGCGGCCGGGGGAGGCAATATAGCGAGGCGGATTTGTTTTTACGAGCTGGGACGGGACGGGCCGCGACGGGTCGGCGCAGCGGGATGGGCGGCAGCGGGAGGGGGCGGGGCGCAGCGGGGCGGGGTGGGACGCAACGGGGTGGGGGCGGGGCGAGGCGGTCCACCGCGTGCTTCGCGATATTAAGTGCTGACGGCGTGTTGCCACACGTTACACACCGCTCTTATTTTCCGGTTGTAATCTCGGCGGGATTCTTTTTACGATCGACTCTCCTTCGTGCATTCGCGGACGCGCGCAAAGAAGTGATCCACGGCGTGGTGAGGACTCCCCCTGGCGGGAGTTACTGCAGCAGATTGTCGCCGAAGCGGATTCACGGAGATGTGACACTTGTTGGGGATGGGGGAATAAGTTCTGATCTGGACAGAAATTACTCTAAAAAACCGACGAGTTGACTTGGGTCCGCTGTTCTGTGTAACTTAAGGATATTGTGTTCATGATAGTGCTTGATGCTCTGCAACCATGACCGAACCTGTAATATAAATGATGTTCTTATGTGAATATATGGTATTGCGGAAATGTTCCTCAAAAAAAAATGTTCCATCTTCATTGACAGACAATGGAGGTTGGTCAATACCAGTACCTTCATCGTCAATGTCAAATCATTTTGGTTAGTTTCTTGAGGAATATCTCTAAACATCGTGAAGTTGTAGTAAATATCTTCGGAAATAACTTGCGCGTCTAACTAGGAATAGATGCTTCGTATGATCTACGAGCTTTAAGATATTTCTGTTGGATGTGAAAACAACTAAAATAGTTTGAAGAATTGATGTATATCACAAAAATAGGATGTGACGGAGCAGCGAATGTTTATAAATAAAAATTGATTCCCAGATACAAAATGTGGTATATTTTCCAGAATATTTACAATGTTTTTCACTACTATTGATTGTTTTCCATCAACATTTATTGACGTTTTTCCAGTCGTTAATATTTTCTCTATTCCGACTTTATGCGTTCCAAAATTTACATAATTTCCTCTCATTCTCTGTTGCACTGAAATGTTACAACTTACGCTTATGTCCCAAATAAGCATTTCAAAAAAATCTTTTTCCACCTTTACCTCAAATCGAACTTTATGAAATTGGAATGTTTATGAATGCAATTTATTAGAAAACGTTCTAATAATTGGTTACTAAACGGCTTATTAATAACGACTATGAAAGATTCCATAATATGAACTATTAGATCAAAAATTGTGTAATAATTATTATAATCCATGGCTAGGTATTAAACACTGATTACATTCTAAATGTTCACAGTACATAAATAATTACTCACAGCACATTACAATAGTCATGTACACAGTACATTAATCCTAGAAACTGACAGTTTGCCTGCCACTTTTGAAGGATTAATATTCACATTTAAACGGAAATATTATAGGTCTTAAGAATGTTTACAAAGCGGAATAAACGCTCGCCCCAAGGCCTCGTTCGATGATTCTCCATCCACGTAGTGTAATAAAATGTTTCGATACTTCTTTCGTAGCTAAGTGTTACAACGTTGAAAAGACACGCAGAGGGTAGCGCCCGCAGCACGCGTGTATTATTAGCTGCTAGTGCAAGCGCCCGTCGGCGGCCGTGATTAGACGCAGCGCTGCGCGGTGCCCCGAGCTCCGCCCGCGGTGGACCTGCTCGCCATCTCTAGGATCAGAGGCGGCCGCTGTGTGGCCAGAGTTTGGCGCTGGGCGGAGGGGAGGGGTGGGGTGCCGCGGGGGAGGGGTGACGCAGGGCAGCGCGGGGTGACGCGTGGAGGGGCGGCGCGGGGCGGCGTGGGGCGAGAGCGGCGCGGGGCGGCGCGGGGCGGCGCGGGGCGGCGCGGGGCGGCGCGGGGGCGGCGCGGGGCGGCGCGAGGCGGGTCGGCGCGGGGCGGGATTGGGCGGGGCGGGGGCGGCGCGCGGGGCAACGGCGCGGGACGGGCTGGGCGGGGAGGTGCGGGGCGGGGTGCCGTGGTGCGACGCGGGGCGGGGCGGCGCGGGGCAGGACGGGGCGGAGCGGCGCGAGGCGGGGCAACGCGACGCGGGGCGGTGCGGGGCAGGGTGGCGTGGGGCGGCGCGGGGCGGCACGGGGCGGGGCGGGGTGGAGCGGGGCGGAGTGGCGTGGGACGGAGCGGGGCGGCGCGAGAGGGCTCGACGCGACGCGGGGCGGGGTGGATCAGGGTGAGGCGGCGCGGGGCGGGGCATGGCGGCGCGACGCGGGGCGGCGCGGGGCGGGGTGGAGTGGGACGGTGCGGAGCTGGGCGCGCGGGGCGGGGCTGCGCGGGGCGGGGCGGGGCGGGGCGGGGCGTGGGGGGGAGTGCCGAGGTTGCGAGGTGCGGGGCGGGGTGGGGCAACGCGGGGTGGCGACGGACGCTTCGAGGGGGAGCGGGTTAGTGGTGGGATCTGCGTTCGAGAGGGCGCACGAACAGGTGAGGCTGTTTGCCATCGTCCAATTATAATCCTCTCGATTGGATTTGCATTAAGGGATGTACGCCATTGTTGCGAAGCTGTTGATGCAATCGTGTTCATTGCAGGGGAGATCGTGTTTACATAGCTTCAAAATGCTTCTTCCATTTCTCACTTGTTTGAACATATTGGGACAGTTTATTTTAAAGGCCTGAATTTAATTATTTTTATAGATTTTGAATAGAGCTCTGTACGATATTTCTCCAATATTTTGATTAATGAAAGATAAGAGTGAAAACATATTTAACATAATATTAAAATAAGTAGCTAGAATTCATCGCGCAAATCAATCTGTATAGACAACTAGCATCAGACGCCGAAATAGCAAGAGAGAATGGAAAAGTGTCGCAACGTGTCAGACATTAGTGGCGCTGGCTGATAACGGTACGAGCTTGAAGCTCCTTTATCAATGTCGGCTGTTGTAACCTCACTCAAGGAGTTCTAATCCATACTAAAATGTAGGATAATGTTTTGAACAAACTTTAATTTCCCTAACAGCATATATGAGACCTATCTGTATTGAAAGTACTATTCGTTGCTTGCGTATATTGAATATTGGAATGAACCTATAGTTAATTTGTGTTCGCTAGCTCTCACAGCTCATTTAATGTAACGTTTTGTGAAGCAAAATTGTGTTACATATTTCTACTGGCATTATTTCTTTGTGAACTACACTTCTGGGAAGACAAACCATTAAACAAATAGGTAGATCTTCGCTCTTCCAGTGAAAAAGAAACCACTTTTAATTAATTTTTTTTATTAGTTTAATTATAAATTTTTATTTAGTTATCACCCATTTATGTTATTATTTTAATTATTCTTTAATTTACTGTGAATTGGCATACAATAAATCAATAAAATAACATTTCCGTTCATTATAATGCGAGGTGTCCATGAAACGGAGTTTTGCAGCATTTTCATCCTTGGGCGAACCAATAAATTGACTATTCAATGTTAAAATTGTGCAAAACGTTACGTAATTTTTTCAAAATCCTACATATTTTCAGTACTTACTGTAGCACATTTAATGTGTTGAACTACATATAAAATCGTCTTCTTAGTTTGTTCACGATTTATAGCGTCACGGGCGCCGTAGGTGCATTAAATGCAGGTATGTTCAGTTATAGTTTGCAAATTAGCCGGTCGCTCTTGACGCTTTGCGTTACAATATTGAGAAAAATATTGTCAATTCATTTGACAGCATTCATCAGAATGTTGCTATTAGCTGCACCAGAATAGAGTGAAAGAGATTAGAAGTATTTCCAGCATCTCTTGTAATGTAAACAAGCAACATTTGTCCTTAAAAAGTTTTTAAATTTTAAACCGCATTAACATCAAGATCTTAAGAATTAGGCTCTATCGTGTGTAACAATTAATATTGAACTGTTATTATTTTAATGAAATTTATCACTATTAAAATGTGAATTATTTGTTGATAAGTTATTGCCTTTGCACAGAGAGAAATATTCAGTATTATTTTCAATAAAATGAATTAATTACATAGCCAAGAACCATTCAACTTAGTGACTTCCAAATTGACAGAATAGGCGCATTAAAGATCGTGCTATCATTAGTATTTGTGACTTAAGTTCTGTAAGCAACACTTCTATTTTACTATTATCTAAGGTCTCACTTTTCTTTCTAACAGTCTCTGTAATAACACCATTTTTATTGCATCCCTTATCCCTCTATTTGTGAGTCATGTTCTGATGGTTGTTCCAAACTCCTTTCCGTGTTTCAAAGCCTTAATGTGCTCAATGATGTAGAATAGCATGGTACTGTTTTTTTATCGATGCGTATGCAATATTCAATATTCAATATGCTTGTCTGCTCTTGTTTTAAAATCAAACGTTACGATCTGTAGTTTAATTAATTTTGCCAGTGATAATTGTGATGTATATTGCTCTTCAGTTGTTAATTTCGGAGTACTTGAAAACTCTAATTACATTAGGAGGAAAAGGAGAACATTTATTTTATTATCATTCCACTTTTCATGTCATCATTTTTCTGTCATTACTTCTTTTACCTGAGTGCAATGCCCTTTTGTGGTAATAATTACTTCTATTTTCATTGAGGAAAACTTATTCTTAACAAGAAGATTTAAGAGTAATAAGAAAGTTTATACGAACACAATATAAAGGGAATTTGCATTTAGAAAATGGTAAAAATAGTTTGACTATTTTATGCAGTTAAACATATTTAGAGATGGATATTCATAACAAGAATTAATTACCATACATTCTGAAATAAGGGAAATGTGGATATGTTCTGTTATTCTCAAATTATTACATTTTGTCATTTGATATATATATTTTTTGTTTTTGAAAATAATTAAATAATAAATTGATTTCTTATATTTTTTTCTAGGAAATTTTCACAGGGTAATAGTTGAAAAAAAAATGGCTTCGCATTCATCACTGTATGAGCTCTGTGACAGCAAGTGCCCCTCTATAAAGATTCCTATAGACATTGTATCACAAACTATTAGACGACAACTTTCAGCAAAATATCTTCCTCGAGATGAGAAATATGTTTATCACTTTGTGAACTGACACCAATAAAATTTCACTCTTTTTAGCAATCCATGAAAACACGGTAAAAAATAATGGATACGAGTAGGGAGCGTATTTCTATGATTTTGCATATTTTTTACTTGCTTCAGGGTATATATAAGTGAAATTTCTTGACATTTCATTAGAATTGGATGTTAAGTAGATTAATACGTTAGGGCATACTTGGGCACATTTTGCATAATTTTTCTTGTTGGTCTATATTCACGTAAATAGAGGCGCATATTTTACATATTTCATTACAATAGACTTATCTATGAAACGTTTCTTATTTTTAGAGAACCTATTCATTTGTAAGCGTTCATTGATTAGAGAAAGCTTGTCGCAATGCAGAAATAATGCAGAGAGAGCACAGAAAACGTATTTTTTATTCAATACCCTGTTGGCAGAAAATCGATGTGCTTTTACTTTTGACAATATGAGTATGGTACTTGTAACAAACTGCAATGCAGCACTGAAATTGTAAAAATAAAGTGAAACTGTAAGATGAAAATACATTGACGTTATGCATTGCAAAAAATGAAAATACATTGCAATTTTCCTCTTTTATATAGATGATAAAATATGTGTGCAAATGTAGGATATTTCTTGATATCAAATTTTTTTAAACCAGGCGGAAGAAATGCAACAAGACATATAATGTACTTCTCTAAGGTGAATATTTATTTCAATTATTTCTCCTGAAAAGTAAGGTAGATTATTAAATGTTTGCACAAAAATATACCTTTTCATTCCAAGCATGCTTGTCCTGAAATTTTATCACGAAAGGTTTATACTAGAAATTAAATACTGTTCATTTTAATTGCATGTTAAAGTGTGTATTTCAGACTTTTTAGATCATAAATGCATATTTTTAAAAGCTCATTTCAAGATTTTTAGGATATAAATCCTCTCCCATGATACAAGTATTATATATAAAAATTAACGCCTCTGATGTTCAACCTGTTCCATCACTTTCCCAAAATCTGTTTCATCCTCGAAACAAAGCTGTTCCCATAGCGTGGAATCCCACATCAAATTCACCGCATTGTCCCAGGATCGTCCAATTACACCAAGGAACGGTCAATTTTATCACTCGCGAGCGTCAAATCCTTCTGTTACTTCACGTGGCCCACGAAACGCCAACTTGACTTCCGAGGTTTTCACCGAGTTCATCCAACGCCACGTCGCAATGACGCGACTGCACCCCCCCCCATCCCCCGGGCGACGCCATGCAACACGCGGACGTCGGTAAAGCTAGCACCCCCACTTTCGAAAAACTGAAAAATTTTTGCGCCATAATTTTGGGCTAATTTTGGGCTAATTTCAGCCCCCATTCAAAAATTTTGGGCTACCTCCCAATACCCCGAAATTAAAATTTCAAAATGAGGCTGGTAAAGCTAGCACCCCCACTTCCTCAAAATTCAAAACTTTTTGTACGGTCAAAACAAGTGAATTTTGGGCTCCTGAGCGTCACTTTTTGAAATTCCAAAACTCACCCCTAAATAAGAAAACCAAAAACCAAAACCACCCCAAATTCTTAAAAC
Organism: Teleogryllus occipitalis; assembly: GCA_011170035.1. Taxonomy (NCBI): domain Eukaryota; kingdom Metazoa; phylum Arthropoda; class Insecta; order Orthoptera; family Gryllidae; genus Teleogryllus; species Teleogryllus occipitalis. The sequence goes on along the minus strand of BLKR01001060.1, from coordinate 9,929 downwards.
TCAAAAATTCTTGCGCCATAGTTTTGGGCTAATTTTGGGCTCTTCAGGGATACCAAAAACATTATTTTTTGTACCTCACTACCCCCCAAAATGAAGGTTTCAAAATAAGGGTTGGTAAAGCTAGCACCCCCACTTCCTCAAAATTCAAATTTTTTTGTACGGTCTGAATCAGTGAATTTTGGGCTCCCGTGCGCCACTTTTCGAAATTCCAAAACTCACCCCTAAATAAGAAAACCAAAAACCAAAACCACCCCAAATTCTCAAAACTCAAAAATTCTTGCACCATAGTTTTGGGCTAATTTTGGGCTCTTCAGGGATACCAAAAACATTATTTTTTGTACCTCACTACCCCCCAAAATGAAGGTTTCAAAATAAGGGTTGGTAAAGCTAGCACCCCCACTTCCAAAATATTCAAATTTTTTTGTACGGTCTGAATCAGTGAATTTTGGGCTCCCGTGCGCCACTTTTCGAAATTCCAAAACTCACCCCTAAATAAGAAAACCAAAAACCAAAACCACCTCAAATTCTCAAAACTCAAAAATTCTTGCACCATAGTTTTGGGCTAATTTTGGGCTCTTCAGGGATACCAAAAACATTATTTTTTGTACCTCACTACCCCCCAAAATGAAGGTTTCAAAATAAGGGTTGGTAAAGCTAGCACCCCCACTTCCAAAAAATTCAAATTTTTTTGTACGGTCTGAATCAGTGAATTTTGGGCTCCCGTGCGCCACTTTTCGAAATTCCAAAACTCACCCCTAAATAAGAAAACCAAAAACCAAAACCACCTCAAATTCTCAAAACTCAAAAATTCTTGCACCATAGTTTTGGGCTAATTTTGGGCTCTTCAGGGATACCAAAAACATTATTTTTTGTACCTCACTACCCCCCAAAATGAAGGTTTCAAAATAAGGGTTGGTAAAGCTAGCACCCCCACTTCCAAAAAATTCAAATTTTTTTGTACGGTCTGAATCAGTGAATTTTGGGCTCCCGTGCGCCACTTTTCGAAATTCCAAAACTCACCCCTAAATAAGAAAACCAAAAACCAAAACCACCTCAAATTCTCAGAACTCAAAAATTCATGCACCATAGTTTTGGGCTAATTTTGGGCTCTTCAGGGATACCAAAAACATTATTTTTTGTACCCCACTACACCCCGAAATGAAGGTTTCAAAATAAGGGTTGGTAAAGCTAGCACCCCCACTTCCAAAAAACTCAAATTTTTTTGTACGGTCGAAATCAGTGAATTTTGGGCTCCCAAGCGCCACTTTTTGAAATTCCGAAACTCACCCCTAAATAAGAAAACCAAAAACCAAAACCACCCCAAATTCTCAAAACTCAAAAATTCTTGCGCCATAATTTTAGGGTAATTTTGGGCTCTTCATTACCACCAAAAACATTATTTTTGATACCCTAAAACCTCCCAATTTAAGATTACAAAATAGGGGGAGGTTAAGTTACTACCCCGACTTACTCAAAATTCAAACTTTTTTGCGTGATCTAAACAATTGAATTCTGGTTTTTCTATGGGCCGCTACTCAAATTTTTGAAACTCATCCCTAACTACGAGAGAGAAATGAGAACCACCCGAATATTTCATAACTAAAAAAATCATGCGCCATAATTTGGAGTCTTTAATGACACCGAAATCAATTTTGTTCACCCACATTACGAGTACAAACACCCAAATTCAACTTAGCAAAAAAGGGGATTGAAAAGCTCCACATGCTCAGAACTAGAAGATCAGAAGAAATCACACACACACACACACACACGATATTACGGTTCAAAGAAATTAGAGCCACAATTCCATCCATTATAAGCAATTGCAAAATTTTAGTTAATGAAAGATTTAATATAGATAATTTATCATATATTTTTTCATTTCTTTAATATTTAAATTGTTATAAAACCTAAACTACAAGACATTCTCTTCCAGGAATCGAATAATCTCTAAATTACATACACGTAAGTTCCACCAACTCCAAAACGTGCATACGATATTACAAACTTTCGAGCACTCTTCCATTGTTCAGAAATAAACACAAAAATAATGAACGTATACGAACAAGACATTTTTTGACAATTGTCCACATAATTCTAAATCACACGCGTTACTCAAATAATTTTGGGCTAGTACAGTATTGATTAAAAAAATTAAAATTAATAAAAATAATCCCACAATTTACCAAATCTTTTTTCTTATTTTGTAATAAAACCTAAATTACACGACGTTCTATTCCAGTAATCAAATATATTCTAAAACACTTACAATGGAGTTTGAAAATGCTCAAAAATAATTTTGGGCTTCTCTCCTTTTCTTCCCAAAAACTCGATGATTCTCGTGCCTACGATATTTCGACCTTATGAGTTATTTCACATTACCTAGTAATAAACTTATAAATAATTAACGTATACGAACAAGACATTTTTTCACAAGTGTCTGCATAATGGTTAATGAAACGAGACACACAAATAAATTTGCGCTATGGTAGTAGGTATTAAAAAAATTATAAACTCATAAAAGTTATCCCAAACTCTTTCCATTCACCATTCCTACAATGTTATAAAACCTAAACTACACGACATTCTCCTGCAGTAATTAAATATTGTCTAAAACACAAACGAGAGAGTTAGACCATGTTCGAAAATAATTTTGGGCTTCTCTACTTTCCATCCAAAAAATCGAAATCTCGTGTCTACGATATTTGGAGTTTTTTCACATTACACACTAATAAACAGAAAAATAATGAACGTATTCGAACAAGACATTTTTCCACAATTGTCTGCATAATGGTTAATGAAACGAGACACTGAAATAATTTTGGGCTAGTCTAGTACGTATTAAAATAATTAGAAATTATTAAATTTAGCCCAAACATTTTCCGATCACTTTTTTTAAATTGTTATAAAACCTAAACTACACAACATTCTCTTCCAGTAATTAAATATTGTCTAATACACATACAAGGGAGATTGACAATGTTGAAAAATAATTTTGGGCTTCACTCCTTTCTTTCCAAAAAATTTATAAATCTCGTGTCTACGATATTTCGACCCTATGAGTTATTTCACATAACCCAGTAATAAACTGAAAAATAACGAACGTATTCAAACAAGACATTTTTTCACAATTGTCTGCATAATGGTTAATGAAATGAGACACTCAAATAATTTTGGGCTAGTCTAGTAAGTATTTAAAAAATTATTAACTAATAAAAGTAATGCCAAACTTTTTCCGATCACTTTTTTTTACATTGTTATAAAACCTAAACTACACCACATTCTTTTCCAGTAATTAAATATTGTCTAATACACATACAAGGGAGATTGACAATGTTGAAAAATAATTTTGGGCTTCTCTCCTTTCTTTCCAAAAAATCTATAAATTTCGTGTCTACGATATTTCGACCCTATGAGTAATTTCACATAACCCAGTAATAAACTGATAAATAACGAACGTATTCAAACAAGACATTTTTCCACAATTGTCCACATAACGATTAATGAACCGAGATACTCAAATAATTTTGGGCTAGTCTAGTACGTATTCAAAAAATTATAAACTAATAAATGTTAGCCCAAACTCTTTCCGTTCAATATTTTTTACATTGTTATAAAACCTAAGCTACATGACATTCTCATTCAGTAATTAAATATTGTCTAATACACATACAAGGGAGATTGACAATGTTGAAAAATAATTTTGGGCTTCTCTCCTTTCTTTCCAAAAAATCTATAAATCTCGTGTCTACGATATTTCGACCCTATGAGTTATTTCACATAACCCAGTAATAAACTGATAAATAACGAACGTATTCAAACAAGACATTTTTAGACAATTGTCTGCATAATGAAAAATGAAACGAGACACTCAAATAATTTTGGGCTAGTCTAGTACGTATTCAAAAAATTATAAACTAATAAATGTTAGCCCAAACTCTTTCCGTTCAATATTTTTTACATTGTTATAAAACCTAAACTATATGACATTTTCTTCCAGTAATTAAATATTGTCTAAAACACATACAAGGAAGATTGACAATGTTGAAAAATAATTTTGGGCTTCTCTCCTTTCTTTCCAAAAAATCTATAAATCTCGTGTCTACGATATTTCGACCCTATGAGTTATTTCACATAACCCAGTAATAAACTGAAAAATAACGAACGTATTTAAACAAGACATTTTTTCACAATTGTCTGCATAATGGTTAATGAAACGAGACACTCAAATAATTTTGGGCTAGTCTAGTAAGTATTTAAAAAATTATTAACTAATAAAAGTAATGCCAAACTTTTTCCGATCACTTTTTTTACATTGTTATAAAACCTAAACTACACCACATTCTTTTCCAGTAATTAAATATTGTCTAATACACATACAAGGGAGATTGACAATGTTCCGAAATAATTTTGGGCTTCTCTTCTTTCTTTCAAAAAAATCTATAAATCTCGTGTCTACGATATTTCGACCCTATGAGTTATTTCACATAACCCAGTAATAAACTGATAAATAACGAACGTATTCAAACAAGACATTTTTCCACAATTATCCACACAACGATTAATGAACCGAGATACTCAAATAATTTTGGGCTAGTCTAGTACGTATTCAAAAAATTATAAACTAATAAATGTTAGCCCAAACTCTTTCCGTTCAATATTTTTTACATTGTTATAAAACCTAAACTACATGACATTCTCATTCAGTAATTAAATATTGTCTAATACACATATAAGGGAGATTGACAATGTTGAAAAATAATTTTGGGCTTCTCTCCTTTCTTTCCAAAAAATCTATAAATCTCGTGTCTACGATATTTCGACCCTATGAGTTATTTCACAGAACCCAGTAATAAACTGAAAAATAACAAACGTATTCAAACAAGACATTTTTCCACAATTGTCCACATAACGATTAATGAACCGAGATACTCAAATAATTTTGGGCTAGTCTAGTACGTATTCAAAAAATTATAAACTAATAAATGTTTGCCCAAACTCTTTTCGTTCAATATTTTTTACATTGTTATAAAACCTAAACTACATGACATTCTCATTCAGTAATTAAATATTGTCTAATACACATACAAGGGAGATTGACAATGTTGAAAAATAATTTTGGGCTTCTCTCCTTTCTTTCCGAAAAATCTATAAATCTCGTGTCTACGATATTTCGACCCTATGAGTTATTTCACATAACCCAGTAATAAACTGATGAATAACGAACGTATTCAAACAAGACATTTTTCCACATTTGTCCACATAACGATTAATGAACCGAGATACTCAAATAATTTTGGGCTAGTCTAGTACGTATTCAAAAAATCATAAACTAATAAATGTTTGCCCAAACTCTTTCCGTTCAATATTTTTTACATTGTTATAAAACCTAAACTACATGACATTCTCATTCAGTAATTAAATATTGTCTAATACACATACAAGGGAGATTGACAATGTTTAAAAATAATTTTGGGCTTCTCTCCTTTCTTTCCAAAAAATCTATAAATCTCGTGTCTACGATATTTCGACCCTATGAGTTATTTCACATAACCCAGTAATAAACTGAAAAATAACGAACGTATTCAAACAAGACATTTTTCACAATTGTCTGCATAATTGTTAATGAACCGAGATACTCAAATAATTTTGGGCTAGTCTAGTACGTATTCAAAAAATTATAAACTAATAAATGTTAGCCCAAACTCTTTCCGTTCAATATTTTTTACATTGTTATAAAACCTAAACTATATGACATTCTCTTCCAATAATTAAATATTGTCTAATACACATACAAGGGAGATTGACAATGTTGAAAAATGATTTTGGGCGTCTCTCCTTTCTTTCCAAAAAATCTATAAATCTCGTGTCTACGATATTTCGACCCTATGAGTTATTTCACATAACCCAGTAATAAACTGAAAAATAACGAACGTATTCAAACAAGACATTATTTCACAATTGTCTGCATAATGGTTAATGAAACGAGACACTCAAATAATTTTGGGCTAGTCTAGTAAGTATTTAAAAAATTATTAACTAATAAAAGTTATCCCAAACTTTTTCCGATCACTTTTTTTTACATTGTTATAAAACCTTAACTACGCAACATTCTCTTCCAGTAATTAAATTATGTTTAATACACATACCAGGGAGATTGAAAATGTTCAAAAATAATTTTGGGCTTCTCTTCTTTCTTTCCAAAAAATCTATAAATCTCGTGCCTATGATATTTCGACCCTATGAGTTATTTCACATAACCCAGTAATAAACTGAAAAATAATGAACGTACACAAACAAGACATTTTTTTCACAATTCTCCACAACATGGGTAATTAAACGAGATACTCAAATAATTTTGGGCTAGTCTAATACGTATTAAAAAAATTATAAACTAATAAAAGTTATGCCAAACTTTTTCCGATCACTTTTTTTTTACATTGTCATAAAACCTAAACTACAGAACATTTTCTTCCAGTAATGAAATATTGCCTAAAACACATTCATGGGAGTTCGACAATGTTCGAAAATAATTTTGGGCTTCTGTTCTTTCCTTCCAAAAAATCGATAGTTCTCGTGCCTACGATATTTCGACCTTACGAGCACATTCACAATACCCAGGAAAAAATCAATAATAATGAACGTATAGAAACAGGACTTTTTCTGACAATAGCCTATAGGTAGCGTAATAAAACGAGACATTCAAATATTTTTGGTCTAGTCTAGTACTTTTTGAAAAAATTATAAACCAATAACAATTATCTCATACTTTTTCGTATCACAATTCTTTACACTACAATTAAACCTAAACTACAGGACTGTCTCTTCTAGTAATCGAACATTGTCTAAAACTCATACAAGGGTGGTCGAAATTGTTAAAAAATAATTTTGGGCTTCTCTATTTTCCTTCCAAAAAATCGATACTTTTCGTGCGTACGATATTTCGACCTTTCGAGCACTTTCACATTACCCAGAAAAAATCAATAAAATAAAACGTGCAGAAACAGGACTTTTTCTGACAATAGCCTATGAAATGGGTAATAAAACGAGACTTTCAAATAATTTTGGGCTACTCTAGTACTTTTTGAAAAAATTATAAACGTATAACAATTATTCAATACTTTTTCGGATCACGATTCTTTACACTGCCATTAAACCTAAACTATACGACTGTCTCTTCCAGTAATCTAACATTGTTTAAAACACATACAAGGGTGGTCGACATGCTCAAAATTAATTTTCGTCTTCTCTCCTTTCCTTCGAAAAGATTGAAGATTCTCGTGCGGATGATCAATCGACCTTTCGAGCCCTTTTTGATTATTCAGCAGTTAACTAAAATATGTTCGGCAGTACCAAAAATTATTACATAAGAAACCCTCATTTTTAGGTGGCGGCGGGCAACCAACGATAGCCATACGATCAAGCGCGTCACCATACCCTGTAAAAATGTTAAAACATTACCATTCTGTTGTACCTGGTATGTACCGGATTGTTTTGCCCAAATTGTTTTTGTACAAAGGATGGTAATTAAGATAGAGCTATTTAAATGTGGCGTCGAACGGCTAATAATAGAAATACCACCAAGCGCGTCACCATACCCCTTGAAACATGTGAAACCATTACTATTCGTATTTACCTGGTTTTGTACCGGATTGTTCCAACAGAAATTTAATTGTACCGAAGTTTTATTTAAGGTACAACCATTTAAAGTGGCGGCTGTTTGCGCACGCTAAGAACTCCAAGCACGTCTCCACCACCGTAAAGAATGTTAAACCAAAACCGTCTGTTGGTTGCAAATGATTTTCACCTTGAATGAATTTCTCAACTTTACTAAGCACTAAGATTTCAGACTCAATTTTGATAATCATATATTTTATTATTAAGTATACTATAACTGTGTAACACTTAAGCGATGTTATTCTCTTGTTTCTTTCTTCTCTTTATTCTCTTCTCTCTGTTTAAACAATTTTACTTAATAAACAGTATGGAACATTATATGTAATGTTTTTTCTGATTTGGTGACAATGCCTATTTTAATTTCTTATTATTAAACTGTTATTTCTTTCACTTTAATACGCAAAGCTTTTCTTTTGTGAAGATTGATGAAAGACTTCTTTGTTAATTCTTTTAATTCAACAAAAATATTTGTCACATATGATTTACTGTATCTATTATTAATAGTCTTTTGAGAGTTTTAGAAAATTGACATCAGTAGTTAATGTACACTCGAAATTCATTGAAATATTATGTTGCAACACAGTGTCTCCTTGTACGTACGTGTGTGAGTATATGTAAACAATATTAATTTTTTTAACTGTATGTTTCGCCTCATACTCTCAAGCCAGTTTACCGACCCTTTTAAAACTCAATTACATATCTCAGATATTCAAATTGACAAAAAGAAGAATTTATGGAGACATGCTGTAACTATAAAAACGTGTGAGTTAATTTAAATATTTAGACCTTTTTAATAATTAATACTATTACATAAAAATTGAATTTTTTTTACAAAACCTCTGGATTATTTTTGTGAATGTTTTACTTAAATTTTCCTCTTTATACAGTAATACATAGCCACTAGGAAAGTACATGCTATTCTGACACTAGTCTTCGCACTGCCCGCGACGCCGCAAGGAAGCGCGGGACAGCTTGGGCCTCGTTCCAGGTACTGTCATAAAAGAGCCGGCGAGTAGAAAGGAAGTGCCGAAACGGTCGGGCCTCGACCACAGATGTTGCAACTAGGGAACACATTGACGAATAACAGATCATAAATATTAGTGACCCAACAGGATCCTCCCAGCAGAGGCTCCGGGGGTGTGAACGGTAAGGGTCAGTTGCACATTTTGTCTCGGCTCCCTGGAAGCGAAGCGCAGACCGTCTGTAACCCCCTTCTACCTTGTGAGCTCTATCGGAGAATTATGCGAGTACTACAGTAAAATGTAGCAACCATATACTTTTCCGTATTATCAAATTAACTGGAAACATAAATGGGATTGATATAGTCTTCAACCGAAAATAACTACTAAAGACATTTATAATTTAGTTTGATAGTTACATAATTATAATTTTCTGTAATCAGTAGTTAAAATAAATATGAAGTCGTGACAACCCTTTAAACAACTATGTGTATACTTACAGTATTAAATTTACGCGATTTGTTTTCGCCGCAATCGGGTTCGGACAATAAAACCCATACCGTCGATAGACGGTATGGATTTTATAGACCGAATTATTGACGCTTTAGTATGAGTATACACTTTTATCCAAATAGTCTAAGAATTATAAGGGTACAACTACGTTTTCATCATTTTACACTACAATAAAAATAAAGTTTGTAAATTCTGTATCTCACTTAATACTCCAAAACCACGTAAGATATTCACTGAAGGAAACGACTGAGGTTTATTGCGGCGGCGGTGGTGTAATATATTTTATATATTTTTTTAATTATAATTAATTTAATAATATAATAATTATATATATAATTATATATATAATTATATATATATATATATATATATATAATTATAATTTTCAATAATAATTATAATTATTTTAATACGTATTAGTCTAGCCCAAATTTTTTGGAAGGAAAGAACAGAAGCCCAAAATTATTTTCGAACATTGTCGAACTCCCATGAATGTGTTTTAGGCAATATTTCATTACTGGAAGTGAAAGTTATGTAGTTTAGGTTTTATGACAATGTAAAAAAAAAGTGATCGGAAAAAGTTTGGCATAACTTTTATTAGTTTATAATTTTTTTAATACGAATTAGACTAGCCCAAAATTATTTGAGTATCTCGTTTAATTACCCAATATGTCGAGAATTGTGAAAAAAATGTCTTGTTTGTGTACGTTCATTATTTTTCAGTTTATTACTGGGTTATGTGAAATAACTCATAGGGTCGAAATATCGTAGGCACGAGAT
>BLKR01001059.1:52397-346991 GCA_011170035.1 Teleogryllus occipitalis | reverse complement strand
CAGGTTGGGTAGCGGGCGCGAAAACGCAGCTGTGACGGCGCCGCCATCGCAACGCGGTGATAACCAGTATTTACGCGCGGCCCATCGCACCAGCCAGAATCCCGCGTCCGAGGAGGGCGCGGCCGACGCCGAACAATCCGCACCGCATACGCCGTATTTACGAGCCGGATTAACAATGCCGTAAAGCTGACGCGGTCGCGGCCATCTTCATAAACACTTGCGTGCAAACACGCTCCCCCTCCCCGCTGCCTGCGCGCGCTGTGCTCGCGTTCGCGTTCCCGTGCGTCACGTTTGCGTCGTGGGATGTGGCAGGTGGGGGAGTTGTTGGGAAGATTTCGTCGGTTGGAATGTGTGTTTGACTATCTTGGTTGTAGTTGTCACTGTTGCAGAAGTGGTATTGAAGAAACTCGTACCGAGAGGGCATCAGTTGATGTCATTGTAGTCCCTCTGATTGGGAGGTTGTAGGTTCGAGTCCCGACGTTGGCAGGATTTTCGACACTTGTCAGCTAGGTGGAATTCAGTCGCTGTCTGCAGGAGAATTATAGAGGCCGGCTGCTCTGATCTGTAGTTTTCCGTGGTTTCTCCGATCAACACCAGGCGAATGCCGGAGCAGTAACCTCTCAAACGGGCCACGGACCGCGCGCGAGCTCTCCTCCCTCTTCATTGTCCTATCCTCTCCCCTTACACATACACTTACACTAACATGCACTACACCTCCACACATGCCGGCAGACCGGTTAGGAGCTTAGAGCTTGTCCCCGCTGGTGGAAGATACCTGGTTGGGGAAACCCTCCTAACCGACGGTAGGTCGGCGCCGGATCTCGCCATCCACTAGGGAAAGATCTCCGCTACCTCCCGATGAAAAACATGCACAACACTAGCGGATCTAATGACCTCAGTAGTTGATGTGCCCGGACTCACTGACAACCAACCAAGAAACTCGTCTATTACACTTTGATGACTGTTCTTCATGAGCAAAAACTGATTTCATATTGGAATTGTCAGAGTCTTAGTTAGGAACACCTTTCAAATTATTTACTACAAAAATGCTGTTGACCGGTGTTTTTGGGGATTATTTTAGAGTTCATTAAGTTTTCCATTTATTTAGTTTTGAGACAGCGAAATTAAAACATTTCCAGATATGTAGTGTATTAAATGTCCTGTGCAACTACTGTCTTGCATAAAAGATCGCTCATGCAAATAATTGAATTTTTATAGCGCAGCAAAGATGGATTTTGCCGGCCCGGTGGCCGAGATCGCTAAGGCAGTAGTGTCGTAGTTATCTCGGACCGAAGGGTCGCGGGTTCGAGTCCCGCCTCGGGCATGGTTGTATTTGTGTTCGTCCTTTCACCCCTTATCATCAATCACCATATCGTTTCATCCACATAGTTACTATGCCGTTAACAGCAATAGTGGTCGCTAATGACCTTAGATGTTGATGCGACCTTAAATAACCAAAAAAAAGAAGAAAAAGATGGATTTCCTTATTTATGGCGCCTATTTGAACTATCAAGCGCATCAATTTCTATGCCTTGAATAAGGGAATTACAATGAAACAAAACATTGAATGGGCGAGAATGCGCAACCCCATAAGCATTTTATATTGCAATCTCAGAACCAACATCGTTTTTACAGAAAATATTGCCAATATTTTCCAATAATGCCAATTTATGACATTTACTAGCTTGAGATGGTAGAACTTCATTCAACATCTGAACGGAAAACCCTCAGAATTCTCAGCACCCATTGCAATAAACACATCTTCTTCCAGTTTATTCGATAATAAGCAGGTTCAATATAAAACTTCATCCGTTATCCGTTCACGGAAAAAAGTTCGGATTATGATACTTCTTCATCCTCGATACGAACGTTCAACCTTAACTTCTTTCAAAATAGTTTGGCGAAACTTCCAGCTGGGTGTCACCGACGTGGAAAATATATCTTACACTTCGTTTTACATGTTTCGAAACATATTTCTCCTGAACGGTGTTGATTTGTGGGGTATTCAGGAAATGCAGAAAGAGATAACGATGTGTTTTAAATATGGACTGTGATTATATTCACACTCATTGCAGCACCCACAGTTACAGCGTGAATTTTCAAATCAAAATGGGACTTTTGTAAACTTTTATAGCACGGAATACAAAAACGTGGATTGCCATTAAAACTTTCTACCCTTTGTTACGTCCCAGAACAAAAGTTCGACCGGATATGTAGCCGTAGTCGGAAGGTTTTATAACCGGCAGTGCGTTCGTGAATAAAGTGTTCGTCAGCTCGTTCCTCTGTTTTGTAGGGTTGTTCGGTGTTTTTGACCAGAAAACTAATTTTTTCTCCATTAAATTACAGGTTTTAAATTCGATATTGCTTATTACCTCGAGGCCTACTGTATAACGAAAATATTCTTCATTGTGTCACTTTTCGAAACGTACGTTCGTTTTTAAAGGGTCTATACAGCTAACTTTCAAATTACGATTGCTTCCAAATACACTCAGAAAATGCGACTGGAGAACAATATTTGCAATAAACTTGATTAAACACTAAACGGTATAATAATTCTAATGGTGAAACCAATAATAAAATTAATACATGGATTGATTGCCTCCACACACAAATTAGAACATTCTTTTCCATGAGCATTTTCAGATAATTCGTACGACAAATTTGTACAATTATTTCAATGTTATATATAATAATGTTCCATGTGTGACAAGTATTTGACAAGACAAACAGTGTTCCAAGCTATTTGTTTAGAATACAATAGAATGAAATAGTAAAATCAAGAATCAATAAGCCCTTGCGTACGTAACTGCAGATGGTTACAGTATGCAGTTTTTTAAGGAAAATAAATTTTGCAGAAATTCATGGGGGATGGAAAAGAGGTGTAAACAATAATGGTTGAATTAATTGCCATGTAGCATGTATGTTTCGTTTAGGGTATTTATGTCTGTTCAGGAAATAAAATATGCAATTTAGTGCAAAAGATTCACATTGGAGTTGACCAAAAATGTGTGTCCCAAAAATGGGACATTCGTCCATAATAGCTCGCTAACAAACAACTATTGGGAATTCTATGCAATTACTCCTTTCCTGAACAGCAACTGTACAGAATAAACATGAACTGTCTTTCAATTCCTACCACCACCAATTAATAATGGAAACATTTCCTGTGATATGACAATTTATACAATATTCACAGATGTAAAGATCTGACCCGTCGACGGAAAAGTATAAAAAATATTTTCTGTCGATTTGACTGTTAAAATGAATTTATAATAAGCATCCTCGAAAAGTCTTCCTTATTAAGCACGTGCTAATGACTTAGTTTTCTCTCAAAGAAATTAAGTTTAGTACTAATCAAATAAATATTACATTTTTGTTATTGTGACACTCGAAGAAATGTGTTTATTAGGTGGGGAGGTATGGTACACTAAGAGGATTTTTAAAGGGCTCGCAAACTAAAATAAAATAATTCCAATATTTCAGACATGTGAACAGAATAATAAGCAACGGTCTGGTTTCCAATTTCCTAGCAATAAATTCCCTTCACAAATTGAAATGGATAGAATATATACTCATACACAAGCATTGGAACATTTCAGTACAACAAATGGAAATTGAGCTGTACTAATAAAACGAGTGCCAGAAAAGAAATCATCAGTTACGTTATTTCTCTTCACTACAAGCGAGAGAATCATAGCGAGCGGTAGATATACATACTACAGCATCAGGCGAGAGAATCAGCCTGAAAAGAAAATTTAGATTTTTCTTCTCCGAAATACATTGATGCTGCAAAGCGCAAAATGTCTGGTTTTAGAAAGCCTACTTGTTTCAGAAATGATATACTAGATACATATTAAATTTAAACGTTTTTAACAATTTCTGGATTATTTGTTTACAAATTAATTCTTCAGGCAAAACAATTCTTAGAATTTACAAATCAGTTTCATAAACGCAGTAAACTAGTATTTGACGTCATATTAAATGTAACATAGTAATACAGAGCAATTTAAGAGACTGAATGCAAAGTGTCGTATCTCCAAATACTTAATTTTTCAGGAAAAGAAAATATTCACCTTCAACCTTTAGATTTCAAGATAAAATTAAACGGTTTTTGGATACTATTTGAGCTAAGCACACGCAATCATTTTTTAATACAATATTTTACATAGTGTTGGAAAAGTGCATTTAGAATATATTGATTCATAATAATAGAAAAGAAACAAAATAAAGCCAATTTGAAAATAAAACCATTAATTTTTCTGGAATAAGTTTTCTATTGTTTTAGTAAACGCATTAAATTTTTTATTATCGAAAATGTATTTTAAAATTAGTTTTGTAATTGTGAGATACTACATTAATTTCTGCAATTCCTCATTTAGAAAGGGGGATGAGTAGGTTTACATCAGTAGGCTGTTGTTCATGACATGTCATGTTTTCATCACTACAAAAATACAAATCACAAGCCTTTCTATGGAGATTTATTATTTCGAATAGCATTTACGGATGTTTTGCTTCTTCTGAAAATGCAGTGAACTTGGACATGGAGAAATCATACGGCCTCATATGATTAAATAAAGAAAAAATCTTTTCGAAATAAAGTATACAAGATGCAACATCGTTGGTTGCCCCTAATATTAAAACAAATATTGAATTTCATTGCGAATGTTGATTGTTATTATAAATTAAAAATTTGTTCATTGATAAATTAAAAATGCATCACATCGCATGGATTGTATTTCTAAACAAATCTCCTCCTTAGTATTGGGAAAACTAGTTGAAGTTCAATGCTACTCGCTGAGCTGCACATTAATGCTATCTGGTGAGCATGTCCTTCTTCAGACTCTTCAAACCCTTGAAGGCTGCTTGTCCACAGCCTTCGTCCGCCCGTAAGCTTGTGCAGTGAATGCATGACGTCACGCCTCGTCCTTTTACACAGGCCTTATGGCGGAATGAAGTGGGAGCCTAACGTTTCCCTAACTTCGCTGTCACAGCTTCAAAAGCGTTACGGACGACGGTTATCGAACTCATAAACAAAAGTTTTGATATGGTTGTTATATAATACAACTCATAAAGCCATTATTTTTTTTCCTAGGGCTTTTATCCAGCCGACAGCCGGTTGCCCTTTACGTCCCGAAGGGACGCATATTCCACCATACACTAGACAAACACTCTTGCGGGTTCCTCTGATCTGGGGTCAGCAGAACGCGAGGCCCTCCGCGACAACACACACACAAAGTCAAGGGACAAACAGCCATGCCCAAGGCGGGACTCGAACCAGCGACCCTTCGGACCGAAGCGCTGAGTCGGTACTCGCTCTTAGCCACCTCGGCCATCCAGGTCGGCATAAAGTCATTATTAATATATAAATACATTTATAAATGTATTTTTAAATTTCTTTTGAGAGCGATTTCTATAGGAGAAGCTCCGCCTTACAGCCTTTAATGACGAGCCGCGCCTGATAGAGTTACTGCGCGTCCCAGTTTCAAATGGTGGAACTGCGTGTTGGAGGTAGGTTGCTCGCAGGGTGGATGGCGTCGCGACGTGCCAAGGGCCCGGCAAGGGCGAGCAGAATAGCTCGTTAGAAGCGCCGACCAGACGTGTTTCTGCGGACGCCGCCTCATGCGGCGCCGTCCCTTTTCCCCGCCTACACCGCCCCCCCGTCGTCCCTTCCCCGAAGCTCTCTTCGTCCCCATTGGTCCTCACCTCTGCAACAGTCCCCCGGCAACACTCAACCAGGAGCACTGCAGTCACGCAAAGTGATGTTGTTGTAGTAACTAGAGTTTATACTGCCTCTAGGTACTGGTACTTGTATTGTGTAAATGAACATTTATGCTACGAATTTATGCTTAAGAATGAACATTTATGCTTATGAATGAAGATAGATATTGTAGCGTCACGTTGGCGGCCATGGGTGGGAGGAGGAGCGGAAGTATCGAATACCGGCGGGTATGAATAGCTGGGCGCCCCGGCGTTGGGATACCTTTAGACAAAGGGGACGCCAGCTTGACCGGGAAGGTCACGTGGTAGACGCGAGCCTCCCTCCTACATCTAGGACGGTCACGTGATGGCTGCACTCTGGTATGAAATCGAGCCGACGAGCTCAGACTGTGGGTTTTATTCTGGAAACCTCGCGCGATGCGCAAAACTTTACGCTCAGGGTGGAGCGTGTCGTGCCTAGTGCACGGGTGACGAGGTCACGGTAGCAGCGCGGGAGTAGCGTCAGAGGAGGCGGGGCCTCCCTAGCTATGTGGGGAAATACAGGGAAATACTTACAAAGGTGTAGTTTCGGAGCAGAAGTTGGTTATTGTACATACGTGTAAATAAACTTGTACATACTTGTAAATGTCTGTGTGTTTTTCTCCATGACGCCACAATATCATAAACGTTATGTTTTTAGATAACTCATATTTTTGAAGCTCTTTTAAGAGTTTTCATGATACATCATTGCTTATATTTGGATTTCGGTAATGTGGTGCCTGGGGAGATGTCCTTCACGATAGAATGTGGCACGTTTTTTGCGTCCTACTCCATCGTGCTACCAGATATCGCATGATCGCGACCGTATCAAGCAGTGCTGTAGATCAAGCGACATCTAGCGACACTGCCGAGAAAGACGCGAAAAGCCGTGCCATATTCCATCGTGAAGACAAGCCCTCCACGTGCCACGTTACGGAAACCCAAGTGTATAATGCCACTAAATTCGAATCATGCTTCTCAGGGTCATTTCACCGTCTGAGGTGGCTAAGGACATTAACGGATATCACTGCAGTGCCTTGACCTAGAGGCACTGGGATATTCGAGTCATGACAGTGGCAGGATTATCGAGACTAGCTACATGGATAGACCGCGTTCAGCCATCGTACTTTTTTGTGGTTTCTCTGTTTAGTACTAGGCGCATGCCGGAGCACTATTCTAACAAACGGGCCACGGACCGGGTGCTTTCTTTCCTTCCTCTTCCTTGTCCTATCCTCTCACCTTACATACACACACTCAGAGGCTCTACTTGTTGGGAGATCCTACAGGATCTCGTCCCGGCTTAAATGTGCTCTACTTAGGAGATACCTGGAGGAGGGGAACGTTGCAGGTCAATGAGTAGATCGCCGCCGAAAGTCACCATCCAGCCGGGAAGAACACCGTCACTTAAAGATTCATTACACTAAGGGAAATAATGACCATGGCAGTTGACACGCGCTGAAATATGAAATAATCAATCAATCAGGATATTTTCTTCGAATGAAATCATTTACTCTCAATGGGATGTATCATCAGCTAGACTTGGTAAGGCCTCGGGTTTGGGGTCAGTATGACGCAAGTCTTCTATGATTCGGCATACTCATTGGTGTGCAGTAAGGCGTACCATTTGCTTGCTCGTAGTCGTTGGAGCGTTTCAGCATCGTACGGCGTCAGTTTGAGTGTTCTGCACACGCGGCGGGTTGATTCAAATAGGAGATGAATGGCTTTGACGGCTTCACTTGTTGAGAAAGAGAGGGGGGAGAAGTAACGGGAATTGGGAGTTTCAGATTTGAAGTATTTTATGCGTTATAAATACACGAGAAACTTTTCAGGCTAATAACGCATTTGTGAAAATGTAATTAACAGATGTCAAGCAAAATTCTTTCGAAAATGAGACTAGAAGGATAGCATTAATTATTTTTTCCAAATCAATATATTCCCTTTCTCTTAAGATTTATTAGTTTCATTTAACTTTAATGCTGTATTTTCTGACCTATTTAAAGGTTTTACCCCACCATGTCTGGGTGTTCAAAGATCATTTTTATTTTACTTCCTATCTACGAATTACAACTTCCTATCTACGAATCAACAGAAGTTGCATGTAAATGGCGTTCATGTAATTTGTGATCGTGAATACCTATCATATGTTGCGTAAAATTGTAACAATATTAAGATTCTTTTTTCTTTACAGCTTTCAATTGTTTGATACCTAAATCATAATTTATACATTAAATCATAATGTTCTTGGTAAACATGAAATGACAAAAAATTGTAAATTACTACCAATAATTTTTTACTATTAATTACTATTTTTTTGTTTCACAAACTAGTTGAACTAGCTTTTTGTTTATTCTATAAAACAAAGAATTCACCTCAACAATGTAGTAAATTTTGAGATACTACAGCAGTCGAAAGTGAAATGTATTATTCCACGAGGATTTTAATACCCTTAAACATGTAAAATTAATCAAATCGGTGAACACTAATAAGCAAAAGCATTCTAAGACAAAGACAGTTTCTTTACAGAATATTCCAATGGAAACTACTCCGAGAGTGTGGTACCATCTCACCTTGCCATCCTGAGAAAGCCAGTTGTAGAAACTGTTCTCTTTGGCCTTCAGGGACTCACAAGGTGCGACGCAACTTTACCATTGGAACCACTCTCGTCGTCCTCACCACTAGGTGTTTCTCGGTCACGTGGAACCGGAAGCAGTAATCCACCTTAACTTCGCCTGTGCAAGTAACCTGTTTTATTTTCCTTCTGTCTCTTCCCCGGCGTTAGAATCCACCCGCACACGCCCCGCCCAGGCCCGCCCATCCTACAATACCCCACCCACCCCACCCCACCCCACCCCACCCCACCCCACCCCACCCCACCACGACCAGTTCCCTGCACGTGACTTATTTACTTCCCGCTCTGACCACTTCTTTGTCTGATTCATCAGGCGTTTAATATTTGTGTAACCCGCATCCCCTTCTCTATCTCAGTCACCTCACTTCATGATAGTCTCCGCACTCACTCTACCTTGCCCCCACACTACCTCATCGCTCCCCAGGAACTCATCTTCTTCACTACATCCTACCTCATCTCACCTCACCCCAACTTAACCTCACTTGACTGTCAGCTCACTCCCGCCGACCCCTTCATCCACCCTTTCTAGCTCCGTCAACAATATGGCTTCTAGATATGACCATCCCATTGCATTCCATTCCAACCCATCGCATCCCATCGCGTCCAATCCCATCGCATCCCATTGCATTCCATTCCATCCCATCCTATTCCATATCATCCCATTCCATTCCATCCCATCCTATTCCATATCATCCCATTCCATTCCATCCCATCCTATTCCATATCATCCCATTCCATTCCATCCCATTCCATCGCATCCCATCCCAGCCCATTCCATCCTGTCGCATCACATCCCATGTCATACCATCTCATCATATCCCATCCCATCACCATCTTATCCCATTCCATCCAATCGTATTCCATCCCATCCCATCCCATCCCATCTCATCCCATCGCATCCCATCCCAGCCCATTGCATCCCGTCGCTTCATGTCATACCATCTCATCATATCCCATCCCATCACATTCCATGCCATCCCAACCCATGCCATCGCAACCCATCCCATTCCATTCCATCTCATCCCATCCCATTCCTTCCCATTTCATCCCGTTTCCATTACATTCCATCCAATTCCATTCCATCTCATTCTATTCCATGCCTTTCCATCCCATTTCCATTCCATTTCATCCCATTCCATTCCATCCCATTACATTCCATCTCATACCATCCCCTTCCAATCATACCATCCCATTCCATTCCCATTACATTCCATCCCCTTCCATTTCATCTCATACCATCCCATCCCATCCCATTCCATCCCATCCCATCCTAACCCATTCCATTCCATTCCATTCCATTCCATCCCATTTTCATTACATTCCATCCCATTCGATTCCATCCCTACCCACGAACGTCCATCCATCACACCCATCTTCCACTCCCTCACTCGTTTCAAGCAGACTCTACCACCACCGCTTGCCTATCCCCTACTTTCCCCTTCCTCCTCTCCTGTCCTCCCCTCCTCGCCGGCGCGTCCTTCGACCGCAGGAGGCGCCGGGGGCGTGGCAGCGGCGGCGGCCTCCGCCTTTATGAGCGCGGCGTGGCGTGGCGCCGTCGTGGGGGCAAGGTCTAGGCCGCGCCATAACGGCCACCGGGCGGGGAGGGCTCGTAAAGGGCCGGCGGCGCCGCGCGCGCCGTCTGGCGGCGGGCGCCTCCAAGCAGCCGTTTCTTCTCGCGTTTCGGGCGGTTGCCATTGGAAATGCAGGTGAAATCTCGCTTTGGACACAAGATACTTTGTGGAAGTTCCGAGTTTGATAGGGATAATGTTTAAACTGTATGGTATCGTTCGCTCAGTTTCGAAGGGGCTAAATTCATTTATTCGCTGTTAGAAGGTATACATCATGTTAAATAAGTTGAAAGGTTTTCGATATAAGAATTATTGTTAACAAAGTTGTTCAAGGTGGTTTGAATTATTAGTATTATACCCTAATAAGTTTTTAAAATTCTAACCTTCTACGAGTGACTAATTTTAACTGAAGATATATAAAACGAATTTGTTCTGCTAGTTTTTTAATGAAGTCAGATTTTTCTGCCGAAAAATTTACCACGTTTTAATTGTCCTCGGCCTCTTACATATTTTTGAATTTAAAAAACCTTCCCTATTCGCTGTTTTATGTACAGCTATAGTTTTTCATCCCCAGATGAACAGTGACTTCAAACTAAATGTCATTATGTAGTATTCTAAGATTTCCGTTTCGTCTTCCCTCCTTATTACTAGTTGCGCTTACAAGCTGTACCGGGTAGAGGGACAAGTGCTATTGCCAACGGCAAGCAAGCTTGATTAATTTATTCTTTGACGTTTTCAGGTTCGACAATTGCTAAGGTGATTCGTGCCATTTGCGTAGTAAATGCTTAATTGCGAGAGGTAGCGATATTCATCCTCACTAGATGGTGATATCCAGCGTCGACCTACACTTCAGCTTGCGGAGTATTTCCTTCTCCCAAGTATCTCGCCCAGCAAGATCCTGCTCCAGCCAGGACAAACTCTAAGTTACGGATATGTGTGGTAGTGTTGAGGATGGAAGTGTCAATATGTGTAAATGTGTAATGGGAGAGAAAAGGACAAGAAACAGGAAGGATTGATACTTGTATCTCCCAATCCGTGGCCAATTTGAATCAAAGAAAACAAAAACTTTCGATACCCAGGGACCTTAGCTTTGGAGAAATAAAAAAAATAATTATAAATTAATTTATTTCGATATGTGTTATGTTTTATTCAGACCAAAAAATATTATGTTTATTCACACATTCTTAAAGTAATCTTCATATTTTTGGTTCAGAGTCTATGAATACATTGGCACCGAAAGATTGAGTTGCCGACTTCTTTTAGTATGCCATTTTTGTCAAGTTTTAATATTAAAGTACGCATATTTCAAAGAATTACTTACGCTTTTTCACAAAATCAATAAAAGTAACAAAATGTACAAAAAATAATTATACGTAAAAAATGTCAACTTTTTCAATAAATTAAAAATTTACAAATAAAAGTGTTTATCCTTTCCACTTCCCACCATATCCGTTGGCCAGTCTGCTATAGATAAATAAAATTCTAATATTCATGGCGATTGTGCGAATGCAGTTTTCGTAGAACTTCAATCTTATTCTGTTTAATGGGTACTTTTCCCAGGAGGTGGTATGCTTGTACGTCTGGAAAAACATGCTATGGATTTTTTCTGATATACAGTCTAAAAGTTTATGTTACAAGGCCAACAATAAAGTTGCATGTAACAATATATCCATTTAAATTCGAATCATATGAGCAATGCCTCATTGTGCTTATACAAAAATACACTTTGTCCTTTTCTGTAATATTTCCTCCCTGATTTCTTCCGATAAACATGTGTTTTTATAATATTGTTGCCACCAGTTTTTGAAGAGCTTGATATCTAATGTTTGCATCTCGGCCACCGTGAATTTAGAAGTGGTACTGGAACCTACTATGATTTCCGTCAGTTGATGAATGCTGTAGATCCTATCGCGATTTCTTAATAACGTTTCATCATCGAGAAAACTCTATCGCAAGAAAGAAATGAATTTCCGTTTACGGGAAAAACTATTCTATCTTCTTGAACCAACCGATATCAGTAAGTGCGAGGAGCACCCTGTTCATACAAGAGTTCTTGTTTCGGTCTGCACTATTATCAGAGAAAATATAAACTTCAGTTATTTCATTTGCGACAGTCATGAGGTAGTCAAACACAAAGGAGCATACCTCATCAAGGCTCTTTCTGGTTGTACCTTCGTGGGAAATAAACATGTGAGATGATTTGTTTTTGATTTTGTAAATACAAAATAGATTTACATATCGCTCATGTAAGTAGGTCTTCTGGTTAGGGATAATTGGAAGTTGAGTGTTCTGCATGTAAGCAAATTCTGTAGCAAGAATATGTTTTTTATTTTCTTTTTTAGCTGGATAAGCGACATTTTCAGTTTCTGATTTCAGATTATTGTAAAATTTCTTTGATCTTTTTTGATGTATTATTAATTCATCAGCAACATTCTTCATTGCCACTGAACGTAAGAGTAAACTTTTCGGTTTTACTCCCAGTTCTTCACATGTACATCAACAAACAATATGTGGTCTGCCGGATCTATAGTTATAATTATCGTTAAAAAAACTAGGAAAAAAACTTTTGGCGGCACCTTAAATTTGGATAATTTATCTAAAACATTTGAAACATTTTCGTTGTATTTAAACGATCATACAAGTACTATAAAGGCTTACCGCTATAATGACTCTTCTTTAAAGGATAGCTTTCAATATGCTCCCTTATTCTGACTTTTGTGGTTTCAGGTATAGCGTTTGCTCCACCCTTTCCCCCACATATTCCTTTAGAACTTTTTCCAGGTATGAGAAAATGACGTAATCTGTGTATTTGAGAAATTTGTATGGTATACAGAGACTTGAAAGCTTTTTAAACATTCAAGAAAAAGCTCTTTTTCAAGAAAAACATAGTATACTATGTAAAGGCCTTTTCATGAGGTACACCTGCTTCATCTCCTTCACTTCTTGACCGTCGTCGAGCAACATCATTGACAGGGAAAAGATTTTGAAGAAGAATGTCTCATACATTTTCATTTCAATCTCTCTTAATCTCACAAAAATCTCATCAGCCTGATCTTGAAAACGTTCCCAGCACTTTTTCATACAACCAGTCTGGACCTGTATCTAGTACAAGAACAAACTGCCATTTATAGTTAACATATTCTACTCTCTTAATTCTAGCGGTCTTGTTCTTATTCCGTTTCCACTTAATTTCATTTTCTTTCTTACGACCTAAAACCTGTTCTTCTTCCTTATTAGTGCTGTTGAAGTATCACAGGAAATGGATAAACTTCAACTTGATTGCAAACTGAAATTTCCCAATTATAAACTTAAACCTCAATCTGCTTTACAATGAAAGGAGACAATGAAAAAGCACACCAATTCAGTGGATACAACAATGAAATGAAGCCAGATATAAAAAAAGGAAACTGATCGTGAAAGATAAATCAGAACATTGTTATCTGTGAAAAACCTCACCAACCATGCATACAAAAAAAATGTCCCGGACATCTCCTCTAAGCTCTAACTCTAAGCTCCCGACCGGTCTTCCGGAATATGTTGTAGTGTAGTGCGTGTTAGTGTGTGTGTAAGAGGAGAGGATAGGACAAGGAAGAGGAAGGACAGATCACGCGCAGTTCGTGGCCCGTTTGGTAGGGTACTGCTCCGGAATTCGCCTAGTGTTGATCGGAGAAAACACCGAAAACTACCGATCAACGCAGCCAGCCGCTAAAATTCTCCTCCAGACAGCGACTGAATTCGACCTAGCTGAAAAGCTAGGGTCGAAAATCCTCCCATCATTGGGAGTGTAACCTAGGACCTCCCTGTCAGAGGCGCTGCAGTGACATCAGTTGATGCACTAAGCCCCCACTCCCGGTCTCACGCTTCTCTAAGGGTGTACCATGTTCCCTACTCTAACCAATAATTGTATTAGTTATAAATTGAGTGGTTAAAAATCTATAATTGCTCTTTTAGTTATCGCACGTGCCTCCCGTACCTGTGCACCGCTACTGAACGGCTTCGCCGAGGCTGCGTTGGAACGGGTAGGGCTGTGGGAGGCGGTGCGCGACCCGACCCCCGCGCTGAAAGCGACGAGGAGGGGGGAGGAGGGGGCGGGGCATCGCGCGTCCGCAGCGCTGAATGCGTCTACGGGGAGCGGTCGCGCGCGTCACCTCCGCTCATTAGCAGCAATACACGCCGACCGCCGGTGGTGACCTCTGCAGGCGGCGCGCGGCAACTCTCGCTTCGCGCGCGCTGGCAAGGCGCGCTCGTTCGTCCCACGCTGTTCGCCTCGCGTGTTCGAGAACATAGGACCCAACCGACTGACTGACTGCGAACTGCCGTTAGAAACCGTCGCCGCCGCCGCTTCCAGCCATGGTGGAAATACATGGGTGAGTTCTCCCGGCGCACCGATTTTTGCTCGTTCTGCGCACCACCAATTTGCGTCACGAACCACGTGACCCCAGCACGGGCACTTCGCTTGAAAAGCCAGTTTAGTCGCTGGCCGCCACGTTGCATGAAGAGCGAGTAGTGTTAAGAAATATTTTGAAAGTGATACCAAATGACAAGTTTCATCGGTCACTAACCAAAAATAACGCGAAGTGGGGTACAAGAGGCAATATTTAAAATAAATGCTTCATAAATCTGTTTCAATGTCTTGTAACCATGTAATAATTTTGATTATCTGGCTGCATTTAAAATTTCCGCTCATATTCTGTCGCAAACTGATGACTGAAGCTCCTTGACTGAAGTCGGATACCATGCGCGAGAGCCTCGTTCCCTCTACATTCACTTTCAATGTTTTTGTCACCTGTAAGTCATTCTCTTTCCCAGTTACTTCTCGTTGCCTTGGGCATCTTAGAGGCTTCAATCTTCAAATCTACCAATGCCTTTAACTTTCCCTGCTTATTCTTAGTTAAACTTCCTGAAGTTTAACCACAAAAACCACTTTTTCGAAATCTGGTCGTCACTATTTTTTTCATCAATGAGCAACTCATTCATCACTGCACCTTCGAAACTATACCTTTACTCTCCGCTTCTCTAATTGTTTTCCTCTCTACTGCGTCTGTTTCCATCCACCATCATTTAGACATTTTCTCCGCTTCCTACGACGCTAGATTTAACTTGTCCACCAGTCCCACATATTCCATCACTTACCTGCTCTTTCACCAACCCTTCTTTTGACTTCTTCCTCGCCTCCCCCTACTCCTTCGAAATTTCCACCTCTGCTTCCATTCCACCTCATTCGCCACACTTCCGCGTCGGCCAATGGTGGATCCACGGGGCCACGATCCCCCTAAAGGCCTAAAGTTTTCGTTTGTTACGTTTCTTTATTTGCCAAAATAGATTTAAATATGTATGTTAGAAATATGAAATTATTTAAAAATAGTATAAAGTATCATATACACCACAAAAAAAATGTGACATATAATAACAAATGTTTATTATGTAACACAACTGTTTGATGGCCCCCTCCAAAATGATCGGCTGGATCCGCCTCTTGCCTTTCTCTGCTTTCACCACTATCCCGATCCCACCTCCATCTCCTGTCGTTAACCCATTCCTCCGTCTCTCCTTCCACCTTCAGACCCACCATGGCTTTGGGCGCTCCCCGCCCGCTGCCTTGCACAGCCGGCGCCGCCGCTGCCGCCGGTGCACCAAATTCGAAGCGTTCGTTCGGCCGTTTGTCGCATGTGGCGCCCCCGGCCCGGCCCGCCCCGCCCCGTCCCTCCCGGACCCGCTCCGCACTGCTCCACCCCGCCCCTCCCTCCCCTGGACCGCATCGCCGCGCCTTGCTCTGCCCCGTCCCACCCCGCCCTGCCCCTCCCACCCCGCCCCACACAGCCCCACACAGCCCCCCCACACCGCCCCACACCGCCCCACCCCACCCCGCCCCACCCCGCCCCACCCCGTCCCACCCCGCCCCACCCCGTCCCACCCCGCCCCATCCCACCCCGCCCCATCCCACCATCCGTCTCGTCTCGTCCCGTCTCGTCTCGTCCCGTCTCGTCCCGTCTCGTTCCGTCCCGTCTCGTCCCGCTCCGTCCCGCCTCGTGCCGCCGCGTCCCGCTCCGCCCCGCCCCCCTTCCACTCCCCGCCACGCTCCGCGTCGGACCGCCTCGCCTTTCCCCGCCCTTCCCCTCCTCTCCCCGCCCCACCCCGCTCCGCCCCGCGCCGGCGTCCTTTCACGCCCCGAGGCCCCTTCTCGCTGCCCCGCGCCTCGCACAGCGTCGACGCCGCCGGAGCCGTGGCAGTGCAACCTTCGCCG
This sequence comes from Teleogryllus occipitalis, assembly GCA_011170035.1. NCBI lineage: Eukaryota > Metazoa > Arthropoda > Insecta > Orthoptera > Gryllidae > Teleogryllus > Teleogryllus occipitalis. Next base: position 330,814 of record BLKR01001059.1, on the reverse strand, counting down.
TTGACTCGGACAAACTTCGGCGGCGCGCGTCCTTTAGCCAGGTTTCAGAGCTCCCTGATGAGTCCTATTCATTTGGAACGCGCGCGATTAGAGCACGGTGAACTGCCTTTGGCGTGCGTGCGATGTACGAGAGAATTAGGATTTCACTGGCGCAGTTAAGCAATACTCTGCGACTGAATTTAGGTGAGGATTACCCCAGAGTTCGTTCTATATAATAGCTTCAAAAGTTCTTTTAGGTGTTCATGAAATAGCTTTGGTTTTGCAAACTGTAGGTTTTTCTCTTTTCAAATAATTAATGACGAGAAACCTGAAAGGAAACGCTCATCATACCTACTCTGGTACTGACAAGATTGTTTACTCACGATATTTGTGCGAATTAAAATATTAGTGTAAGTATACGTTGAAAGCAATTAATATATATTTTTGAATTAATGAATAAATATGTTAATGTAATATAATTATGTCAATAACATTAATGTGATAGTGAGACGGATAAATTTATAGTGAGAGAACAATATTGCTAAGACGGCTCATTCTATTTCTAATGAAGTAAAGTAATTGACATCAGTTTTCAGGACTGGATATCAGAAAAGTAGGTTTATTAGTATAGTAGTAATCGTATTATGGTATTAAATATGGCTGCCAATTAAAAAAGTAGAAATGTCAGACGGAGTCTTTGTCAAGATAATTGAACGGTACGAGTACATAAAGCTTCTTTGGTCTCATTGCGATCTTCTTCAGTGCAATCTGTGACTGATAGAAAATCAAAGGAACAAACCGCCATTCTTAATAATTACGGGTATAATTTATGTCTAATAGAACAAATATTGCCAAGAGGTTTTTGAATATTGCAAAGATTTTTTCTGAAAATCACCAATATACAGCTGATCTGGATGGCCGAGGTGGCTAAGAGCGAGTACCGTCTCAGCGCTTCGGTCCGAAGGGTCGCGGATTCGAGTCCCGCTTTGGGCTTAGTTGTTCTTCCTTGACCTTGTATGTGTTGTCGCGGAGGGCCTCGCGTTCTGCTGACCCCAGATCAGAGGAGCCCGCAAATGTGTTGGTATAATGTATGGTCGTGTATGCGTCCCATCGGGACGGATTTTGCTGGAAAAGCCCTAGAAAAAAATATACTAATACTACTTCATTGAAATTGTACAAACTAAATTATTATGGACATAAAAAGTTTCTACGTTCGTATGAAGTCACCATTGTAGCCACTTAGCTAATGAAGTGTCTGGTCGTAGGTGGACCAGGGGGAAGTCCCCCTCCAGCCAATGAGAATAGGACCCGTGGTCTTCTTGCAGTGGCGTGCGGCACGGCAGCGAGGGTGACTGCCGCCCCCGCGAGAGGCGACCGCTGAGTTCCCAGCGCGCCACCGGTGTCGCCCCTGCCGCATTCGTTATTCCCCTAATTCAATTGCGACGGCTGAAAAAGCCACGCCGCGGTTAGCGCGCGCGCTACAACAATGAGCCGATTTCCAGGAGAAACATTAGCTTTTGACGCGAGGTATTTGTTTCACGCGGAAATTTAGTACGCAATTAAAAGACTTGCGGATATTCGGGTGAAAAAAAAAAGGAAGAACGCGAGCTGGATTTTTGGGTTGGAACAGAGCAACAAAATTTTTTGCGCAGTTCTAGTGCGTGTTTCTTTGTTCGAGCATCCCCTACTCTTGTTTACCCCTCCATGACTTTGTTTATCCTCCGTTCTTTCTGTTGCGTTTTTTTTCTAGAGTTCTTCTTGTTTCAAGCTATCGCGTGTTTTTTTTTTTCGACGATGATGTTGGTTGGCGTTCTGCTCGGCCCGACAGATAGCGTTGTTTCTGTTTAAAGTGTTTTCTCATTCTCTCCTGACTCAAAATGCCAGAATGCGTTAAACTTGCTATTGCCTCCATTTTCTCGCCGGACTTTAAATGGCCACCGTGAAATACGGAACTCTTCCGCCGGGACATGCACATTAAACTTGTTAGGATTTGGTTGTGGGCAGATTTTCTGTTTGCGAGCGACGAGTTCGTGGCTGGGAATGGGTGTAAATTTAGTTGTAGCCGTCTGCGTTTAGGGCAGAGCGATATTACAAAAATGAAACTTGTTTTAATGTGATAAAGCGCACGAATAATTCCGTGTAATGCTGCAATGTGACGCAGCGAAATAATGCAATGTTGGGCGCGGGCGAATAGCTTGTCCCCGCCCTTTCGGAGAGACTGAGGAAAGAGTGTGTTGTTTTATTAGAGAAGGTTTTGTTGCTAGCACCTCCCTATTTGTCGTTACTTTCTAAACAGAGGCTGAATATGTAGCAGTACTTAAAACAGCTGCACTCTACATAAAATTTGCTTGTATGTGTGTCAGCTTGACCCATGTGGAAAATATGTCTCCTGAGATTGCGCAATTTTTACTTTCTCGTATACATACATATATACGGAGTGATATACGTAGTATAGACAAGGTTATGTAAGCTGGGCGAAAAAACGGCGTAATTTTCACAGAAAAAAATCATTGCTGGGCTCGGATAGCGAAAAAATGAATATATCCAGTTGCGAAATTAAGAACAAAAATTTCTCTAACACGTTGTGTAACCAGAATCCCTGTTTTGTGGGTCCTTCAAACCGAAAAGTCAATTGACGCCAAAACGTGTGTGTCTGTCTGTGTCTGTCTGTGTCTGTCTGTGTCTGTCTGTGTCTGTCTGTGTCTGTCTGTGTCTGTCTGTGTCTGTCTGTGTCTGTCTGTGTCTGTCTGTGTCTGTCTGTGTCTGTCTGTGTCCGTGTCTGTGTCTGTGTCTGTCTGTCTCTCGTCTGGGTGTCTGTCTGTGTCTCGTCGTTCGTTTGTCTGTCTGTGTTCGTCTGTGTCTGTCTGTGTCTGTCTGTGTCTGTCTGTGTCTGTCTGTCTGTCTGTCTGTCTGTCTGTCTGTCTGTCTGTCTGTCTGTCTGTCTGTCTGTCTGTCTGTCTGTCTGTCTGTCTGTCTTCTATCTGTCTGTCTGTCTGTCTGTCTGTCTGTCTGTGTGTGTCTGTGTGTCTGTCTGTCCGTCTGCGAACACTACTAGCGCCAAAACCATACGTAGAAGTTTCACGAAATTAAAGAAACCCCTGTTCATCTGGCTCTAGTTGAAGCTTTGAAAATTTTGAAAAACATTCTTTAAAATTTGGGGGTACTTTACATGTAGCCCCCGGATATTTTCAAAATTTTCTCAAAAACGGATCCAAATTTTTTTCTTTAAATTTCATGTAAGAATATAGTAAAATACACTTATAAAGGTGGCATAGCTCCGATTTTCAGGGTTAACTCTGAATTTTCGAAAATTGCAAAAGTTTGAATTTTTTTGCGTCCAGTATAAAATTGAAGACACCTTCAAATGAAACTTGAAGTCCATAAATAGTTCTTTCATTAAGGTCATGTAGATGTTTTGAAAGTTTCAGTAGTTTTCGTACAATATTGCGGGGAATATGTGCAATTTTAAAAAATTACAAAAACAATATTTTTTAAAAACGTCGCCAAATGTTTTCTTTAAACTTTAGCTAGGAATAGTGCGAACTGTACACTGTGAGATGACATACTCGCCATATTGATCCATTCTTTGTTTTTTTGAAAAATTAGAAACAGTTTCCACATCGTAAATATTTACATTTGCAGCATTTTGTTCACATTGTTGTAGTTATGAGTACATGTACTTTACATGATGTAAATTTACTTGAAAACTCAATAGTTTTCCATAAAAATGAGCTCAAAATTTGCATTTTCCGTAACGCTCAAACGCCATTTTCTCAAAAATGGCTTCAATTTTTTTCTTAAATTTTCGTGCGGGGAGTGATTATTGCATTACTTAGGACGACGTAGAATTAATTTTGCTGTATTCTTTTCTGTTTTCAAAATTTACACAAATGTAATTTTTTGAATGACTCTCAAGCCGTTAATATGGACATTTCAATCGATTTGTATACATTGCGTTTGTTAGTGGAAGTTCTTCAAATGAAGTTGTTCGAAAACTGAATAAGATCCCTCTGAAAGGAGCTTTAAGTTTTGCATTTACAGTAGCGCTTAAACACCATTTTCTTAAAAATGGCAGGAAGTTTTTCAATGAAAATTGCCATTTATGTCGAAAGTTTACTCTTCTCTAATATTCTTCAAGTAATATTTCGGTTTTATTATTAGGAAAATTGAGAAAATGTAAAAAAAATGTAATTTGTGCGGTGATAGATACAGCTGGTAAGAGCATGGGCCAAGACTGTAAACCCAGTCGACACCAAAGAAATTAGAAAACTTTACGAGAAAGTGTGTGCCATTCCGTAGCACCACTAGTTACTTAGGCATAACTAACCCCAATCAGTGAGGCAGACTTCTAAGCTTCAGAAGAATCGACCAGACTTATTTAAACTGTTATTCTGAAACTCATTTCATAACAAAACATGTCTTTGAGCAAGTTTTAAGAATCATAATTAACCAAAATATTACTTAAACATAATCCGAACAAAGTTTGAGCTTTACGGGACCATTTCACTGCGATCATTACAACTTACGTAAGATCTTCAGATTTTCATTTCGTCTCGGGTTCCGCAAAAAACGAGCCTCTGCCACGTGTGGAGGCTTCGAGGCGCCGAAGGAAAGGCGGGGTGGGGCGGGGCGGGGCGGGGGGGGGCGGGGAGGGGTGGGGCGGGGCGGGGCGGGGCGGAGCGGGGCGGGGCGGGGCGGGGCGGGACGGGGCGAGACAGGGCGGGGCGGGCGGGGCCGGGCAGGGCCGGGCGGGGCTGGTGGGCGGAGCTGGCGGGGCGGGCGGGGCGGGGCGGGGAGAGGCAGGGTGGCGCGTGGCGGGGCGGGGGTGGGGGCGCGGCGCGAGGCGGGGCGGGGCGCGGGGCGGGGGCGGGGAGAAGCGGTGCGGGGCGGTGCGGGGCGGTGCGGGGCGGTGCGGGGCGGTGCGGGGCGGTGGGGCGGTGCGGGGCGGTGCGGGGCGGTGCGGGGCGGTGCGGGGCGGTGCGGGGCGGTGCAGCCGGTGCGGGGCGGTGCGGGGCGGGGCGGGTGCGGTGCGGTGCGGGCGGGGCGGTGCGGGGCGGGGCGGTGCGAGGCGGTGCGGGGCGGGGCGGGGAGGGGAGGGGAGGGGAGGGGCGGGGCGGGGAGGGGCGGGGAGGAGAGAGACGGGCGGGGGGGGGCGAGGCCGCCACGCCCTGTTCCACGCACTTGTGGGCGACAGCTTGCGAAAGTGCAAGCAGGTCGTAGCTTCCCTTGTTAAAGCCGGGCTTTACACTGCCGTGGCCCTGGCGCGTGCCCCGCCCAGCCCCGCCACCTCGGGCGAAGGAAAGGAGGTGAGAAAAAAGGACGCCCAGACGCGCCGCCTAAAGAAACGCAGGTTCTTCGGAAGGAGTGGGCTGAGAATGCGGGAGGAAGCGACGAAAGGGAGGGGGACGAGGAGACTCGGTGATAGGGCGGCCTGCTGTGACAGGGCGGATGGTGCGACAGCTGGGGGAGATTCCAAGCTAAATGGCTCTGTGAAGAGAGAAGGTCATAGTGGAGACAGAGTCGGGTTGGTTCTAATGGCGACAACATACCAATTGTATTGGCTTTTGTGAATTGAATTTGAATTGAATTGAATTTGCCTTATTTTACGTGGCGAGACTCAGGCCATGAGGCCTGCTCTTCCGTCTGACCACGCAAATTCCGTTACACTCCTTTCACCAACCATGCTTGGGCGACGAAACAGGCGATTTGAATTTAGTTCAGAGGCATCCTTTAGGCTTGAGGGTCTTTTACATGCAGTAAATGTACTAACATGGGACAGCCGGCTTTACTTCCCCTCCGAAGGAAGGCGTACGAAGGATTTTTTCGCCCTTAAAAATCCACGGCTTCGATCGGGTTTGAACCCGCAAACTTGGGTATAGCAGTCCAATACGCTAACCGCTACACCATCGCCGCCGCCGCTACACCATCGCGCCATTTTATGTGTTGTTAGTGTCGATGTAGAAAAGGATTGTGTTGATCGAGGTATACACTGAACTCGAAATAACAATAGGAATAGGAACAATAGGGGCTGCAAGATCGCATTGGCGATGTGGAGGTAGTGGAGATAGAAGTGTGAGGGGTAAATGTAATGTCTAATCAATGATGGTGTTTGTGGTAGAGACGTTTATTTTCTGCGTGATCAAGTGCAGTAATTAATGAATAAAGTAGAAAGGGGCTTAGAATGAACTTTAAGACAGTTTTGTTATTTTATGTGAAAAACACGCTCTTTTCATTCGGTATAATTTCATTTCCTATATTAATCATATTATACTTCTTTTTTTGAAATGTTTATTGAAAATTTGTCATCCCAACACTATCGTTGTATTGTTGTGACACTGGTATAAAAAATCAAGAAGGGAGACATCAAGACTGTCAATTATTTATAAGAATAAAACGTTGCGTCATAATTGATAAAGATTATTCCACTCCTCACCAAATTTAATCTGGTAAATTGTATTTAACATTCGATTATATATTGACAGTCTCATGCATAAATTATATATTAATGATGTATATCTAATGTATGTGTATTCCATGGAAATTTGTAAACATTGTGTATTTGTAAGTTCTGAATTTTTAACTACTTTTTTTATAACTAGTTGTCAATGACCTAGTTGTTTCCAAGGCGACTTAATAAATTATTTAAAAAAAAAGCGTTTTGTAGGAACAATACTATGTTAGCGGCTGTGTAAGCAGCCCTACAGTGTTGAGATCGCCCAACTTTCACTGCTGGGACCGGGGGATATTTCCGGCCGACGCATGTTATGTGGAATTTGTGGTGCGCATTACCGATTCGCGGCAATTTTCCTCAGGATTCTTCACACTTCACAATTGCTCTATTTCATTAACCAACATTTTACTAAAACTGCGTAGTTATGGATAAAGTGAACGACATAACGGAAGAATATGGCTCCAATTCCTTCGACTATTTATTACTTTTCCGTTCTTGAATAATCTTTATTAAAGTGGTCAATGATTATTTGAGAAACGCTGCTTCTGTTGTATATTGCTACATATATTAATTGGCCCCAAATTTTCTTGCCATTCTTGGTGAAATGGCATTCGTGCTAACAATTCAAGAAAGTTAAAAAAGGAAGAAAGAAAATAATCTGATGGATAGATGTGAAAATAATACTTCAAATTAACATTAGAAAAGAGGAAAATAGAGAGAACAAGAGGTAAAAGTAGAGAAGTATGTTAAGTCGAAGATGATAAAGAACTATTAGTGGCATGACCAGTAATAAAAGCAGGAGGAGATATTCTAAAATAGATAGTGGGGCATGGTAAGAAGTCAAGGTATACAATGAGATGAAGAATAAAGAATACGAAGAAAGGTGAAGGGGAAAGAAAGACGAGAGACGCATAAAGACGAAGGAAGAAAGAGAAGATAGAAGACGAAGAAACCGGGTGCGGTAGCTCAGTGCATCAACTGATGTCACTGCAGCGCCTCTGACCGGGAGGTCCTAGGTTGGAGTCCTGACGGCGGCACTAGCTCTTCAGCTAGGTCGAATTCAGTCGCTGCCTGGAGGAGAATTCTAGCAGCCGGCTGCTCTGATCGGTAGTTTTCCGTGGTTTCTCCGATCAACACCAGGCAAATGCCGGAGCAGTACCCTACCTAACGGGTCACGGACAGCGCGTCTGTCCTTCCTCTTCCCTGTCGTATCCTCTCCCCCTTACACACACACTTACACTAACATGCACTACACTACCACATATTCCGGGAGACGGGTCGGGAGCTTAGAGCTTGTCCCGGCTGGGGCGCCCGGGCGGTGCCCCGCTGGTGGGAGAGTCCTGGTTAGGGGGAAACCCCACTAGTCGACGGTAGGTCGGCGCCGGATCTCGCCATCCAGCGGGGGAAGATCACCGCCATCTCCCGAGAAAAAAACATTCACTACACTAACGGGACTAATGACCAAAGCAGTTGACGCGCCCGGAAACACGAAAAAACCAAACCAAGACGAAGAAAGACGAAGGAAAAGAAGAAGGAAATGAAATACGAATATATAAAAAGAAAGAAGGGGAAACTGTAAGAAGAAGCAGGGGCGTAAACGGTGGCGCGCGATGGGAAAGCAAGAGCCCACCACCACGCGCCGCGTCAGCATTGACAGCGCCGCTGCCCGAGCAGCTGCGGCGGAAGGCAACGCGCTGCGAAGGCCCAGGGCTGCGAAGGCGGCGACAGCGGCATCTGGCGGGCGGAGGGCGCGCCGGCTGTCGAGCTGATACGCCAAGAGGGTGTACTTGGACCGGCGATGGCACACTCCAATATCGGGACCCTGACGCGGCGCGAGTGAGGGCGCGGGCGAGGGCGCGGGCGAGGGCGAGGGCGAGGGCGAGGGCGTGGCATGCGCACGGGCACGGGCGAGTGACGCGCGCGGGCGAGGGTAAGGGCGAAGGCGCGAGAAGGCGCGGACGAGGCGCGGGCGCGGGCGAGGGCGAGGGCGAGGGCGAGGGCGAGGGCGAGGGCGAGGGCGAGGGCGAGGGCGAGGGCGAGGGCGAGGGCGAGGGCGAGGGCGAGGGCGAGGGCGAGGGCGTGAGGGCGAGGGCGAGGGCGCGGGCGAGGGCGCGGGCGAGGGCGAGGGCGCGGGCGAGGGCGCGGGCGAGGGCGCGGGCGAGGGCGCGGGCGAGGGCGCGGGCGAGGGCGAGGGCGCGGGCGAGGGCGCGGGCGAGGGTGCGGGCGAGGGCGCGGGCGAGGGCACGGCCGCCTGGAATACCAAGCAGCGGAGATTTGCGGCGCCGCGGCCGCCACCATCATCCTCGCCCCTCTCCCTCGCACCTCCGCGCCGCGGTGCGCGGAATGCCATCCCAGGCAGAAACATCCGTTGCTCTCTGACCTCCCGGCCGAGGCGAATTTCGCTTCTTTTGTGTAGTCCCTGTGATGCTATTGGTAAGTGCAAGTATACGGACTTACCAGTTTATATCCACGGATAGCTGCTAATATAGCCATTCTCCTGTAGTTTCCCTGCTATGGTCTTGCTGTGATTATTTTTCTTGCTTTTTCGTTGTTTAGTTTTTCATTTTTACAGTTAATTTTCTCAAGAATTTATTTATCTTTGTAGAGTCATTAATAAATACTGTTAAACAGAAAAATATATCATTAAAATGTAATTTATCCTCATTGACAGCTACCATTCCACTTTTCTCATGAATATAGATCATGAATACATGAAATCACGAAACTCCAAAAGAAATATATTTCTAAATTTCAAACAACGATCAAAATTATATGAGATAAAATTCAATACAATCGATGGTTGATTCAATTTCCGAAGAAATAGGAAGAAAAACTAATAAAGGATAACTCCTTCATCGATTATTCACCTATTCCATCACACTAACTGGCATAATTAACTGTTCTTTAAATACTATATTTGATTGTATGCGAAATGCACGTGGTAGTTGAAAATTGAAAAGCCAAATATTTTCTTAAAAATTGTTAAGCGCCTAACCGCCAATTTCTGTGTAAGGTTTTAAAATAAATACTATTTAATACAGAAGCGCAGAAAAAATTAAATATAGACAATGTTTCTTCTGGAAATAAATTTCTATACTAACTAGTTAAATAACAAATTAAAATTATAAAATTCAGAAAATAGTTAACTTATAATTTGGCTTATTTTAACCTTTTTTTTGGCAGTCTTTCATAATATTTCTCATGTAATTTGGTGGCGTTTAGAATTATTTAGGAATTGTTTTGAATTTCCATTTCTCCCTCAACGTTAAAAAATCTGAATGCTCTTAAAATTTATTAAGTTTCGAAATCAGTATCAAAAATATATTTTGAAATTCAGATTAGATATTTTATATTACTTAAATAAACATACAATTTTCTCATTTTCAAGCATTGCAATCTCAAAAAAATATATATATATATATATAATAAAAACAATCTAAGGCAATCACACCAAGAACTTTTCACATTCCTTCCAAAATTCCTCCCTCGCATACTTCCAGGTAGTATTCCACCACATCCCGCGATCGAGTCGACCTAAACACGATGTAATCGAGGAGAAGTCGGAACTCCCGCACACCAAACTAACTTGAACAACTGAGCTTCCGGCCCACTTCTCGCTCAGACGGCTGCGACGGCGTGCTCGCCCGTCGCACCCTGCACATTCATAATGCACTTCCACCTGGTCGCTTTCCAGGCGAGGAAGTGGAAGTGGAAGTGGAAGTTGGCGGGCGCGCTTGCGTCGCCTCTCGCCCGATAACCTCAGCGTGCAGCTGCGACGATAGAGTGTCGATTTATCGACTCGTCCGCGCTCGATGGCATTCGTTACGCGTAAAGTAGGGGAGAGGTGGGAAGTTGTAATGTTGCGTCGGAGCTAGTTGGTCTCGATTTTATCTGAAGTTTGCAACTCGTGGACTTCTTTGTGTAGTTTTCGTGTTTGCTGTGTTTTCAGATTCAATGTAATGCCAGTTTTCGTTCTTACGGAAAATGGAACTTTTAGGCGTGCGAAGAAATAAAAGAGATCATATTCGTCAACATATTATTTTTATTAACATAGCCGGCTTTCGACGGCATTTCCGTCATCGTCAGTCTCGCTGCTTTCGGCAAAAGTCGGTAGACTGTAAGTTTTGGCAAAAGTCGATAGGCACAGTCTACCGACTTTTGTCGAAAGCAGCAAGACTGACGATGACGGCAATGCCGTCGAAAGCCGGCTATCTTAATAAAAATAATATGTAGACGAAGATGACCTCATTTATTTCTTCTCATAAGAACGTCAACAACACCACATCAGAATTCCCACAATTCACTTTTAGGCGCACTATAAAAATAATGATAGATTGGTAAGACCTTTACCAATCTAATATTATTATTATTATTATTATTATTATTATTATTATTATTATTATTATTCCACCATCGTGATACCCATTCTTTGCTTTGTATGCATTCACCGGCCAATGAAAACTAGTCATTTTGCTGAAACATTCTATATTTATTTCAATTTGTAGCAATTAGTAATATTCATAGGGTACTGGCGTGAGAAGACGGTCAGTGGTAATATCCATTGCCATGCAAGGCTTGGCAGATTCTCTCAGAGGACTTCGTAAATAGTGGAGTGAGTGATGGAAAGCTCGACTAACAGGGATTGAGAGAGGATCGTCCAACAAGCACGAACGGATTTGCAAGTTACGTTCGTGGCCGTAATTGCAAAGCGTTTGGCTGAAGGAAATTTAGCGTGTCGACGCCTACTCCTGGCCTTGCTATTGATCCCTTTTGTGTTTGCTCCAGTGTCTCTGTTAGCAGCTGTGTCGTGACAAAGGAAAGTGGGCTTACAATGACTGAAAAAAGGTTATCGCTGTTGTCGATTCCGTTTTCTTCATGTGCTAATGACAAGCTTGTTTCAGCATCGGATCCTCATGGGGAATATTTCAATTCTATTTTATGATGCTCGCAGCACAGTAACCACTACTGGCGAGGTGGAATTCGTAGGGTAATGATTATGACAGTCAACTACATCAGTATGATTGTCACATCTAGCAGTAATACAAAGGGCAATGTCAATAAAGTGAAACGTACACCACAGCATGCCGTTACATGTTTTGTTAATCTGTCAGAGTATGCAACAAAGCATCCAATTTTGCATTAGGACAATATTCAACTGCATGCAGCGTGTGTGATCTAAAAAAGGTACTTGTCAGCAATAACAGAAATGTCTCAACAATAATGTTTTTCTGTGTCATTTAGAATCGCCTAATTTATCAAAAGTATTCGGGATATTTAACGATAATATGTCTACAAATAAGCACTTACACAATCTAGAAGACCAGCAGACGCAAATTCAGACAAACATATATGTATATAGATAGATAGATAGAAATTTATTCTACAATTGGGCAAATGATGCCCGGTGGCAGAATACAAAATTACAATTACAAATAAAATACTAATATATAAAAAAATAAATATAAACAAACAAACAAACAAATAAATTGACTTTGTCATTTCCTATGTATGCAGATGGCATTTACATTCCTATACTAAACATTAAAATGCATATACACTAACATATAAATGAATAAACTTACATATTACACAAATATACATACATACAAACCTATACATGTATAGGGAGACGAAGGAACCCTCACATACACAAACAGAACTTATTCAGTCATATATTATTATTCAGTATATATATTATTTAGAAACTTGTACGCATCGTTATCGCCAATATTGTAATTTGTTCTCGAATTTCTGAAAACCAATGCTGTAGAAGAAAACTAAAAGTTTGTTTAGAAAACTAGAACTTCCAGGAAGCGAAAAAAACCTGCGTGTGCTCTGTTTTCTCGGCAAGCAATGGGTACCATTCGCCGGCGGCAAAAACCGAGTCCAGACCGCTCTTGCTAACAGAGCGATGTTTAGCGCGGTTGTGCCCCAGGTCCACAGGTCCACAGGGTGCGCGCGTGTCATCGGAACCGTCACCGGGAGCGCTGGTGGCAATGGTGGGCGTTGGCGATGTTGACGGCGGGAGGGGAGGCAGACCAGGTGGGGTGGACGGAAGTAACGGTGATTGGCGTTGGCGGTGATGGGGAAAAAACGGTATTGGAGATTGCCTGCGGATTGGCCATATTCGCAAAGATGGTGACGGTGGTAGATTGTTAGTGATTCCGGGCACGTCAACTACTAAGGTCATTAATCCCGTAAGTGTAGTGTACGCTTTTCATCGGTAGGTGGTGGTGATCTTCCCCCGCTGGATGGCGAGATCCAGCGCCGACCTACCGTCGGCTAGCGGGGTTCCCCCTAACCAGGACTCTCTCACCAGCGGGGCACCGCCCCAGACGGGACAAGCTCTAAGCTCCCGACCGGTCTCCCGGAATATGTGGTAGTGTAGTGCATGTTAGTGTAAGTGTGTGTGTAAGGGGAGAGGATAGGACAAGGAAGAGGAAGGACAGATCGCGCGCGGTCCGTGGCCCGCTCCTCAGGGCACCGCTCCGGCATTCGCCTGGTGTTGGTCGGAGAAGCCGCAGAAAACTACTGATCAGAGCAGTCAGCAGCGATAATTCTCTTTCAGACAGCGACTGAATTAGATTTACCTGACAAGCTAGTGTCGAAAATCCAGCTACCGACCGGACTCGAAGCTAGGACTTCCCGGTCCGAGGCACTGCACTGACATCAGTTGGTGTACTGAGTCATCTCTCCCGGTACGGGCGGTGGCAACAGCAGTGTAGATGTAAGGGGAGGTGGCAGTGGTGGTAATGGCGACGGAGCGTCTGTGACGATGTTGGGAGTGCTCTCGGCAGGGGTAGCGGTGGTTACGGTGACGGAAACGGTGTTGATGGCGGCGGCGGAAGCGGTCTTAGCATTCGTGGCAACAGACGCGGTTGCAGCGCTAGTTGTGATAGATGAATGGTGGTTCAGGTGGTGTCAGTGTGATTGGTGATTACTGGGGGGCGGATTTTAATGACCTAAACATCGCCAACAACGATCAATGAAATTATTTTAAAATGTTTTTGAAATGCCCTAAAATATATGAAAAATGACCTAAAAATTTTGACCAAAACCTATTTCTATGAAGAACCCAAGCTGTTGGATATGTTAGCGATGTAATCGAGACTTCTTGTTTCCGTTCAAGTGAACGCAGCTTGCGAATTTTTGCTCTCTACCAGGAAATTTCTGTCTAGTTATGCGGAAATCTCCCGAAACGGCAATGCGACTGATAGGGGTCCCCGGAATAGATTACATAGTCACAATGACTGATATTACAATGTCTAAGGAAAGATGGTGAGCAGACTGGTAAGGAATTCTGTGAAGAACACTTGTTTTATCTTATAATATTATTTGGAGAAGTACCATTAAAATGATATAAAAATCGATGAAATCGGCAAAAAAAGGACGAATTACTCGAAATTGACAAAAAACAAAAAAAAAAGTGTCATATAAAAACGGGTCATTTTATTTTGTAATAACATAAAATGAATGTCTATACTAAAAGGCATTGTTCTAAATTTAAAAAAAACAAGACAATTCATTAAAGTCCGGCCCATAGAGATGACATTATCAGTGCCGATGTAGATGTCGGTAGTGTTTTATGCTGGAGGGAGAAAGGGGAGTTGGTGATATCGGGAGAGGTACCAACAGCGTTGGAGGCGACGGCGGCGGTGTGGTGGGAGATGCTGGCGTGGGTGGGGTTGGCTGAAGGGAGAAAGGGGAGTTGGTGATCTCGGGAGCGGTAACGACAGCGTTGGAGGTGACGGCGGCGGTGTGACGGGAGTTGCTAGCGTGGGTGGGGTTGGCTTGAGGGAGAAAGGGGAGTTGGTGATATCGGGAGAGGTAACGACAGCGTTGGAGGTGACGGCGGCGGTGTGACGGGAGTTGCTAGCGTGGCAAAGGTTGGGCTGGAGGAAGCAGCGGGAGTTGATCTCGGGAGCGGTAACGACAGCGTTGGAGGTGACGGCGGCGGTGTGACGGGAGTTGCTAGCGTGGGTGGGGTTGGCTGGAGGGAGAAAGGGGAGTTGGTGATATCGGGAGAGGTACCGACAGCGTTGGAGGCGACGGCGGCGGTGTGACGGGAGATGCTGGCGTGGGTGGGGTTGGCTGAAGGGAGAAAGGGGAGTTGGTGATCTCGGGAGCGGTAACGACAGCGTTGGAGGTGACGGCGGCGGTGTGACGGGAGTTGCTAGCGTGGGTGGGGAAGTCAAATTATGTTGCGGCTGGTGATCTCGAGCGGTAACGACATAGAGGCGACGGTGGCAGTGATTTGAGCGATAGCGTGGGTGGGGTTGGGCTGGAGGGAGAAAGGGGAGTTGGAGATATCGGGAGAGGTAACGACAGCGTTGGAGGTGATTGGCGCAGGTGGACTGGAAGTTGCTAGCGATGGTGGGGTTGTGCTGGAGGAGAAAGGGAAACGGCGATATCGTAGAGCACGACATGCCGAGAAGACGGTGGCGGTGTGACGGAGTTGATAGCGTGGGGTGGGGTTGGGCTTGGAGGAACAGGCGGAGCAGATATCGGGAGAGGTACCGACAGCGTTGGAGGCGACGGCGGCGGTGTGGTGGGAGATGCTAGCGTGAGTGGGGTTGGCTGGAGGGAGAAAGGGGAGTTGGTGATATCGGGAGAGGTAACGACAGCGTTGGAGGTGACGGCGGCGGTGTGACGGGAGTTGCTAGCGTGGGTGGGGTTGGCTTGAGGGAGAAAGGGGAGTTGGTGATATCGGGAGAGGTACCAACAGCGTTGGAGGCGTCGGCGGCGGTGTGGTTGGAGATGCTAGCGTGAGTGGGGTTGGCTGGAGGGAGAAAGCGGAGTTGGTGATATCGGGAGAGGTACCGACAGCGTTGGAGGCGACGGCGGCGGTGTGACGGGAGTTGCAAGCGTGGGCGGGGGTGGGCTGATTTGGCCTGCGGCAGGAAGGCACGCGGCGCGCACGGGCGCGCGCGCGGCCTCTGGGGAGAGCGCGCGTGACCTTTGACCGAAGCGTGATCGCGCCCCGCGCAAGCCGACTGCGGGTCACGGGATGGGCTGCCGATCGCGCTCCGGCGAATTCGCGCTGCCATGCCACGCCTCGCCGCGCCGCCCCGCGCTGGCGGGAAAAAGCGCCGGAAAATGCACAGCTGGAACGTTAAGACCCGCTCGCAGTGCAAACAAACATAAGCATGGAGTTAACATAAAAGTTTGGACTAGGTCCCCAAGCGGACTCATTCACTACTAGTCCTGACGGCGGCAGGATTTTCGTCTCTAGCTTTTCAGCGAGATCGAATTCAGTCGCTGTCTGGAGGAGAATTCTATCGGCCGGCTGCTCTTAATGGTAGTTTTCCGTGGTTTCTCCGATTAACACCAGGGGAATGCCGGAGCAGTACCCTATCAAAGTGGCCACGGACCACGCGCGATCTTTCCTTCCTCTTCCTTGTCCTATTCTCTCCCCTTACACACACACTTATACTAACATGCACTTCACTATCACATATTCCGGGAGACCGGTCGGGAGCTTAGAGCTTGTCCCGGCTGGGGCGGTGCCCCGCTGGTGGGAGAGTCCAGGTTAGGGGAAAAAGCCCACTAGCCGACGGTACGTCGACGCCGGATCTCGCCATCCAGCGGGGGAGGATCACCCCATCTCCCGAGAAAAAAACATGCACTACACTAACGGGACTAATGATCAAAGCAGTTGACACGCCCGGAAACACAAAAAAATCAATCAATCAAAAAGAACTCATTCCCCATGCGTTCGCATAAGCGTAACACGTTAACTTAATATCTTGTTAGTTTCAAGCTTCTGTGCTAATGTTTATGTCAAAAATAAGAAATGAACCAATCACAGTACGTTATTAAAAATCGAGTATCGAAATATGTGGATAGATGTACAATGCCTTGCAAGAGCCCTTTCCTCCGGTCATTGACGCAGTCGATATCTCGAAATCGATTCTCACATCCAACCAATAATAAATTCTAATGTTTCACAGTCAATAGGAACTCTTATTTTGCTTATAGTTAAGTTCGATATTGTGAATACTTCAATCTATCACTTATGTTAATATTTACATCTATGTGTTATGCTTATGTTTGTGTTTGCATTGTGAATGGGCCTTTAAGGTGGATTACTGTCGATAACAGATGGCCTCTAAGCGTTTGTAATTCAGTAGCTGCGTATGCAAGATTCAACAAGAAATTTACGAATAGGTGCAGAAATTGACAAAAATATAAATATAAGCGACAATGAAATTTACAAGTTAATATATTTTGTCTGGAATCTTTTGTTTCGGTGTAATTAAAATTTAATTTTAAACAGAATTCTAGGTGCTCAAGTACTAAAGACCGATAAATAACCTTTGTGCGTATCAGCTATAATCCGGGGACCTAAAATATCTGAAAATTTTTAAAATATTCACTAGCTGCAAGGAGCCAAAGTTCCTAATCACTAGATCAATGTACAAAAATTCTGATTCTTTGTAGAAATACACAAGATAAAATGAAAAAAAATATTGACTTCAAAAGAAAAACTTGTAAGAATTATCACGGTTTTTACTTTCTCGCGCTTAAGAAGAACTTCTTTAAGGGAGAAAGTTATGTTGTGCTGCGCGAAAAAACGGATAATTATCGACAGAAAAGGGCAAGAAAGTTCGTGCTGTTTTAGCACCACTAATTACTTCATGGCTAAGGAGTAGAAATATATGTAATGCTGCACGAAAAAACTGCAAAATTTCGACAGCAAAACGTATTACAGAGTCTAGGTAACCAAAAAGTGGATAAATCCAGTTTCTAAATTTAGATTTTTTCATAATGAAATATTTTGTCTTAATGATATAATCATGGTGCCTTAAAGGTATATTTTGAAATAAGGTTATGTACAATTTTTCCAAAATTTTGAGTGGAAATTCGGGCGAGACAGTGCCTGCTGTTTTAGCACCACTACTTATCTTTAGTTCTGTTACGCTAATCCTTATGACTCCCAACCTCCCTGAGCATGCCAGTATAATTTACACCATCAAAGAATTTGTGCTCAGAAGCAACCAGACGCAATATTTCCCAGATACTGCCCTTTGCTGGGACTTTCCATTTCTCGCCGTTAATTCGTCCATCAGCAACCAACAGACTCTGCACCGACTCCGCAACTTCTCCTTAGCTTCTCTCGACGTAGTCCATTGAGAGATAGATTGATTGGTATCTACTATTTCTGCAAGTATATTTTTTGCAACTTGGGGGCAGTACACTAACATTTGCACACAGTTAAATATATTTGTACATACTTAATAAAAAAATTATTTTTTTAAAATTATAATAAAAAATAATATAATAATAATAACAACAATAACAATTATTGCACTATGGACAACAAAAACGTATCTACACAATAAGAATAAAATATTTACTAAATGTTTGTCTACAATATATAAATATTTTAACGAATTAAAGAAGTAATTTTCTAAGTGCATTACACTTCGTTTCACTAATTTCACGTTCATTATTCTACTCCACTTCACCCAACAACACAACCCTTCAGTGCAAGCAATACCTTAATAATCATTATGTTGTGTGTTAAATAATAACCAAATAAATAATAGTAACCGGATAACCTATGAATTAATAAATTTACTATTATTAAATAGTTTATTTTTTAACTTCGGAACGCCCGGAAGGAAGCCTTCCATCCTCCACTTGCACTTTCCTTCGCAAGATCCTTCGACTTCCTCCGTCACCGTCTCCACCACCGCCACCGTGGGTCGGTTCGCTTCGGCCCGGTCGACGCCGCCATCTTCGACGACTGCAGCCGCCATTTCCGGCGTCCGATCTCGGCCGCTCGTCGGCTATTTCTCCATTTCCGGAGGGCGCCTTGCTCTTCGCTACGAACTCCGCCGCCGCCGCCGCCACCACCACCGCCGTCGCCTCCGCCACGGCCGCCGCCGCCATCGCCGCTGCTGCCGCTTTCCCACTTCGCCGCCACTACCGCCGCCACCGCCGCCACCGCCGCCACCGCCGCCGCCGCCGCCGCCACCGCCGCCACCGCCACCACCGCCGCCACCGCCACTACCGCCGCTACCGCCGCCGCCGCCGCCGCCGCCGCCGCCGCCGCCGCCGCTGCCGCCGCAGCCGCCGCCGCCACCGCTGCCGCCATCGTCGCCACCGTCGCCGCCGCTGCCACCACCGCCGCCACCGACGCCGCCGCCGCCACTGGCGCCGCTCCCGCCACCTTCGCCGCCACCGTCACCGTCACTGTCACTTTCACCGTCACTTTCACCGTCACTTTCACCGTCACTTTCACCGTCACTTTCACCGTCACTTTCACAGTCACTTTCACCGTCACTTTCACCGTCACTTTCACCGTCACCGTCACCGTCACTACCACCGCAACCTCCGCCGCCGCCGCCGCCGCCGCCGCCGCCGCCTCTCCCGGCGCCTCCTCCACCCTCTCCTCCGCCACCGGTGCCGCTACAGCCGCGGCCACAACTTGGATCACATGCGAGTCCGAAGGTCTTTCCTGTTCTCTGAATGCTACCGGATTATTGGTTGCGTGTCAAATGGTGCTGAGAATGAGACTCTCTTAAGATATTTTATCGAATATCTTCTGTACCGTTATAGATATTGATATAAAAATTTCGCTAAAGGAAATCTATGTGAAGGGACCCGTAAGAAGCTGTTCACAATTATACTACAGCCGCTTTTATTGCCGAGATACAGACTCAACTTCGTTTTTTTAATGGAGCCTACGTATTTCTTTGTCCTATGATAATAGTGTGAAGCGTTGACGCGTGACATTGTGAATATGATGTCATACTGGATGACCGTTATGAAAAAAACCTTTCGAAGGCACAGAATACATCTTTTAATTGTTTTGTATAATGTGTTTAATAGAAACTATGAGACTAAATACACTCTTTCGTGAAGAGTATTTTATACAATAAAATATAATATTTTATCCATTATATTTTCAAATTTGATTTTATTCTGACCACTCTGGCGGTTCATCGACAGCGTTTTAGTTTCTGTGGTCCAATCCCGGGTTCGATTCCTGCTGGGGGAAACAGAGCTCAAGCATTCTAATACAAGCGGCTCAGCTTCTACAGCTGTGTGACGAAAGAAACGTTCGGACAGGACAAGTAATTCAGATACCGTAATGGGAATTCGTCATGCTCTCCTCATGTCTCACTTACCCCCTGTCCTGTCCTATGGTTCGACAGCCTTGGTCAACCAGCGGTGACCCAGCATCTCGGCCATGGGGTAAGGGTTAGCACGAAGACATCCCTTCACCGTATATACCGGTCTTCATAACCTAAGGGTGAAATTTCTCATCGTCACACAGCAATAGAGACTGGGACATTTGTTAGAAGAGCGTTGAATTCTACTTAAAGAGCAAATTAAATTAATGGTTTGGTGTACAGAGTTCTTCATGATTAAGTGATTTCATAAATATAGAAAATGAATTTCTAATTACCCTCAAAGACATCTAGAGGGTTTCATTTCTCCCTGCTTATTGTTTTTCTTTCAACATATCATTTGTATAGTTCCATCTTCTCAAAGTTTTGATTGACAAGGGAGAAAAATAACAGGTAATTTTGACCGTCACACTGTACTTAATATTCAGCAATTAAAGAACGCGGGTTTGAATCAGCATGAATCGTTTAGAAAAGTAACAAAACATGTAAGTGACAGTAAGGTTGTGTGGGAAAATCGATAAATTGCACAGCGTGTTCCCCACTAATCTCTTTCTAAGAAAATGATTTGTGATTCAGAGATTAAATATGGAGGTAGCAATTATATGCTATGGAATATGACGAGTTCTCATTCCCAAGTGAGGGTAAATTACACTCTGGTTGTGACATATTTCTTGGTTTTGTGCCAGAAATGTCGATATTAAATCCTACATGAGCAAAAGTTGCTTAAATGTGATGTATTGTTGAGATGTATATTTTCTCTCGTTTAATGAGTTCAAACTTATTGCGAGTATCCAACGTAATGAGAGATTAGTCATTGCAAAGGTATAATCGTTTCCTGGTACATACACCAACCATGTAGATCAATGTAAGTCCAAACTCAAGAAGAAGGGATACCTAACTTCAGAAGTATTTTTAACGCTTCATATGTTTTCACACTGTATTGCCTCGAAACTGCATTGCCACACTGGGGTATTTAACTAAAAAACCTATGGGCGTGGGAATTATTGTACAAAAGTACCAAAATACTTTGTTTGCCCGTTGTCACTTTTTGTTACACTATTTTGGAAATCATGACTTTCATAGATAATTTAGCAATTTTACAGTTATTATCTTAATGGATTTCGTTAATGTTTGACGGTCAATCATTAATAACACATTAAATGAAAACCATTCCATGGAGAAATTTCATTCAACTTAATGACTTTTCTTGATTAATAATAACTAGTGTCTTGTAGAAAGAAAATCTGCTGAAATATTGAGAGGCACAAACATATATTTGAGTTGTTACAATAGCACACTTCTTCTCGCTATAATATAATGTTATTGTTATGTAATATTATAATCTCACAATTTCTGCCGTTCTTACACTTCAAAAACCACTTGATAAACGAAAAGTGGAAAAGATATTTCAAAACTTGATTGAAAATGAAAAGAAAGTTCTTCCAGTTAATTCTGTGAAATCAGGTATTCAGTGTAATCACGAACATATCTGATGGGAATTTATTCTTAAAATACACTACGTAAGCAGTATGCGATAAAGAACATTTTTTTCCTTCTTCGAGGGGCTTTTTTCAGCTTCAGGGGATACCGATTTCGAATATCAGTGCCTGATACCAGTATGTCCCTCATAGGGACACTTTAACCTTTACACATTTTTTAAAAGAATATTTTTATTACTTGATTTTTTTATACATAGATCAGTTCATTGAACTATACATATGTAGTGATGGCTTAATAAATACATCTTAACCTAACTTAATACTAATACAAAGATTGAAGAAACCAATAAGGTACCTCGTAGATTCTATTCTAGAACTGAAAACAATTTTACACAATATATGAAATGGGTATTTGTTTTTGATGCGAGTAGAGTTAGTGAGGTTTTTACAGAGGTTGAATGAAGATAAATTTTCGATATGGTTGAGATATACAAATTTCTCTCTACTTTAATTTCTTGCAAAGATCTTAGCTTCCGGCTTGCTGGGTCAATGGGTCACGATATATTATAATCCTTATTACCTTTATAATGGATTATAGGATCCGCAGACTATACAGCGCTGCTGGGAATCTGAAATAGAATGATTCTAATTCCTAGTTCATTACTGTTTGGATTGACTAAATGAAAGATCACTTTTTTCTAAAGAACAAAATTTAACAAAGTTTATTGTTACCTTTTAGCAAACAATTTAGTGAATTTAATAAATGATTTTGATGTTAGGCCTTTGATCAAGATATCTTTGAATTTTACAGTTTTATACCGCGGTTAACTTATCTATTCTTCGTTGATGTCCCTCGTAGACTTCTCAGTCGAAATATCTTGCGAGCTTGCCGTAGTCCAAAGTCCCAAGAAATCCTCTTCTGCTCCTATCCAAACTGGTCTCAAACTATCAAAATTATCAGCCCCGATTACGTCCTATGACATAGTCCCGAAATCTATAACTCGATTACCACTCCCGACAAAGTTCCAATTTATGCATCAATATTACTTCCACATGCAATATCTGCAATATCATTTACTGTCCTTAAAATTTCATGATCTGATAACCCGACTCTGACTATCTGCACTACACTCGCTCCCTCTCACGAACCTACGATCAGTTCAGACACGCGATGCCGGTCAGAATGAATCTTCCTGCTTGATTCACCCGCGAATCTCCGTATTAAACTCCCTTCTTTTTTTTCATAACATTTGACCGTCCTTCTCTCACCCAGCCAATCCATGCGTTCGTTATATTTTGGTGTAGCTGACCTTTCGATCATCTAAACTTCTTAATGCATATTCCACCATATAGTCTTCAAATAAATGTTTTTTTTTTCATGTGACATATCGGTATGTCACATGGTGAATATTGGAGAAGAAGGTATGGGATAAGTAGACAATGTGCTGGTTGATGGGATCGAGGTGGAATTTCTTATGTAAGTGGTGGTTGGAAATGAACCAGGGACATTGGTGATGGTGCGATGGAATTGATTTTGTACTATTTGGATTTTGTTTATGTTGGTTTCTGCAGCATTGATCCATACTGGGCAGGCATAGAATAGTGTCGGTCTGATTATTGTTTTATATAGTATTATTGCTATGTTGTATGGGAGGTATTGATTCCCAATTTATTAGTGTTTTTAGTTTATGCAGTTTGTTTTTAGTTTGTATTATTTTGGTTTCTATGTGTTGTTTTCAGTTCAATTTGGTGTCCATGTGCAGTCCTAAATATTTAATGGGTTTATTTGGGGGTTACCATGGGATGGGCTCAACCTTTACACTAGACACACATATGCGAACTTCTCGGTCTGTGGTCAGCAGACTCACAAGGCTTTCCGCGACAACACACACTCATTAAAAACAAGGGACAAACAACCATGCCCACGGCGGGACTCAAACCCCCTACCCTTCAAACCGAAGCGCTGAGTTGGTACACCCTCTAGCCACCTCAGCCAATGCTGCAAAGTACACAAAATTTAAGTAAAAAATTTAATTAAATCTTCCTGTAGAGCCACATCAGTGATTTTCAGATTGGTAGGAAATGTAAATAGTTAATAATATGCAGTAAATATATACAAATGTAAAGCATATATTTACAATTGCTTTTCTTTCAATATCTTAAAAAAACAATTAGAATGAAACAGTTTTTAGTGTTGGTGTTTAAACTCTCTCACAGTCGTAACACACTTGGGGAATTGAAAATATAGAAATAAACAAATAAATAATTCTGCACAATCGGCAAAACTTATTCATAAAATTAATCAAGAACTGAAAATTCTTAACAATTTATTACATCTGTGATTTAGGTAATAGTAACTCCCTTAAATGAAAAACAATGATCTTGTTGATGAATTTTAGTTTTATTATTGGGGTATTTACGATTCGATTTCAATTGAACTATGATTTACGAATTTTTGCTTTTTTCTGCTTGAGATTATTCATAGAAAGAAAATATTTTCATTAAACATTCATGTGGTTGACACTGACAGTAGTCACTGGCATCACACGAAGTTGTTTTGTTTTCATGTTTAATTTTATTTAAGAACCGATTAATATTGTAGAAATTGCGGCTTGAATAGAAAATGGGTGTTAAAAGATTTACAGGGATTGAGCATCGGGTAAGTGCCAACTTACGCCACGTAAATAAGTTCTATAATATTTATAGGGATAAGCTCTCGGTCGTGAGTATTTCTGCCTTTCGCAGATCTTCATTTAGAGGAAACTTCAATTGTTGAACAATTCAACTTTTTAGAAACAATTCAAGACAGACTAGGCAACTAGGTGACCCGATGAAAATGTATTACCGTTCTTGGCTATTATATTATTTCGATAATTTATTTACATTAGATTTTTAGTGGTTTTACTTCCGATCACGTACTGATATCTCATATCTTTAAGAATCAATGTCATATGAGACGTTATATTATCCACGTGTCCCAAAGTTGGAGCACCCTTTTTTGGTGACACGGAATACATTCTATGGAACTCAAATACGAAGTAATCTATAGTTTTAAAATTTAAATTAAATTAAATATAGTATATAAGGTGCTATGCTTTAAAGTTCTATATATTCAAGGAGAATCATTATATATATTAATCCATATATTCAAAGATAATCATTTTATTAAGCTATATGATTTTCAAACAAATATTGTTTTTTTTGGCTAATGGATCTGGAATGGAATATATCTCTTGAATGCAATTAAACTCGATTCGATTAAATTGAATTAAATACAAATCAGCTCGGACCTACTGGATATAATTCGATACGATTCGATTCAATTCAGTTCTGTTTAATTCTAATCAATTTCATCGATTTATATTAAATAATTCCGTGAAACATTTGTTGCTTTCCTAAAACATACACTGAAACCTCGCTAAACATATTCAAAATACCTTATTTCTCAAAGATTTCTATACCAAGAAAGAAACGTAACTCCTCAAAGCAGTGTGTTCTAGATGCAGAGCAACCACGCCTGATACCACACACCGTCTGCTTGAATAGAGGAGTTGGCGAACAAGACACACAACATGCACACACAGCGGAGTAGGGCGGGCGCTCGCTCCGTATGGAATTAGGTTGCGCGGCGCCAGGCGTCGAGTCGCAGAGCGATGGCAGGGTGCTGCGGCAACGCGGAGGGAGCCGGCGCCTCCGCCTTGTTTGCGGTGGGATGATGAAGTCCCGCTCACACACGGAGGCCGAGTGTGTGTCTGTGTGTGTAGTTGGCGCAGGTATCGGAAGGAATGGGATAAGATGATACGGAGGACGACAGCTACGCCGTTTCTATATGAGATGACTTCCGTTTCTGATAGTCTAAAGCGATTATTTCAAAATCAGGTGGCTGTTTTGGGTAATATGGAGGAGAACAACTGTATTTATACGAGGTATAGATTGTTATATAATTTTAAATTGTTTGCATTTTGAATGAAATAATATACTTAGAATCCAGCCTTGGGGTACTTCTCTGTGTACTTGTTTTCAACTACTCGCTCAGTGTATCATTAATGACGCAATCGTTGACGCAGATATTGGAAGGAATGTGATTAGACGATACGGAGGACGACAGCTACGCAGTTTCCATGTGTGATGACTTCTGTTTCTGATAGTCTAAAGCGAGGGTTTTAAAATCAGGTGGCTGTTTCGGATAATATGGAGGAGAAAAACTGTATTTATACGAGGTATAGATTGTTTGCATTTTGCATGAAATGATAGACTTAGAATCCAGCCTTGGAGTACTTCTCTGCGTACTTTATTTGAAGTACTAGCTCAGTGTATCATTAATAGGGACCGGATTTTAATGACCTAAAAATCAGCGAAATATGCAAGCATTTATGACCTAAAATATATATAAATATGACTTTAAAAAATAAAATACATTGCATTACATTACATTGCATTGCATTTCTATTCATAATCTCTTCCGATCACGAAGACTAAAGTCCTGTATGCTTCGCGCTTCTGATGAAGGCTTAAGGGAGTAGCGCTTCTACCGCATATTAGGAAAACTTGTCGCAATGCTACTCGCTGAGCTGCATATTTTCTTTTCTGGACTCCTAATTTGTTTTACGGAGTGGGTTCTATAGGAGAGGCTCCGCCTTATAGCCTTTAATGACGAGCCGCGCCTGATCTAAAGCGAATGTTTCAAAATCAGGTGGCTGTTTTGGATAATATGGAGGAGTCAACTCAATTTATACGAGGCATTGATTGTTATATGATTTTAGATTGCATTTTGCATTAAATGACAGACTTAGATACCAGCTTTAGAGTACTTCTCTGTGTACTTTATTTGAACTACTAGCTCAGTGTATCATTAATGACGAACAAAATTATTAAGTATAACTCGTTGAAATGATTATTTACTTACATTGTAAGTAATTATCTATCAAAATTATTGCATGTTGTGACTGGTGAATATGAAATACCAATTGTTATGTATTTTGTTCGAATAATATTGCTCTGAAACTTCACATTTCCGAACGTTATCTTCCTACTTTAGAGACTAAGATACCTGGATTTACCAGTAAGTAAGTTGGTTGCCCGACGTCGTAGCAGATTCAAGAAGATGCATTATGCATTCGCGAAGGATCTGCTAGATGCAAGCTCTTTACAAGAATTTCCATTAAGTAGGTTACTCCTGTTCGATTGACCTATATTACTCTGGGATTGTAGAAATTCCTCTGAGAAAGCAGCTGCAGTAGTTTTCTCTTTGTGAATGTTAAAACCACAAAACGTTGCATGTTTAATTTTATATTCGTCTATTTCCATTTGTCAGAATTACTAACCAGTTGTGGCCGCTGTTTGTGAAGCGACTCTTACTGGTAGTTCCTGAGTTTCGAGTCCTGTCGGTGGCATAATTTCCACACTAACTACATAACTAGGACAAATTCGGTCGTTTCCGGGAAGAGAATTCCAGCAGTCGGTTGCTCTGATCAATAGTTCTCCGCGGTTTCTCTGATCAGTGCCAGACGAATGTGGATACAGAACCAAAACAAATGAGCCACAGATCGCGAGGAATATTTTCTTCTTCCTTATTTATTTATTTATTTTACGTCAAAAAAAGTAAAAATTGCGTATGACGTGCTATGGGGAAATGTAAATTGTGTGCACATTTTCAAAATTCTGTGATCCCTACACTAAGTCATATACTACTTGAATTTTGAAAAAAAAAAAGAAAAAAAAAGAAAAAAACTCCCATGTAATAAAATTTATTTTCAAGGGTAAATAAGCCATAAATTTTGGGTTCTTATCCATGTCCTTCGAAATAATACTTCCTGCCGCGACAACATGGAACGATAACCTGAATAATTGTATTTCCCACTGAATTCTAGAAGACGTGCACAGAAAATGAAGTTACATTTATGTCCAGAAGCAACAGAAGGGGCCATCTCAGCATTTGCTCAATGGATCAGAAAAACTGGACAAAAATCCTGATCGAGATGGGGGTCATTGACCCAATCCCGCCCCTTATCCTACCTCTCTCCCTACTCATACTCACATTTATGTGCACTACACTACTACATATGTCTGGAGACCAGACGGAATCCTGGAGCTCGTCCCGAAGTCGGCCCTCTTTGGGGAGATACCTGGAAAAGGGGGAATACACACGACAGTGTTCTAATACCAAGTCAGCAATACTGCTAACTTAACCTCAAATTGAATTTTATGTCTTTTTGGTCAAATATTAATTTCAGAATTATTGGAGATGTATTTTATCATAAAAATTAGATTATATTTAAAAAGACGGACATATTATTAATAAAATATTACATTTATAAATTGTATATTTAAAAAACAGATGGTTTGAAGGTAGGTATACGTGCCTGTCTTTTAATTATAAAGCAACCTCCGGTACTGCCAATAATGTATCTGCTTATTAGCTGTATCCGTCAATAGATCATTAAAAAAGGGCTAAAAAATAAAAAATAATTTAATCAATAATTGATTCAACACATTACTAGTTGATCACTGTTAAATCCAAAATTAACTAATTATAATTGAAACACCACACGCTGTTTAGGACAGTTCGTAGATCTCTCAGAACATTTGCCAAGACTGGCCGGAGAATACATTGCATGCAGAAATTCCTGGAGACAGAGCCGAATGCAGGATTTATATTATGCATTCGGGGGGGGGGGGGCTGACTTGTAGATACATGGTCTCCGCGACCGCCTCTCCAAACCACACGAGAGGTTTCACATCTGCGAGCGGCTTCTCAGCACTCAATTGGTTGTTCGCGGAACCGATCTTACTACACGATGTTCAAATGTTCTGGCAAACGTTGGAGGCTTGTCTTCCCCGCGTCCTCTTTCTGGGGAGGCTAAAAAGGTCAAAAGAATAAATCGTTGCCGATGCGGCACTACCGGCAAAAAGACGCAGCCGAAGGCATCTTTTGTTCTAGAAATGTTTCTTTTGTCTTATTTCATAATTTCGATGAAAATTTATATTTTATTTGAATGCCGGCAAAAAGACACAACCGAAGTCATCTTTTTTTAGAAACATTTCTTTCGTTTTATTTTATATTTTAATGAAAATTTATGTTTTCTTGCAATGCTGTTTTTTTATGATACAATAGAATTTCACATAAAATGGTACGTTCTCATCACGTTGTGGCTAACATTGTCAGTAAACAGCGAGTGCATTCTACATTTTATATTGACTTTCGTTTCTTTCGTAAATAAAAATAAAAGAATTTCTTTAAGAAGTATTTATTCCTTACAATATTATATGATTGTACAACGTAGCATGCGCCTTTTATTTATAAAACTTATCACCTAAAGCACTAAAAAAACTACATTTAAACATAAACAATATTACTGTCACTTATCAGGCATTTACTTAAAATGAAAATGAAATTCACGAAAATTCCTGGTTCCAATGACTTAATCACGAATGAATGTTCGACGTGTGACATTAAAGGAATTAACGAATGTCACATAATGCAAGCTATAACCGGGATATAAGAATTCGACCGTCGAATGGGAAAGATTTAAAAAATAGTTCCAGTATGGGAGTACCAGTTTAGGAAAAAATTCAGCATATGTTCTTATCGAAAAAAATAGTTTGAGTAGACTGTTTATAAACAAATGCTTGATCCCAGTTATTGAAGAAAAGGACAATGATTAATTGTCTATGATTGTTTAAATGTCAATGATTATTAAATCTACAACTAAGTAATTTGATTTATATTATGAACATAAATGATTAATATATCTAAAACTGAGTTGATTTTATTTATGTTAGAAATAATAGATAAATCTAAAAACAAAAGAGGTTTAATAATTTTATTTCGATATTATAAATACTTTCCACATAAAACAAACATTTGTCAGCAAAAAGTTCCAAATCATTTTGGTAAGCAATAATTTTCATATAAACTGTTTAAACATTGGTGAAACAAGTTTTTCCATTGACATTTTGGCGCGAATTTCAAATGTTTAAACTGAAAAAAATTGGTTTAAATTATTTTTCACAACCGTTCACATTGTTTAAATATCTAAAAAATATGTTATAGAATGTTATAAGACCCATTTTATGGAAAAGATTTGAGACACAACTCCAACGTTATCACGTCGAAAATGAATTTCAAAAATGTATTATTGTTTGTATGAAAATCCGTCGAAATTTGTCGACAAAGATACCTTCAAATTTCACTATTTTTTCCGTCTCTGCAATTTTTTTCAGCTTGATACACGCAATAGATGCTGAGAAAAAAAATTAAACATGGAAAACACATTTCTCGTTGCATCTCTGCAACAGATTTCCCTAAGAGGCTGATTTTTGGTGAATTTATGTCATTTTGTATTATTTTTCATACGAGCATCACGATTATCGATTTGGTTTGGGGACACTTTTCACCGCCGTATTCGGCTATACCCTTTGTGACTTTCAAAATCTAAAAAATCTCATTCAAATGAGAAGGAAACAAAAATATATTATTTTTTCTGGTTTTCTTTTCTCTTGTTTGGCGTAGTCGACTTCAACCTCAGCGCCGTCGTCACCGTCGCCGCTGCTTGTGCCCAGACTGCCTTCCTCCAGATGCAACTCTCTCAGTTTATCGCTTCAGTCACGGAGCGTGCTGTTGTTCTAGCAGCATTCTTCCACCAACTGTCTTGCAATCTGCCCGCCAATCAGTATTCATTGCTTGTGTGGCGTCATTTCCGGCAACCACCACAATCAACCGTTCCGCCTTCGGTAATTGACCCCCAAATTCCTGCAGCTGGAGAGCAAGGATAAATAGAGTTAAAAGAAGTGCAACTTGCAAACTTGGAGTGGAAGAGTTGAAAAAGAAAAAAAGAACAGAAACATGAAGACTCGGGAAAAGATTTTTGACATTTTTGACTGAAATCAAGGAAAGAGTAAAAAAACAACCATAAACTTGGAAGAGAAAAACAAATATGAAGCAAATGAAACATGAAGTACTACGTATTTGAAATGTAGAAGAAACAGGACAAGAGAGGGAAAGAAAAGAAATCCCAGAGAAGAAAGAAGAATAAAATGAAGTTTAGATCCATAATAAGAGAAAAAGAAAGAAAAAGAGAAAGACACAGAAGGAAATAAATGTGTTCTAAAGAAATAAAATATAATTGACATGAAGACACCAGGAAGCAAGATAATATAATGTTTGCATAAAACAATTATCATCAAATTGTCGCCCAGACTACAAGTCAGTGGCGGCTGCTTCTTAAGAGTTCTAGGGCGGCACCCTGCCCAGTAAACCAAACTCGAAAAAAGTAATAAATCGACTCCTTAAATTTGTGCGTACCATCGTCCAATTTGTGCGTACAGTTTATGAGGACGAATTTAGTTTTTAAGTGCCCGATTATGCGAAACATATTTTTTTTGGAATGGGTAGCATTGTGGACTACCCGGAGTCCGTCCGTAGCTGGTACATGCAAGACAATGGAAACTTGACGAGTGGGGGTTCTGACAGTTGGGTGGGGGTAGCGTGCTCCTATTAGGATGTTATTCGGCAGAGTCCGTGTCTATTCACTAAACTAGGAATACCGATCTTTTCATCTGATTTCATAAATTAGTTTTATTTGCTTAAAATATTTTTTTTTTAAATTCTCTTATTTTTGAGTTAACACAACTGCATCTTCCAATATCAATGTAAAAGTTGTCTTAGACAAAGATTAAAATCCTGATACCTGAAAAGTGGCTCCACACATTCGTTATTCCGCCATCACTGAGCAACTGTTCGCCGAATCCCGAGTAGTGTAGATTAGTTGCTTGCTAGCTTGGCCCCCTAGCAAAAGGTCAGCGGGCGCATTCTGAATGTCGGACGAGGGCTAACGATGTTTTCCTTTGCGCGCGGCCGTCATCGTAAGCCCTTGTGCACTCTCCGAATGCCGAATGTATGAAGCCGTCTTACGTCGATTGTATTCTGCATGCCATAGTTTTTTCCGTTCAAAAAATATGTTGAAGAGGTAAAATGTATGATAGTTTGGCCATACATGCTGCCCCCTCCTAATTCGCAACCCACCAGCCGCCACTGCTACAAACTAATGTGAGACGGTAGCGGACGCAATCCACACACACTTGTAGAGCTCGGCCCCGTAGCAAAAGAAGGTCAGCGGGCGCATTCTGGATGTCGTACGAGGGCTAACGATGTTTTCCTTTGCGCGCGGCCGTCTTCCTAAGCCCTTGTGCACTCTCCGGCTTTCCGCTGCGCGCTGCGTTTCTGCGTTCGGCTGCGCCGGTCGCCCACGGGGTGCCAAGCTGCGCTGCACTCCCATTTGCTTTTTCCCGCGGGGATACAGGACGTCTCCCTCTAATTGGAAAGCTTTATACAGAATGGTGGGGTCAGACCACGCTGCTTGCTTTCGGAGAAGCATGACGCGGAGGAATGTTCGCTCAACAGAGCTCTGGGAATGGCCTGCGTTTGACATGAGGTGAATTGAATGATTCGCTGAATGATGAATGTACTGACAAGTTATTTTGGTTGATGGTTCGAATGCGAACGAAATGCGAGTTTCTTTCTTGTGTTTCTTTTTTTTTGTTTCTTTTTGATTTGTGTTCTTTGACATGAGATGATTTGAATGATTCACGGAATGATGAATTTGCTGACAAGATATTTTGGTTGATGGTTGGAGTGCGAACGATATGCGAGTTTCTTTCTTGTTTCTTTTTCTTTCTTTTTTGATTTATGTTCTTTTTTATTTTTGTTTATTTATTCTTTTTGGAGAACATTTTAAAATTAGTAAGTATACATTTTTTTATTTTGATAGCTTATGTCAGTGTGTGTTGTGCGTTAATTAAAAATTTGACTATATTTTAAAGTTAATGTTTCGTAATTTTGTGTGATTGAGAGTGAAACATTGTGTTTTGGTGTTGCAACGTAATCATAATAAAAGTAAATTATTACATCGAATTTTCATTTCGACTGTAAGATGTTCTACTGTTCTGACTATAAATACTTACCGAGTGTAAGACGTTATAGTGTTCTGACTATAACTACATTCTGACTGTACGATGTTCTACTGTTCTGACTATAACTACATGCCGACTGTAAGACGTTCTACTGTTCTGACTATAACTACATTCCGGCTGTAAGACATTCTACTGTTCTTACTATAACTACATTCTGACTGTAAGATGTTCTACTGTTCTGACTACAAATACTTACCGACTGTAAGACGTTCTTTTGTTCTGACAATAACTACATTCCGACTGTAAGATGTTCTGGCATGTAGTTTTGAGCCTATAACTTTAACGCCGCTGATCGGCAGGCGCTACGTTTGAGTCGTAACCAGCTAGAGAGCTGTTTCGATGCTGTACTGTTTCCGGCGAACATCTGAATTGGCGCGCGCTCTGTCGGTGTGGCTGCAAGCGCGACACGCTCCAGCGGCACCGAGGCAGCGGAGCGAGTCTCAGCGAGTAACAGCGGCGCCAGCATGAATTAGCAGGCGACACACAGAGCGGAGTACTCGTTTAAGAGCTGTTAGTGAATCGTTGTGCGCTTTGTGACTTTGTACTGTTACGCCGACCGACAATGCGCCTACTGTGAACTACTGCAAACTTCTGGATAATGGAACTAGACTTGGTTTTTCCCTCCCGACAGTCGGAAGGCTCTGGGCACGATTTTGATAAAGGTATGGATTTGGGATACATTGTAATATAAAGTTAACCGTTGTAGTTAAAGTAGTATAAATAAACCGCTGTTATTGTTCCGTGTGTGTGTGTTCCTTATCAGCTCCTATATTATTTCAGTAGTATAATTACCTTCTGCGGCTCTCACACGCAATAAATCTTTATAAATGTAGTCTCTAAAGAAAGAGAATTTGTCAGACACATGAGGAATGGCTCTTTGATTTTAAAAGTAAGAAGGATTTGTTGAAATAAAAGTCGTCAACGTATTCACATCAAATGCAACTCTCAACACTCGGCAATATTTTTAAATCTATATCGTTAAACAACTCCTAAACTAAGCATTTTAGGGCCTTAAAAACTAAATATCTGAGGCCAGAGGCCTCAATTAAAAGTTTCTCACATTGTAATCTACAGGATAAAATCTTACTGAACAATTTTTTACATTTTCGCTGGTCCTGCGCTTCTCGATATTATCCCGTTTGCTCAGGGATGTGATATTAAACTAATTTCTTGCTAGAATACGAGATTTAATAACACGAGAGAATCTCTTTGATCAGTAATAAAGTTAAATAAGAATATTTTGTATTGACAAGGGCGTATTGTATTGCTATCAATTTCGAGGAGACCTATACTAGAACGTGACAGAGGATAATAGGGCCTTGAAGAAAAAGATATATTACAGACTTAAAATGGAAATGAGAAAAAAGAGAAGGAGTACATGTGAGAGTTCTCGAACGGGTACGATAGTTTGATATATTTCAGGAGCCTTTCAATGAATACGAATTCTAGAAGCCAACCTGTGGTCGCGACCGGTCTTTTCCCTATCATTTCGAGGGTGACAGAGAGGAACCCACGTCAGCTGGGCACGGACCAATCGCAATGTTTCTCCATCGCATCATCATTCCTATTTTAAAGCTGACAGATTGGCCGTTCCGTATCCATGATTGTCTCCTTATCTCAATAAATTAAAGAAACCTTCCACAAGCTTTGAAGATCCGAAAAGCACCAATTACCCGAGAGTACAAATTTGTCTCCTAATATAAAAAAAAAAATCTTAACAATAGTAATAAGATCAATAATCAAGAATTTTCATTCTTGCTTAGACCGTTGCTCACACTAATAAAATAAGTTTTGTAATATTGTTATCACATGTCATAATTTTATCATATGCCTTTAATTATCAGTTTATTCCCTCATGTTAACTATAACACTGATTGCCAAATGAAGAAATATCAATGTAAAAAAGAAACAAAACAAAACAAAAAAGAAAAGCTAGCGAGTAGGCTCAAGATTTGCAAGTAAGAATAAAGAAGATTCGAAATGCTAATTTGATATCAAACACATTTATAAGTCCTTTTCCATGTGTGTCAGAGAACACTATAAGTTGTAATTAGCGCTATATTTCCATTATTTCAATAATACTAATCTCACGATGATTATTGACCTTCGTCCCACGCAAAATCACGGAATCAGAACAGAATCACCACCGGACTTGTTTACGAAAATATCGTTTTCAACTCACCACAGTTGCTTTCACTCCGACTCGCGGCCATAAATCTCGCCCACAGAACGACTTTCCATTTTCTCCCGGCCTGGGACTTCGTAAACAGCTTCGGAGGTGCAAGGCTCCGAGTTGAAGACGCAAAAACGCGCCGCGTGCTAAGACACCCCCGCCCACCCGCTTTCGGAGGTGAAAGCGGCGTCTGCGCGTGCCAAGCACGTTATGTCTCAAGACGGCCTCTCCGCTAGGCAGACTGCGCGCCTAAGAACGTGCCTTCACGCAGGGAGTAAAAAGCGAATTTACTCCCTGCGGGCGCCGCGCCCCGCTGCACACTGGTTGAATAGGACCAAAAAACTGGCCACAATGGCGGCAACTGCTCTAATCGGTAGTTTTCCGTGGTTTCTCCGATCAACGCCAGGCGAATGCCGGAGCAGTACCCTACCACAGGGCCACGGACCGCGCGCGATCTTTCCTTCCTCTTCCTTGTCCTATCCTCTCCCCTTACACACACACTTACACTAACATGCACTACACTACCACATATTCCAGGAGACCGGTCGGGAGCGTAGAGCTTCACTCGGCTGGGGCAGTGCCTCGTTGGTGGGAGAGTCCTGGTTAGGGGGAAAACCCCACTAGCCGACGGTAGGTCGGCGCCGGATCTTGCCATCCAGCAGGGGAAGATCACCGCCATCTCTCTAGAGATAACATGCACCACATTAACGTGACTAATGACCAAAGCAGTTGACGTGCCCGGAAACACGAAAAAATCAATCAATCACTGGCCACAATGGCAAAATTCGAAGTGCGCGTTCGGAATTCTGACTTAGCAAATTTCGTTCGGAAGACATTGGAGCATACTACTTCAGCTCCAGAAACTTATTTCAATCATTTTTGTCTTCCTCACGGTCTCGTGAAACTACCGTTGCTCGAAACACTCGAATTCATTGATTCTTGTCAACGATGTATATGAATTTTTTAAAAAGTGTTTAAATGATTCCTTTTGTATTTCCGACTAGAAGACACTTGACTATAAGTTATTTTTTTAAGAAAAAGTTTCAAATAATTGTATGTATAATACGGCTGTATTCTAACGTATAGAGCGTAACAATGTTAGTCACGTATATTGCGGATTATATTTTTTGTCCTGCGTATTCCTGCCTCAATCAATTTTTTTTATTTATCAAGTAGAATAACCTTCATCAGAATAACACATATTTAGCTGCACACATATGCACGTTTTTGTTTTATAGCCTCTTTATTGCAATGCTTCGTTGTAAGATTTAACACAAGATATCCCGGAATTGCCTTCTACGCCACAGGAAATTATTTTTATGTATATTTGTTCGATTTCTCCTTCTTATAATTACTTTTAATAAGAAAATTACTGATATAAATGTTTGGAATGATAACAATATTAACCCGCGACCGGGAGAACTATTGTATCCATATTACTACACATATTATTTGTATGAGTCAGTTAGCCATTTCCAAACAGCCACTTTGAATTTTGAAATTTAATTAAGTTATTCGAAATCAGTGATCTTCAAAACCCCATATGTATATTCTTATGCATTTTTGTTTGTATTGAAATTTATTTATGATATTCAAATTTTCCGCGACCTCAAAAACCCATTGATACCCATTTTACGCAAATTCACTCGCATTTGCAATTATGACCAGGTTTTAGGCGCGATTGAACCACTGTGCGGCGTGTCCATAAAGGCGGAGCCCACGCAGAGTGCTTTCCGCTGGAGGATTGGGCTGGTGGAAGCTAACGGCGATCTGGGGTTCTAAGAACTGCTCAGCGTACGCATGTTGAGGCGACATTGGGTATCTTATCCAACGAGCAGTGGCTCTCCATAGTGAGGCGGAGAGTGCACTAGTATTCACTTTTGAGTACCGGGTTACCAAAATTTCGATCGATCGTATTTGATGGACAATGTGGTTTCACAGCAGTTTAGCTCGAAGATTATTTGTTTATTGTGTCAATCGTTACTTCACTCCTTTATCAAAGGTAATTCCTCGAGTAGTTTGGAAATTTACTGAGACTATTGCACGAATGAGATTTCATAAATATAATATACTATTAATAATGTAACATTGTTTTATTCAAATTTTTTTACAACCAACAGAAATATATACATAAGAGCTATTATAAACAAAATAAACATAAGACAAAGTAAGAGCGAAATTACTTGAAAACACAGTTATTGAATACACGATCTTTAAAGTTTAAATTCGAAGGAAACGTGTTTTGTTCGCTTATTTTTAAAGATAATGTTGAATTCGAGGCGCTACTATGTCTGAATTTATTAATAATTGAAGAATAGTGTTCCGCATTCATTTGGAGATATGTCTAGAGTGACGATGTGTTGGAGTGTTCTGTAATTTTTATTATTTCTTGCTCTTTTATGCCAACTTGAGCATTTCAGAAACTGCAGTTGAACGACAAGAATGATTAGTTATTTTCTGTTTTTTGAGTCAAATACAACTTTAGCTGCGTACGTTTTCGTCCACGTAGACAACTGGTTTTCCCCAACAGGGCAGTTCTTGTACCAAATACCTGACTTTTGGTAGGAAGGGTTAGGTTTTTCTTGTATCATTTTCGCAGTCACGTTCCATATCGTTTTCACGAAATATTCTTTATATTCTTCACCATTGACTTTTCTCATATTCATGCTCCAATCTTTTAAGATATTTGATATTTCCTGATTTGTATTACTCGCGGTTAATTTATATTTCCTTTCCTCACAAAATTTCTCAAACTGATACCAAGTATATTTCCTGTTGTTGAGTGTGTTATTTGGTTTGGATTTACAAATAATTTCCTCTATTTCGTCATTCGACGTCGAACCAAACCTTTGCTGTAACATTTTGCGCTCAAACAATTTCAAACAAAAGATACACACCCGACCATGGAATAAAAATAATAGCAAAATTACATAACCTCTATCTGTAGACAAAACAAGGCGCAAAATGTATCACCTCGTAGGTGGTGATAATCAATAACTGATAAATATGCATAGTAAAGTCGTTTCTAATTGGCTGGTAGGGTCCCAGTTCTTGCACGCTATTGGCTGAAATTTCATGAGTGGAATAGTCTTTATATTTACTCTCCTTTCATTCCAAGTACCAAGGATTTTGTAGCCACTGGAGTCAAAATTAAAACATCCTGAGAATGAAGGCGAGACAATATCAATAAGAGGATACCGCCGCAAATACGCACTAGAAGTACAAAAATGAATCAAACTTAATTGAAAGATTCGTTTTCGTAGATAATTTATCTACTATAAACAAAATTCAGAAGGTAATATCTTTGGACATTATTTACACTCTGTGTTCTTCATGAAGAAGATCATACACGATTTATGTTTCTACGTCACAATAGTCTATATTACCTTATAGAATATTTCAGAGAACCTACGATGTGCAGTTTTGACACATGTATATAAATCACCGTTATTCCAACTAAAACTAATGTGTATAATCATATACTAAAATTAAGTGTCAAAAACTTCTCACATGACTGATTAGACCATACTATTTTCTTTTATGCAATTTGTTTCAGTAATCTAATATTTCCCCTCTGCTATTTTCCATGATTTATATTTTAAAGGAAATATTCTTTATTATTGTAATAAAATTTTATTTTGAAAAATTAAAAAATAAGTAGGCCTATTAGATAACTACTGAAAAAATAATTATAAAACACTATCTGTGCTTGTAGTTTCAGGAATATTTTTCTTTGAAATTCTTTCATAAATATCGCGAAATATAAGTATCGCAAAATATAATAAATGCCGTTTTTGAATAAAGTACTTCAAACTCGGACGAGACTTTATTAGAAAAAATATACAGTTACATTCTGTTAATATCAGTGTTAATTTGGTTGAATAGTAATTATACCCACTGTGCACCAGAGATAACATTTGTTTGTAACAGCATTTTAACTTTGAAGAATCTCTGTAGGTGATAACTATTTTTTGCTCTAATTGCAAACAAAATTTCTGCACAAACACACCAAACGTATCTCTGCAATTTAATTACAGTTAATTAAACACGTGTGTGGATTTTAAATGGAAAATTCGAATGCGTAACGCTTTTTGTGCAATTTAATGACAAAGGTTATTGAAAAACGAAACTCGTCAAGTATGTCAGTGTTTTCATTATTAATCATACTAATGTTGAAGAAAGCATAAATGTATAAGAATTTATTACGTGTACGTATTACCCGTTATTCTGATTCCTTTCATTTACTTATTTTTAACATTCAGTTTCCTCAAATTAGTGATCAGCCGTCAATCTGAGAAAATTGTGTGCAGGGCGAAGGCAGTGTTCCTTCCCCTGCGAGATCCTAAGAATTGGCGCCGATCTGAAGGATCTCTTTCCGAAGTTCACTCCTCCAGGTAGCTCAGAACTAGAGGTGCTAAAACAGTACGTACTTTCTCGCCTGTATTTCCACGCAAAATTAAGCAAAAAAAAAAACCTCAAATTTTCGAAATATTATACGTGACCTTTTATCAAAATGTCTTTAAGAAACATATTTCACTAAGAGAAACATTTCTGTCTTTAATATTTTAGTTGTAGTAAGACTCCGAAAAAATTTTACTTTTGCAATTTTCGAAATATTAAGAGTTTCCTACGAACATGAGACCTGCACCATTCTCTTAAACATCATTCACGCTATTCAACAACAAAATTTAATCAAAATTGATGGAGCCTTCTTTTGAAATTTTGGAAAATGTACCAGGGGCTTGATGGAAAGTACACCCCCAAAAAATTAAAATATCGATTTCAAATTCAAGGGGCCGTGACATCAGTCCCTCGCAATGATTGGGTTGTATCAATTTTGGAGAAAATCGCTGAACGAATTAGCAACTAGCGTTGTTCACAGACGGATGGACATACGGACAGACAGGACTTCGGAGCTCATTCACAAAACCAGACTGCCTGATCGGGCGCCCGTGACTCCTTATATCCCCCGGTGACGTCAAAAAACCGAGAATCACTTCAACTTTTTTTAAATTTGTTGCGCCTTGTCATGACGCGACGCGTTTCATGATCCCCATTGGGCATTGAGCGCTTGGAATAATCCTCCGTTACTTTTTGCAGTCATTGACTTAGGGTTAATCCTCCATTACATAGTCCATAAGTGCATTAGTCGTCAAGAGCACCGCCAGGTAGCATCTCCGCGTACGCGTCTCTCACTTGCGCGCTCCTGCGTCACTACCAAGCGGTCAAAATTGGGAAGGAATTAGGAGAGGGTAGGGTTTAGGACACTTCATAGAGGTTAGACTAGCCCTTGTAAAGCAATTAAACTCGTTTTGTTGAAATAAATTTCACATGAGATTGTCCGGGAATCAACGAGATTATAACCTCCATGGTGAAAGGCGAGCGACTTCGCTCTTGAGCCACAAGACAGCCTACTACCCACGAGACAGACCCTTGCGTTACGAGGCTGCTTCCGCTGCCTAGCGAGTCCCAACAGCGCGCGCTGCCTAGCGGTGTGCACGCCAGCTTTAAATTATTTTACGGACCCAAAACAAATACCAAATCAAGATCAACATTTTTGTGCATTTAAATATTTAAAACAAAAAGAATTCTTATGTAACATCAATCTTCACAGAACTAGCACACCTCTTCTCGAGTTTATCGGCAAGGAGAAATGATCAGACGAGCCATGCTTAACATATTGCATGCATACGTCTTGTGAGCACTTGTCGTTTCTAATAAAAACATGATCTATTAAATCATGTTATGTTAGAAACATGATTAAATTGCTAGGTCGAGTTCTGTTGCCGCCCGGAGGAAAATTCTAGCGGCCGGCTTCTCTTATCGGTAGTTTTGCATTTTTTCTCCTATCGAACCAGGCAAATACAGGAGTAGAATTCTAACAAATGGGATAAGGACCGCACGCGATCTCTTGTTTCTGTTCCTTGTTCTATCCTCATCTCTTACATATTCACGTTTATTCTAACATGCACTACGCTACCACACATGGCGGGAAAGCGCTCGGGAGCTTAGAGCTTGTCTTGGCTGGGGTGGTGCACCGCTGGTGGGAGATATCTGGTTGGGATAAAAACCGGTAGCCGTCAGTAGGACGGCGCCGGATCTCGCCATCCCCTGCGGCATATCTCCGCCACCTCCAGAGGAAAAAACAACATTGACTACGCTTACGAGGCTAATGACCTTGGCAGTTCACGCGCTCGGAAACTCTAACAATCAATCATTTGAGAAAAGTTAAGGTAGCAACAGAGGATTGAAAGCGGACGAGGTAGAGCAGAGTGGCTTTCATTGATTGATGATTTTTTCGTGTTTCCGAACGCGTCAACTGCTTTGGTCAGTAGTCCCGTTAGTGTAGTGCATGTTTTTTCTCGGGAGATGGCGGTGAAATCCTCCGCTGGATGGCGAGATCCAGCGCCGACCTACCGTCAGCTAGTGGGGTTTCCCCCTAACCAGGACTCTCCCACCAGCGGGGCACCTTCCCAGCCGGAACAAGCTCTGAGCTTCTGACCGGTCTCCCGGAATATGTGGTAGTGTAGTGAATGTTAGTGTGTGTATGTAAGGCGAGAGGATAGGACAAGGAAGAGGAAAAATATATCACACGCGGTGCGTGGCCCGTTTTGTAGGGTACTGCTCCGGCATTCGCCTGGTGTTGATCGGAGAAACCACGAAAAACTACCGATCAGAGCAGCCGGCTGCTAGAATTCTCCTCCAGACAGCGATTGAATTCGACCTAGCTGAAGAACTAGTGTCGAAAATCCTACCGCCGTCAGCAATCGAAGCTAGGACCTCCGGGTCAGAGGCTCTGCAGTTACATGAGTTGATGCACTGAGCTTCCGCTCCCGGTAGCAGAGTCGCGCCGTGCCGCATCGTACTATATGTGTGTGAGTGGGGGGGGG
Organism: Teleogryllus occipitalis; assembly: GCA_011170035.1. NCBI lineage: Eukaryota > Metazoa > Arthropoda > Insecta > Orthoptera > Gryllidae > Teleogryllus > Teleogryllus occipitalis. The sequence goes on along the minus strand of BLKR01001059.1, from coordinate 289,772 downwards.
CAGGGGGAACGTGTGAAGCGCAAGAGATCGATCAGCGGGCGACCCACTGTCCGGGTGACTGACTGCCATTGGCAGCGCACACGCGCCACGCCCCCGCATACACGCGCCGATTGTTCGCGTGGGCGCACCCACCCAGCAAATATATGCCCAAAACAAAAATGATAGAGTATACAACTTTGATTCGTTAATCTGTCGAAAGACCGGGAATGGTAGCTCAGCTAACTGATTCCACTGCAGCGCCTCTGATCGGGAGGTCTTAGGTTCGAGACCTGACGACGACAGGATTTTTGTCACTAGCTTTCCAGCTAGGTCGAATTCAGTCGCTGTCTGGAAGAGAATTCTTGCGGCCGGCTGCTCTGATCGGTAGTTTTCCGTGGTTTGTCCGATCAACACCAGGCGAATGCCGGAGCAGTATCCTACCAAACGGGCCACGGACCGCGCGCGATCTGTCCTTCCCCTTCCTTGTCCTATCCTCTCCTCTTACACACACACGTACACTAACATGCACTACACTACCACATATTCCGGGAGACCGGTCGAGAGTTAAGAGCTTGTCTCGGCTGGGGCGGTGCCCCGCTGGTGGGAGATGTCTGGTTAGGGGGAAACCTCACTAGTCGACAGTAGGTCGGTGCCGGATCTCGCCATCCAACGAGGGAAAATCACCGCCATCTCCCGAGAAAAAAACATGCACTACGCTAACGGGACTAATGACCGAACAGTTGACGCGCCCGGAAACACGAAAAAATCAATCAATCAATCAATCGAAAGACTTCATGTTAGAAACTCTACTGTACCCAGTTTGATTAGGTAAATGTATTTGCTAATGTTTCGTCTACTCAGCAGAACATTCAACGTGAAACGCACCGAAGGCAACGAGTTGTTTTTTGTTCCGTGTACTTTTAATTACAGAACTAATTAAATATCCGGGATCAGTGAGGTATCTACCACAATAGTAGGCTATGTAATTTTAATATGTATTAAATTTAGCCAAACACCTGTTTCGGGAACACTCTTTCCATCCTCAGTGGTTCTACAATTTGTTTTTTCTACAATTTGCCACGTGTTTGGCTAAATGTGATACATATTAAAATTATATAGCCTACTATTGTGGTAGATACCTCACTGATCCCCGGATATTTTATCATGGATTACCACGAAATCTCCGCTGCCACTACAGAATTTACAGAACTAATTGTAAAGAAATTAAAATAATCTTTAGGTTGGGATTTCACAGAAAGTTGTATACGCTATGTATAGCAATTCCATGTTAAGGAATTGGTCCGCCCTTTTAGTATATTATGTACCACTTCTGTTTTGAGGCTGCAAAAGTTCAGTAACAGGACCATTGCTTCAGTAGAACCGCTGACTGAGAAGCCCCAAAGTTTTAGTGCCGACAGATGGAGTATTTTTATTATTTCTTAGGTAACTAATTCAGTTGGAGAATTCTAATTGCGTGAACTGAGTTAATCCTAGTTGGGGTGTTGTCTAGCTTGAAGAGACCACGGTGGCTATGTTCCACGGCATGAATGTATTCATTCCGGTTCAAAATACCATAGATGGAGATGTCTAACGTATGCTGTAACGTTAGAACATAACTATATCCCGCAAATTTAAATTATTACTTCTGCTCTTATCAATCTTAAATACTAATACCGTTATTTGGGCATACATTTTAAATAGTAAAATTATAGCAAGCAAAAGTTTAGATTTGAGACAACGTAGTTTCATATCCATAACTATGTCTTACATTAGCTTGAGGACAATATTGTGCCCAGCTACTCAATACATGGAGTCAGCTTAAGAATACTGTGACGCCACTGCGTGCCCTTAAGAACAGTCATAGTTTGCGGACTGTTTGCGTAGAAACGTTTAGAAATTTGCGACCACCTTTATAAATAGAATAGTAAATTGAAAGTAAATTTTATTTCGTTTTATTAATGATGTAAGGAAAAATCAAGAGAACATACTAGAGAAATTTAAATAGCGGCATTATAAAATAATTTAATGTCTCTACCTCTCTTTTTGTAGAAGTTGCAGCACAGTCGAAAATGCCCTTACCTGGGAGTAGTACGATTTTTACAGTGAAGTGGTGGGAGTTATCCAAGTCGTCAATCGAAAACCTATCCAAAATCGTTCAAAGCAGAGACAAGGATTTCATCTTGTGATTAAACGATTTAAAAAAATGTTTCGTCGCAGTGTTTACTATGGAGTGCTTTTTTCAAGACTTATACTATCACAAAAATATGCTCCTTTTAAACATCGAAGATAATTTTTATATACTTTAGGAACGAAAATACTAATGAAAACATGACAGTGATTTTCTGGTCATTTTGATTACTTCTTTTGGATGAAAATTGAACTCAGAACCTTGAATGGTTTTAGCGTACGATGGTGTCGCCGGGACGTCTCTTCATAGGGAAATTCCAGCGATGTCGCCAAATCCCCTTGCCCACCTCCTCGCCCCCCTCGACTATCTCCTTGCCCACCTCCTCAAACACCCCTCGAACATTTCCTTTCCCATCTCCTTAACCCCCTCTCGACCACCCCTTGCCCGCCACTTCACCCATCTCCTCACCAACTTCTCGTGCCCTTTATCGCTTACTTCCTCACATACTCCCCCTTCTTCATACACCTTTTTGCCCACTCTCTCGCTCACCCCGTTGCCCACCTCCTCATTTACATCCTCAAGAACCTCTATGCTCAATATGCTCCTCACCAACTTCTCGTGCCCTTTGTCGCTTACTTCCTCACATACTCCCCCTTTCTCATACATCTTTTCGCCCACTCTCTCGCTCACCCCGTTGCCCACCTCCTCATTTACATCCTCAAGAACCTCTATGCTCAATATGCTCCTCACCAACTTCTCGTGCCCTTTGTCGCTTACTTCCTCACATACTCCCCCTTTCTCATACATCTTTTCGCCCACTCTCTCGCTCACCCCGTTGCCCACCTCCTCATTTACATCCTCAAGAACTCCTATGCTCAATATGCTCCTCACCAACTTCTCGTGCCCTTTATCGCTTACTTCCTCACATACTCCCCCTTCTTCATACACCTTTTTGCCCACTCTCTCGCTCACCCCGTTGCCCACCTCCTCATTTACATCCTCAAGAACCTCTATGCTCAATATGCTCCTCACCAACTTCTCGTGCCCTTTGTCGCTTACTTCCTCACATACTCCCCCTTTCTCATACATCTTTTCGCCCACTCTCTCGCTCACCCCGTTGCCCACCTCCTCATTTACATCCTCAAGAACCTCTATGCTCAATATGCTCCTCACCAACTTCTCGTGCCCTTTGTCGCTTACTTCCTCACATACTCCCCCTTTCTCATACATCTTTTCGCCCACTCTCTCGCTCACCCCGTTGCCCACCTCCTCATTTACATCCTCAAGAACCTCTATGCTCAGTATGCTCCTCACCAACTTCTCGTGCCCTTTGTCGCTTACTTCCTCACATACTCCCCCTTTCTCATACATCTTTTCGCCCACTCTCTCGCTCACCCCGTTGCCCACCTCCTCATTTACATCCTCAAGAACTTCTATGCCCAATATTTCGCTCATTTCTTGAACAACCATTTCACCCATCTTTTCATCCATTCCCTCTTCCACCTCCTCGCTCAACTGCCATAGTTACTCCCTCCCCTAACCCCTCGCCCTGCCCTTCACCCAACCTTACACTCACCCACATTATCGCCGTCACTGTCGTCGTATGTTTTCACCAGTTATCTATCCTTTTAGCGACCACGCTTTTCCTGAGACCTGTCGTTACAGGTATCTTCTTTGTTAATCCTCACCAATGCCTTCCTTTACATCTCACTCTTGCTTTCCTTCTTACATTTTCCTTCCGACTCAAGACTGTTATCTTTCATTTCGCCTTCGACCTGTATTTATCGCGATTTTGCACTAATTCCATTTATGTCCCATTAGTGAAACTATAAAGCAGTATTCAACCAATTCAACAATCTTTTTTTCATATTGCCGACACTGGGACCGTCGCGTTGCAATTGTCACTTCCTCTGACTCCACCGCCACCGCCAGCGCCACAGGCGCAGGGCACCAACACGTCCGATTCTCTCTCCGCCTTTTCCACCAGTGCTGCAGCCACCAGAAGTCGTAGATGCAACGACTAACTGCATATTGCGTTCCCGGTCCGCCAACTTTATATCTGGAAATGGCCGCTTTTAAACTCCCACATCGCTTGGAGAATGGCGTGGATGTCTCTTTCGGAGGCGGCAGATGTGATATTCCGATAGCCAGCATGAGATTCTTGTTTATGTTTTGTTCTGCAGCGCCCCTAGCAAATGTGGACGAAATATTAACATCTGGGTGGAACGAAAACATAACTCTTAGGAAAATTTGACTAAATATTTGAATATTGAATTAAGTATTTCGTTTTTATTTATTCGTATGGTAGGAAACAATACAATAAGAAAAAGGAAAAAAGAATTCACACAAAGAGAGCAATTCAAAACAAAAGGACAAGTACACAATTTAAAAACAACATAGCACATTTAAATAAAAACTATATGTCTAATTTACAATAAAAAGTTGATTTTATCAGTCTTAAAATATTGATTCTAAAGCCTTAAGTCAAGTTCATTTGCCCATTGGGCCGCATTGTCAGTTACTGCGATGAATTCTTGGGGGTTTCCAGGAAACTTCCTTCTCGGACAGTCATTGACAATGTGATGTATAGTTTGCCTGACATCTGCGCAGTCACACATCGGGCTAGGGCTTATCTTCCATTTATGCATTAAATCAGCACGAGTTACGAGTTACGCTAAGAGTTCTATCAACTTGGATGCCAAATTCGAAAGAAATCCTGGCAACTAAAGGAAACGAAAGAGAGTATTTCGTTAAAAATATTTTGAATCATTTTATGATATTTCTGATGTAATTATGATCGTAATAGATATTGCTGAGTGACTCTCTAAATGAAATGAAATTAATTTGTAACTCCTCAAAAAACACTGTGCAATTTTTTATTAATACATTTTGCAGCTATAGAAAATATCTAAAATTAATGAACAGTATTAAATGAGTCGAACCGTGATTTTCTTAGTAACGTCATTAAACCAATACAGAGCATAGAACGGACGCAGATGAATTAAACCGAAATCATAGCCAATTCAGTCTGCACATTTACTCTCTTACGTACTCTCGAACGTTCGTTTATAAATTGACCGTGTGTCGTCCAATACATCTTTGAAAGAGGATTATTCATAAAAATAAGTGTCATTTCTTGGAATACTTAAGTACTCTTACGTCATCTTCAGCTCCAGACATTGGGTTCGATTGCTCTTAAGGGGCGGCAAACTTTTCAATTCCTTTTTCGTTGCAATTAAAAACTCCCACCTATTGTTGTGTTTACCAGTTCTAAAAAGTATGCTATACCAAAATATTGTGTCAGAAGTGACTAATTTGTTTCCCTCAATATTTATACATGTTGTATTCGCTCTCATACCTGCCTTTACTCTTCGTGGGAAATAATGTTTTCATGACTTTTTAAGCGTCTGATATTTTATCAGCAATATGTTCAGTTTCTTTCATTTGAAAATATTTGGTAGATACATAAACAATGCAACGCCCATTACAATAGATCTTATTCAGAGGCAATACTACGTCATGAATTTTTTTTTCTTTAAATTGTTTTATTTTTATTTATTTAATAGGTAATTATTACAGAAAATTAGAGAACTTGATGCTAAATGGCTAGGCCGAAGGTCTTTAAGCCATTACAATACCTACATTCTACCGCGTTCTAACTTTTCGAATTCTGGTATTCACCACAATTCCATCGCATCAAAGCCGCGGAGAAGAGACCATAAGGTACGCCTGAGGACAAAACCTGCCGTTAGGAGCCGAGTACATGCTAATCTATCCGATTTTTTAAATTATTTATTTATTTGGCGCGAGAGTCACGCATTCTCCTTCCAGTGCTTGGCCTCCTCAGCACCTGAAAACAAACAGCGCCACAGAAGATCGTCCGCACCAACGCCTCTGCCCTTACATTTCCATTTCTTTAAATTGTTTCAGTGGATAGTGTTGAATCCACTGTATAAGATGACCCAAGCGGTATTTTTCTGTATTCTTTTGTTGTTGTTTTTTTCAAAAATTACACAAATGCATTTCTTTAAATATCTCTCACGTCTCTAGTATTTACATTGTCCTCTTTTCCTATAACGTTTTGAATTTATGAGAACAATTGCTTCAAATTATTTCACATCACGTTTCTCTAAAACTAAAAGTTTTGGAAGAAAAAGAGCTTCGAATACCCCTTTTCAGAAAGGCTCAAACGACATTTTCTCAAAAAGACTCCACATTTTTTAATGAAAATTGCATAAAGAACCAGGATTGACTCTTCTATAAAATTAAGCAGTCCTTAGAATTGTGAGGATAACTACAGGTACCAGTCTCAATCAGCGTCGTTGCTATAGACCACCACAAAGGGATCTCAAACAAAGCACTTTTCTTTTAATAAAACTATATCGTCCTAACATACAGTCGGGATTGATTTGATTTGATTTTTTCGTGTTTTCGGGCACGTCAACTGCTTTGGTCATTAGTCCCGTTTGTGTAGTGCATGTTTTTTTCTCGGGAGATGCGCGGTGATCTTTCCCCGCTGGATGGCGAGATCCGGCGCCGACCTACCGTCGGCTAGCGGGGTTTCCCCCTAACCAGGACTCTCCCACCAGCTGCTTCCCACCATCCTGCTGGTGGGAAAACCCCACTAGCCGACGGTAGGTCGGCGCCGGATCTCGCCATTCGGCGGGGGAAAATCACTGCCATCTCTCAAGAAAAAACATGCACAACACTAACGGGACTAATGACCAAAGCTGTTGACGCGCCCGGAAACACGAAAAAATCAATCAATCAATCAACAGTGAAGCACTCAGTTCTATTGACATAGTAATTATAAATAATATCATAAAAGTAGAGTGCCAATTAAACTATTTAATGCTTTCAGAGATATATATTAATATCTGAGGCTTTAGGGCAGATTTAATTCAACCTTCAATTAAATGTCAATCAATTGAACTCTTTCTTCTTATTTCTACGATAGTTGTTTATCTTGAACTTGATCCTGTGATTTATCATTGCATACCCCTTTATATTCAATATCCGTGCTCTTATTTTCTTTTAATTTTCTTTTGCTTTATAATACACTTCCTATTTATGTGGACAGTCTTTCAGAGAGAAATATTCTTGAAATAAAAGCGTCAGTACTTAATAACTTGACTCACAATGACAAATGAATTTCTTATAAAAGGTTGTCTGCCGCGTAAAACGTCAAGTAAAATGAAATAACAGTGTGATATTGCATTATTGATTAAAATTATTTTGAAATTCCATTTCCTGAAGAAGACATTTTCATTGTTAATAGTTTTTCATTACGTTTGGTAGATATTACTAATTGTAATAAGACCTGCTTCGGTATTACGAGCAAAATTAAAGTTTGTTTTCCTTTATTGCGTAATACGTTTATTACTCGTAAATTGATGATCCAAGAAGACAAATTTACTGAAGTGCTTCAATTCTGCAGTATTATGAAACATAAATAATTTTCGTTGAAATCATATGTATTAATCCTTTCTCAGTTTACGAACAAAGTGGCATACTTCCAAATATATTGATTCAGGACATAAAAAGAATTGTACTTTATTTCGTGCCATAAATGATACAACAACATTGAAAAATGAAACTGTTATTTTTACACCTTTATTAGTTACATTTTATGTTACATGTACAGGGACTAACAAGTTTACCTTCGATTTAGAACCTTAGGCTAAACATTTGATCGACCCAGTAGAAACAGCGACATGATGTATGGCGCATAAGATAGCATGTAGTTCGTCTCCGTTCCTGGTGTGCTCTGCGAACTGCTTGCCTCTCAGATATTTCCATCCCCATTTCCATTCCCCCAGCCGACGCTTTGTGACAAGCTGCGCGTCGGAAACGGCGGACAGCGCCGCCAGGAGCCCAGTCTTTTGTCACTCTCGACAGCAGGTCTTCGCGGACTGCCTACCGCCTACTGCGCTCCACCCACCAGGGTCTCCCGCCCCTCCTACACACACCGCTCTGCTTAGTGCTCCGACCCTCGCTTCTCCCTCTTCCGCGTCCCTCACCCTTACCTCTCCATCCTCCCCCTCACCCCAAACCCACTTCTTACCCATAGCCCCTCCCCTTCACCCCCTCCCCCTCGTCATCCCCCTCCCCCTCGCCCTCGGCCTCTCCTTCGCCCCTCCCCCCTCACGCCCCTCGCCCTCTCCTTCGCCCCTCCTCGCGCTGCTCCCCTTCGCCCCTCCCTCAAAACCTCCCTCGCCCCACTCCTTTTCCGCCCTCTCCCCCTCACCCTTGCACCTCGCCACTCCCCGCGCCCTCTCTCCCCCATCCTTCCTCACCCTCCCCTCGCCACTCCCACTCGCCCTCTCCCTCCCTCGTCCTCTCCCCTCTCCCACTCGCCACCCAGTCCGCCCCTCCACTCGCCCCTCCCACCCGCTCCTCCCAATCGCCCCTCCCACTCACCCTCCTACTCGCCCCTCCCATCAAACCTCCACTCGCCCCTCCCACTCGCCCTCTCACTCTTCCCCCTTCCTCCCCTGCCCTCCCTCGCCCAGCGCCTCTGCCGCTCGCCCTCCCCCTCGCCTTTCACTTCTCGTCCATCATGCCACCATCGTCACCCTCGCCGCGCATTTTTTGCTCGGCTCGCCCGCCTCCAGCCCGTTCTGCCACTCTTCAACCCCCATGCCCCCCTCGCGATCATCTCCCTCGCCGCCTAGCCTCCCACTCCGCCCTCCTCCTCGACGCCCTCGCTGCCCTCACCGCCCTCACCACCTTCTCCACTCCTTCCACCAACCTTCCCACCTTTCGTGTCCTCTATCCTCACCTCCCCCGACCCATTGTTTGCCGCTTAGCGTGGGAGGTGGCGACCGCAGATCGATTCGCCACTCGGAATGTTAGCGTAAATCACGGTCGGAACGCAAACATCGACTTGGCCGTGATCGATTGCAGAGCGCGCGGCGCGGTTCCGGCCCAGGAGACGGATGAGGCGGCGTGAACCCGCATAATCCCGCCGTTTTCCCCTCACCGAGTTACGGCGGCCCGCGAGCCGTTGAATTCTTTATGACAGGCGGCGGCGGCGACGCGTCCCGCTGCCCCCCCTCCCCCACCCCCACCTCCGGCACCGGCGGGCCGCGCATAATACGCGCTCGGGTTGATGAGCGCGGGGGTAGGGGTGGGGGGAGGCGTTGAGTGGATCAAATGCGCGAAGGGCGTTTTTTTCTGCCACTTTGCGCCGCTGTCCGCGGGTGATGATGTGCGCGTTTTGGGGATCGGGCGCGAGAGCGGAGCGCGGGGGAAAAGGGGGCAGAGGATATTGCGTTTTGTCCATCTCGATGCGCAGCCCAGAGATGTAATAGCCGACTGCAACGCCCGCCGTGTCCGTGTGTGTGATTTGGTTAACCGGCTGCAGAAAATGAAGACCGCGATGGCAGTGCTATCGTTCGGCCGCGGGGCGAGATGTCGTTAGCGATCGAACGGTTATTGTATCGAAATATTGAATGAACTTCGTGCTTCAGATATTTCGCTCGTTTCCTTTTTTTGTCAATTCAATGGAGCGTTGAGGTCATTGCAGGTTTTAAAATGTTCTTTTGCGTTAATTTGTATAATTCTCAACAGTAATGAATATGTTAGAATTTTTAGTGTACATTTTTAAGTAACACGAGCCTTCATTGGCACATTGGTTTTCAATAGAGTTTTTGATATCTCATTTCAAAATATTCCATTTATACACGCATGTATAGTACAGTAATGTGCAAGTATTTTTTCGATTGATTTTTCAGTCGGCCTTAATACGTTGTATATAGAGCGTATGTCAACTTAATTTGTTGATGCGAAGAGTCTTAAGTGCATGTTCTGCTCTGAGCAAGGGTTTGTTCCTTCAAGGTAATAACAGACTTGGCCTTTTGTTGAACCCAGATGCAAGGAGTCCGCTAAGGTAACGCCAATAATAGTTAATTTTTTTAGAACAGATCATAAGCATCAAAAGCACGTGAAAAAGTTTGTATTGTAAAACTGAACCATGTATACTTTTCAAATTAATAAAATAATTTAAAAAAAAGGTAACTCCCAAATAATATCGTAAATACTGAAGGAAAGCGTCGTTTGAAGTATATTCTTTGAGTTAAAAGAATAAACACATTGATAAAATTGTACTATTGAGTGTTAGAATTTAATTAAGGTACAAGTCTGTCCGTATGTAGTATATCTGAGAGAGAAACTGTTTTTAGCAGAGAAATAAACTTCTCCGTTCAGGATAAAGAAAGTCTGTTGCGAAATGACATTTTTACTTGTCACATTTCTTGCGTTCCGATGATTCATTCTGTTAGAAGGAGAGGGTAGCCGAATGCAAATGTAAATAACCCTAATACCTGAAGTAAGTTCATTTAGTTTGACTTCTAATGCGCTTCAACACAGAATCGACGAAGACTGTATTATTACAGATGTGGTCCGCTAGACGTTACCTATCGAGATTATGCAGTAGTGTTGATCGAAACGAGGATGAGAAAATTCACTTATTTATTTTTATTTATATGAGTATTCATACTGAATTTAAGTCACGTCGACAGCGTAAAACAAACTTTTTGACATTGTTTGCGATGCTAAATACAAAATTTGGCTTTTCAGATAATTTTCACTCATTAGCATCACTTCCTTGATTTCTATAAGTGCTATAGTGTATAACATGTAATTTGGACAAATTTCCTCTAGATGTGTACCTTTCCACCTGGTGGAAAAAATCGTGTTCTCATAAATCTTTATCTTGTGAATTCTTACTCCAACATAAGTTTTTATTTAGAAAAAGTTGTTATTTAGTTAAAGCGTACCTCGTCTCTATTCGTTTTACAGGATTTTCATAATAACATTTTCATTTCAATTCGACAAGACTTATATATTACATTCTGCTTTTCCCCGTCGAAATTAAAATACCTCAGTACAGAGTGTTCTTATTCTAAAATGCATTATTCGTGATATAAAATTAATTAGTGATGCTACAATAGCATGTACTTTCTCGCATTTTTGAGAACGGTTACGTAGTATATATACTTGGATTTCTCTAACGTGGCATCTCAAGGTCATGCGCGAAAGAGGGAGAGGGAAGGCAAACTCCAATAGGGAGCCATAAAAGTCGGAGCTGTAGTGACGTTGCAGCTACTCTTTGTTGTCTGTCTTCCCTCTACCTCTTTTGAGCGTGACATTGAGATGCCATGTGAAAAAGGTATAATATTGCAATTTCTGCCCTACTATCAGACATCACTTGAAAAAGTTCATGCCGTTAAAACTAATCATGTGCGGTTCGAATCTGCAATTATGTCGACACAAAGGAGTAGTAGTCATTTCTTACTTCTAGAACTCAAATAAACATGAACAAATCACAGTTACAGTATCCGCAGAACGTTTTACAGATAAGTATTATTTCACATAATTTTGCCTTGATTTTATTGGAGTGAACTTCTTAATTTTTGATGATTATACAATTATCAGCGATCAAACGGTTTTAAAGTAAACCAGACTGTAAATTAAACATCAGACACTAAAGATCATCCAATATATCGTCTTAAGAAATGCATTCAAATAGAGCTACAAATCTATCACATTTTTTATTTAAATTTTATATCTCGAACACTTTAGAAACGTTTGTACGAAAATAATTCTTTTGAACGTCTTAAATTCAACTAGTGGTGGTACAACAATTCGCACTTTCTCGCCTGTGTTTTCACGCAAAATTACACAAAAACTACTAAAAATATTTTCTTATAAAAAATCGCCATTTTTTGCTTCATGTACATAATTTCAATACTACATGGTATGCGAGAAAGTAAAAAAATATTTTTCGACACCATCAGCAATTTGGAGACTGCAGTAGCGGTTAATGACAGAAATTGGTACCTGAATGCGCAATTTTGGTCGGTAATTTCGATATTCTTCTTGAGAAAATAAAAAGAGCAAAGTATCCTCTCGGAATGTTTTCATGAGTGTACAGTACTTCGCGTTCTCATGTTCCGCCACTTGCCTCCAGAGAACGCAACTAAATTTCTTTACATCGGTAGAGTAGCTGCTGTCGTTGTCACCAAGCAGCTCTTGTAGTTGAGAGAATGGTAAGCACCTGAAGGGGTCGTTCTGCTAATGAAAATTAAAAGAAGGCAAGAGAGCTCAGTGCAAGGCTTCTGCGTGAGGGTCGAAATGGAATTCAGGTAGTGTGCAGAGAAAATGTAATTTAAATATGGGATGTCTCCTTGTCCCTTCTTTTAGACCAATATCATCCACATTTGATTATTTTAGAAACAGTATATTAATACAAAAACGATTCCTAATGTTTTAATAATGCGTTTTAATTTATGGAATACATTAAAGAAATATTTAAGTTAATTTTCGTCTTAGTAATTGCCCTCAGAAATCTCAGCCTTATTTCTGTTTTACCTTTTACTTTTACACTTTTTAAATGTGTGGTTTCAATTGTGAAAACCGCAAAGACATTATGCGGACTAACACTGAAACCAACATCGCACCCTCATCTACAAACCAACCTGTTAGCTTAATGCATTTGCGTGATAGACACTGTCTTAAAAAATGCTCCTCATACATCCATATTGGAAATAATTAATTCCACAAATAAATTGTATTTTTGAAGAATTTTTTGTGATAATTGTAGCATTATTTCAGACGTAACTATAACGCATGTCAACAAATGTTGGGGTGTTGACATTACAAGAAAATTATTACGTGGTAAACGTATAACTTACCATTCGTTTTATTTTATTTTTATGTTAATTACCGATGTGCATTCAAAGATTTTTAGTTGTTAGAAAATTATTAATATTTTAACGGCTTCAAATTTGAAATGTGTGGAGATTTTATATCATTTTATAACTAAGCAAAGAAAGCTACATAACCGCTGGTATTAACTGATGAATCTATTTTCCAACTCGTCCACCACTGCGCTCATTGCCACACGCTCTCGTGTGATCTTCAAAACTCTAGCATTTTAATCGAAACATAAAACGACTGTAACCTGAAACCTTTCGCTGGCGTTCGTAAACAACTTCGTTGTCACTTCGCGAGAAGATCCGACTGCGGTAGCGCTGCATGACTACAGAGAGCTGAGTGCCGCCGCTTAGTGACAACGGCAGCAAACGACGGAGGCGGCAGCAGGGGAGGGGGTGAGCAGAGGAAGAGGAGGTCAAGGGTGGGGGAAGAGGAGGCGGGGAGCAGCAGTGGCGGTGTGTCGAATGAACAAGGTGACAAGGACGGAAAACAACAATAATGGAGTTACCAGTCGGAGGGGGGACAAGAAAGTTTGATTGATTTTTTCGTGTTTCCGGACGCGTCAACTGCTTCGGTCATTAGTCCCGTTAGTGTAGTGCATGTTTTTTCTCGGGAGATGGCGATGATCTTCCCCTGCTGGATGGCGAGATCCGGCACCGACCTAACATCGGCTAGTGGGGTTTCCCCCTAACCAGGACTCTCCCACCAGCGGGGTACCGCCCCAGCCGGGACAAGCTCTAAGCTCCCGACCGGTCTCCCGGAACATGTGGCAGAGTAGTGAATGTTAGTGTAAGTGTGTGTGTAAGGGGAGAGGATAGGACAAGGAAGAGGAAGGACAGATCGCGCGCGGTCCATGGTCCGTTTGTTAGGGTACTGCTACGGCATTCGCCTGGTGTTGATCGGAGAAACCACGGAAAAGGGACAAGAAAGTAGCGCAAGTGTAGGAAGAGGAGTAGCAGAAAGAGGAGCTGTGTCGCAATAAAAATTGTAGCAATGACGACGAACGGCGGTGGAAAAGAGGAGACGAAAAAGGGCGGAGGAGTGAGGAGGTGATTTTGGGAGGAGGAAGAGTGGGTGTCGAAAGAGCCGGCTAGAATTCCCGAGAAAGCGCTCAACTCCGTCATTAAAACTTGGAGCGCCGACGCCGAGGACAGCAAAGAACGGGAGCTGTCGCGTCTTAATTTTTAATGAAGACGGCGGCCTCCGCAGCTGGCCAATCACGTGATTACGACGCGTCCTTCTTCTTCTCCGTTCTGCACCGCCCCACAATACGGCGCGGTCGCGGAATTGGCCTGGGTGTAGAAGAAGTTTCCGCTGCCTAAGGATAATTGTCGCTTAGAAGCTGTTGGATTTCGTGAAGTCGTAATTAGGAATTTAGATCACCGACTGGTACTCAAGTAAAGGCGAGAAAATGAGGCATGTGCTTTTGATAGAAGTTTGAGAATGTTTTAAATGAAACACGCGCAATTTGCTGCAGTGTGATTTGAGTAATGAAGCAGAGACTTAATTTATGACTCGTAAATTACTTCCTTTTTATAATTATAGTCTGTAAATGTCTGAGCGATTACTCGAATGACAGATTTTTTAAACACAGTTACGTTCATATAATTATATGTTATCAGCACATGAGAAAGTTCCATAGTTATTGCTCTAATTAAAATGTTAAAAATTACGTAACAGTCTTCAAGTGGTGAAATTTAAGTAAAAAATGCAAATTGGAAACATTTTTGCTTTCTGTGTTTTTTTGTATTATTTGGACTTTATAAAAGTGCTACATCTCAGATCTCGTCTTCTTTTGAATATTTCACATGGTTTTTAGTTTTTCATTTCAGAAACGTAGAATGTATAAAATATTTTAATATTTACAATAATCGGCGTGTCAATAACTCGTAACAATAAGTTTGAGTAATGATTTGGATAATTCTCTAATGTGAGAGCACATTAAAATTAATATATTACAGAAAAGCGAAGTATCATATGATACATTATTATTTTCATTTCCATTAGTTTGAATCATTTTAGGAAAAAAAAATTAAATTACACATTTTTTCAGTAAAATATAAATTTTAGAATTAAAGGACGTGCCAACGAAGCGAACTCATAACTGTAAAGGACACTGCACAGGATCCCGTGCTCTCAAACAGCATAGCTCATTCCCTTTTAGGTAACGAGGCGTGTGAACTTCCGGTGTAAAAAGTGGCTTCCGGCGCAGTCGCTCCAGGCAGTGCACCTGTCCGCCCTCGGCCCCTTGTTAGCCTTTGAGGGAGTATTTGTAAATATTAATTTTTTCCACGCCCTTGGCGCCGACAGAAGCTCTCAGCGGCGCACAGACGGAAACCACAGCCCCTCGGCCTGCACCGCTCCGTCCCACTCCTCCCCAATCCGCACGCACCTCCACCTCCACGCCACCGCACCCCTTTCAACCTCACCCCGTCTCTTTCCTCACCACCTCCCCCTCACCCCTACGCTTACACCCGTTGCTTTCCGCACAACCGCCGCCACCTTTGGCCGAAATCCGCCAAAGCCTCTCTACTGCTGCGCGCGCCGCCGCCCCCGCCGCCCCCACCCCCGCCCCCGCCACCACTACCCACACCGCCTCCGCCCCCACCGCCACCGCCCCCACCGCCACCACCCCTACCGCCACCGCCCCCACCGCCACCGCCCCCACCGCCACCGCCCCCATCGCCACCGCCCCCACCGCCACCGAACCACCAACCACCACCACCGCCACGCCCCCAACCGCCACCGCCCCCACCGCTACCGCCACCGCCACCGCCCCCACCGCCACCGCCGCCCCCACCGCCACCGCCCCTACCACCACCACCACCGCCACCGCCCCCCACCTCCCCACCGCCACCGTCCCCACCGCCACCGCCCCACCGCTACCGCCACCGCCACCGCCCCCACCGCCACCGCTCCCACCGCCACCACCCCCACCGCCATTGCCCCGCCCCACCGCCCCAGCCCCCACCGCCCCCACCGCCGCCGCCGTCCCCACCACCGCTGCCGTCGCCGTCGCCGTCGCCGTCGCCGTCCCCACCACCTCACTTGTTGCCGCTGCCGTGGCAGCCTGTGTCTGGTCGTCCGGGCTCCCACTTTTCTGTCTCACCTTTGATACTGTCGGCTGTGTCTGCACCACTTCCAAAAAATACATTGTTCACACCAGCCCTTCCAGTTAGCTTTCATTAATTTTTGTTTTGTTTCACCCCTGCATCAATGTATTGCATCGTTGGTATTCTGTGTGAGATTGACGTATACTATTATTGGCTCAGTTTTGCATCGGATGCTACTCACCGCTGCTATTGACGGTGCAATATAATAATCACCGTCATCATCGTCGCAACTCTCATTACTACCTCTGCATGTACCAGTAGTTCTTCACCAGCGGTACTACGAATTTCATCACCACTCCTTCCATCACCTCTTCCTCTACATCTATATTCATCACGGGCGTCGGGACTTTTCCCATTCTACACTCTTCCCCCCTCCGCGTCTATCATCAGAATTCGCGGCGATTAAAGTTTTCACCTTGAGGAATATTTCTTTAGTCTATATTTAAGCTTTTTATATCTTGTTTACGACAAAATTCACCCTGACAATTGAAACTAGCATTTTCTTCACAGCTACCTATCTTTCAAAAACATTTTCTAACGTCATGTTTCTTCATTTCCCGCACTTCCAACACAACTTTCCCTCTATTGTAAGTCTTCTCTATTCTTTTCCCTCACTATATAGAATTCAATCGCTACTAAATTGTAGCTATTCTTAATCGAAATACCATTAGCACCTTCGGTATTACTTACTTTCGCAGATATCGTCATTCTTTCATCAAAACCGAACATTGAAATCCACAAATGTTGCCCTCCCTACTCGGTGCCTCAATTTCTTACTTGTTACACCTTCTCTCTTCCCTACCATCACCATCACCGTCAACCTCAGGGCTTCTCTTCGTCACCGCTTCTCTGCCGTCGCCTCGGCTCGCGCCACTTTGAAGCCCCTCTGTCGCATTGACTGGCGCCTCAAAAGAATTACAAACAAGCCCCGCCGTCCCGGGGTTTGAAAGGAGGTCGGGCCGCCCCACCGCACCGCAATGAAAAGGTGCGCCCAACACCACCTCTGACTCCGCTTCTGCCCTTCGGTCTCCTCCTCCATCTCCACCTCCACGAGCCAGGAGGGATGGCAGCAGCTGATGTCACTGCAGTGCCTCTGACCGGGAGGTACTAGGTTCGAGTGCCGACAGTGGCATGATTTTCGACATTAGCATGCCAGCTAGGTCGAATTCAGTCGCTGTCTGGAGGAGAATTCTGGAGGCCGGCTGCTGTGATCGGTAGTTTTCCGTCGTTTCTCCGATCAACGCCAGGCGAATGCCGGAGCAGAACCCGACCAAACGGGCCACGGACCGCGCGCGATCTTTCCTTCCTCTTCCTTGTCATGTCCTGTCCTATCCTCTCCCCTTACACACACACACATACACACACACACTAACATCCACCACACTACCACTTATTCCGGGAGACCGGTCGGGGGCTTAGATCTTGTCCCGACTGGAGCGATGCCCCGCTGGTGGGAGAGTCCTTGTTAGGGGGAAACTCCACTAGTCGAAGTTATGTCGGCGCTGGATCTCGCCATCCAGCTGGGGAAGACCACCGCCATCTCCCGAGAAACAAACATGCACAACACTATCGGGACTAATGAGCAAAGCAGTTGACGCGCCCGGAAACACGAAAAAATCAAACCAAACCAAACGAATTCAGGGGCTGTCTGTAGGAGGATTCTGGAGGCCGGCTGCTCTGATCGGTAGTTTTCTGTTGTTTCTCCGATCAACATCACGTGAATGCCGCAGTAGTACCCTAAAGAAGGGTCCGCGTGAGATCTTTCCTTCCTCTTCCTTGTCCAATCCTTACCGCTTACACACACTTACACTAAGATGCACTACACTACCACACATGCCGGGAGACCGGTCGGGAGCTTACAGCTTGTCCTGGCTGGGGCGGTGCCTTGCTGGTGGGAGATACCTGGTTAGGAGGAACCCCGCTAGTCGACGGTAGGTCGGCTCCAGATCTCTCCATCCAGCGTGGGAAGATCACAATCACCTCCCGATGAAAAATCATGCACTACACCTACGGGACTAATGACTTCAGTAGTTGATGCGCTAAAATTAGAATGAGGAACTTCTTTGAGGCTATTGGACGCGTGTCTGTTCGTCACGAAATGTTTTAGGCCCGTGGGCAATCCAAGTCCTTTTCTTACGTAGATAAGCATTAACACTTATGTGCATGTTGTTGAAATGTATATTTTAATTGGTTGGTAATCGCCAAATGTTCTGTGATTAATTCCATGATTTCTATAACAACTAAGCTGTGTCGTTTGCCGAGAAGAAGAGAACTGAACTCACGCTATCTCTAATTGTAGCGTTGCGTGCCAAACTATGGCGTGTATGAGCAGGGATCACCTTGTGCATTTTTAACCGCACGTGATGATGGTTCTTATCGTTAGAACGCCCGGACCTTGCATTTACCGAGAATGCTGGCGGGCCGTCATTTTGGCGGCTCATATAGTTAATGAACTATTTCTGGAGTTTGGAAAATTTATACAGTGAAATATGTATACGCACTTTAGTTATCATTTATATTGATTGAAGTAATTAGATTAATATATGCAAATGAACATTAGAAGAATTACGAAAATTCTGACTGCTCACTCGTGAGTTGCGTTTCGTCGCAAGAATTAGTCCCGATAGTGTTTTGTTTCATCACCGACATTCAACATCAACACTTCAGATACGATGAACACTAACACTTTTCAACAAAGAGAGAGTTCATGTTTTTTCGGACGAAAGATAAGATGGTATAAACCAAACAAGTCGACGCATGGAGGGAACAGTTTAGCAGTTAATGGGAAGCTGTCAAATTGACGGCCGTCGGGTTAAGATAAATCGATCAATATAACAATTTTGAGTGGATGAATATTTTCGAAATTTTCACATTTTTTTGAAATCATAAGTACATTTAAAGTCAAGTAATCACAATGGCCTACTGTTCATTTTAATAAAGGTAACATTGCTTGAATAGGTTGGAGCCGTCAAAATGACGGCGTCGGACGTTCTAGTGATATAGAGTAATTCTCCCTCCTTTTGTGCGACGCTTTCTTCAGGAAGTCTTCAGGAACAACGCCTCAAGCCATTATTGTGTAAAATTTATGTTTTTCCATATTACTAAAATTGGTGCATTTACAATAAATAAATGTTAATTGTTCTAACCAATTTATGCGTATGACTATGTACGAAGGATCGGGCGACCAAATCGTATTGAATTACCCTAATGAGTTATCTAAGGGCTCCAGCTAAGCATATAACCCCAACTTCTTAAAGTCCATTTCTAAACCATAAATACGTGAGGCTAGGCAAATGTATTTAAATGTACTTAAAAGATGACCAAGTTGAACTAAACCTCTGAATTTTCAAAAATTGCAATTGTATAAAATTGTTTGAAATTCTTGTATCATTAAAGATGGAGTTTTTCTCGATGAAATGTGAATTTCAAAATTAGATCTTTAAGAAATGATAGGTTGATATTTTAAAATTAGTAGTTGTCAAGCTATTTTAAGTAAAATATGGGGAAATGTTAAAATCATTTTTTCCCAAACTAATTTATTCCTTTCAACTTTTTAAAAGAATGTAGGCAATGCCACTGAACAACACGACATCAACGTTAATTTCATGGTCCCTTTTTGATTTTTTATTACTACACAAATCTCATTCTTAATCTCCCACGTACTTAATATTTAGATTACATGCGTTTTCTTCAAATTTATTGCTTTTGTGATCAATTTTTCAAATGTTTTCTGATGAATTTTCTCAAAAACTGAACACTTTTACCTGATGATGAGCAGATATTTGCGTATTTTCAAAATCGTTCAGGGATCTTTTACAGTTTTCTTCAAAGTTTTCAATGTGGATCTTAAAATAGGCTTTACGTTTTATGATATTCTGTATGTTCCTGCAACTTGAAGTAATCTAGTTGAGTTTTATAGAAAGTATTACCAAAAATTAAATATACGTTTCACATGTATGAGGCCACGACTGCAGCCTCATCGATCTGGGAAAATCAATTTTGTTGCAAAATTCTGCCTGACGGTTACCTGACGTTTACAGGTGTACAATAGAGAGATAGGGAGAGAGAAATAGACGGACGGAAGAACTGTCGGAAGGACAAACAGAAGGATCGACGGACGGACACATGACTTTCCTGACTTCAATTTTTTTGTATTAAGGATCCATAGAATGTGAATTCGGACTATCTAACGTGTTAGAGAAAGTAGTTTACAAACCGAGCAAGAATATCCCCTTTTTCAGAAACTTTATTACGATTTTTTCTGTGAAGAATTAACCGTTTTTCGATGCAGAATTACAAAACATTATCTATAGTACGTAAGAAGTTTGCGAAAAATTAAGGATGTAAATGAGACATGTAACCAATGCAATGCCTTGTTCTACAGATTTTCCACAACACTACAATACCAGAGATTCAGCGATTCCCTTTGGCTCCTGCACTATTGGCACTGCATTTCTGTAGTAAACATAACAAATTCTAGGGTAAGTTTACTTTCTTAATTCTAATTTGCATTTAGTTACTTTTAATAACTCGTCTCGACACATATCCTGAAGATCAAAGCGTATCACATACGCTGATGTAGACGTTAGCAAAGTGCAGTCATATTTTAATTAAAGTCACATTAATGGCAGTAATTGTGCATTATTTCGTGACGTGGGAATATTAACGTCACGTGAAAGATAACTAATAAACTTGAAAACCACAACTTCAGAATTGTTCACACAATTCATTTTTCCCCATAGCACGTCATACGCAGTTTTAACTGTTTTTTGACGTAAAATAAATAAATAAATAAATAAATAAATGGTTAAGCGTTTAGAAAATGTGGGTCACACACGTCTACATCACCTCTCAAGCAAATCTATCTGTAAGGAACAACAGACAATACCTCAACGAGAACGCGTTCAAGAAATCGTACCAAATATATCTCGTATTTCAACTTTTTTCAAACCCAGATTTATATCTACATTTAGTCTTCGCTCTCCCGTTTTTTTGAAGCCAGCCCTTGAGCAAAACAGCTAAGACGGTGAACTCTGGTATAACTTCCGTGGCCACCGGTAGCGTCCTTGTCGCTGCCTACGCTGATTTTCCTACCGTCTCCTCCCTCTGCGGGTAGAATATTTCAGTGGTAATCTCCAGAAAGAAATCCCGGGGGCAACCTTCTCTCCTAAGCCCCCCTTCTCCCGCCCTCCCCCCCTCCGGCGCTCCCCCTACCACCGCCTCTATCCCAGCTGCTGTGATGGCCCGTTTCTTGGGCAACCCTCGCCACAACTTTTCTTTTTTGGCTCCAGGGACAGCCAGAGAAAAATATTTACTCTCTTGCGCTTCCAGAATTACGCCTTGCGAAATATCATGCCAAGTTAATTAAAATATCTGAAGGAATAATGTAATTAAAGTGCTTGCTTTTAGAGATGAATCTGATCTTCAAAGGATTTTGAAAAAGTAAAGGTTATTGTCGGTGCTTTAGTCGTAACATTACATTATGTCTCCCAAATTAATTGTCTTTCAGAAATGAAGAAAGAGCTATTTTTCTGAAGTTTATTTGTGATATAAAGCAGATGATGAATTCTTGTGATATGTAAATATCAATCTTTCTGCAATTGAAAACTTAATCAATAAATGTTTGTTAAAATAGTAGAAATAGTAGTTTAAAGATGCAAACTTACACTTGTTAGGTACACTCCTAACTAATGTAACTTCATTATCTGTGCACGTCATCTAGAATTAAGTGGGAAATATAGTTATTCAAATTATCGTCCATCTCCCGAGAAAAAGCTTGCACTACACTAACGGGAATAATGACCAAAGCAGTTGACGCGCCCGGAAACACGAAAAAATCAATCAATCAAAGCCACCAAACCAAATCGATAATCGCGATGCTCAAATGAAAGAAAATAAATATGCTGTAGATTCACAAAAATTCAGCATTCTAGGGCAATCTGTTGTAGAGATACAGCGAGAAACGTGTTCTTTGTTTTATTTTTTCTCAGCTTCTATTGCATGCTTCAGTCTAAAAAAATCCAGAGACGAAGAAAATACGATAACTGATAAAATACGATAAATACCACAAACTGATAAAATTGGTTATAGAATGTTATGACACATTCTAGGGGGAAAGCTGAGACAATATTACAACATCACCTCGTCGAAAATCAATTTCAATTTTTTGTATGAATTTGTCGTCAAAATTGATTGACAAAAATCCCTTCAAATTCATCTCTTTTTCCCGTCTCTGCAATTATTTCAGTCTGATTCATGCAATAAAAAAGACGAGAAAAAATAGAACATTAAAAACACATTTTTATACTCCCATTGTAAAATTTTGTCATTTGATGACTGCAACCCGTTGCATAATGATATTCATTACGATACATGTTTTGTTATAATTCAGGTTCTTGACCAATCCCAGAGTTTACAAACCAAGTATTGACGCCTCATTAATCATTGGAAATCGTTCTAGTAAATGTTTCGTTCCATTGCATTCATTCAAATTGTATTATGTTCATCAGTTTTAATTTATTTTATTAATGGTAATTTTTACGTGGAATATTATTTAAAATAAATTGAATCTTAATTTCACTTTCACCCTATTTGACTAGTACAGTGGAAGTTGTAGAGGGAACTTTTGAAACGTATAAATTATTTTACTTTTCATGATGGTATTACTAATGAGGGCATGTTTCAGTGTTGTATTCAATTATGTGCAGAGAATAATGATAAACGAATAGCTGTCGCTAATGACCATGTAGTTGATGCGACAATAAAAAAAAAAGAATAGCAAATATTACCTTTAAAATTTGAAAAGAATTGAAATATTTAATGTTTTCTTAAAACATTTCAAAAAACAATAATAAATTACTTTTGCTACAAAAGCTGGATAAAAGAACTTAATTTACGTATTCCATAAAATCATCGTCAGTAAACATTGCAGCTGAGAAACATTTTGAAGTCGGGAGTTTGGTATTTGACTGTTATGACCTCTAGCACATCATAATCGTAAATTCACATTGAATGCTTTTTGTGAGACAAATTAAACAGTATGAAAAACTATTAGAAAAGACATGTTTCAGGAGAAGTTTTGAATTTTGAACATAATTTTTTATTGATTCCATTACAACAATTATTGTCCAAATCTCTACATAAATATTAACTTGAAATAGTGCATTTGAAATTCGTACTAAATCAGATTAGCACGGTTTAATAGGAAGGCTGAAGTGGACACAATAAAATAATTAACTTAAGTGGAGAGCTTACTGTGGAACTCGAAATTGAATATAAATTCCTTTCGATTTGTACCACGAGCTTGGTGTTAGCATAGATGTTACGCAGGGAAAACTCAGGCTTTATTGCATGGGATAATTACAGTAATGCCAACATTCCTTCCTAGCAAAAGTAAAGGCCCATGATAGATTACGTAGTTTTATATTTATAAATTTTGGACAAGTAAAACGAGTCACATATGATTAAGAAGAGGTTTTGCTTGAATATGATTCAGAAAGGGTAAATACAACTGACCTTTTATTTCACATTTGTATTAGATTTACACCAAATATTATTACATTTAATCATTTATTTTATTCATTATATTTATTAATGTTAAATATTTTGTATATCTTGTCAGCTAGAGTCAAATAAACGTAGCAACAAATTAACTTTTGCCTACACTTATCCATGCTAAAGACGTTACATGTAAAAAAACAAGACTGATAATTCACAATACAACAGTCAAGTGTATGTGGAATACGATTCTACAATTTCAGTAATTGGAGCTTAAATATTAATATCTATAAGTAGAAGTAGTAATTAAATTTTTGTTCATAAATTTTTCAGACTGATGTTCTACGTGATCTGTAATATACATTTGCTTGTGTTCATAGTGACTTAATTACACAATTTTTACCCGATTACTGAGTTTTGATTGCTAGTTGTGAAGTTTTAATTTGTACGCATTCAATTAATATATTGATAATTAACTGTTTTGTGTGAAATTAACGAGTATTTACTCTTGACTTCAATGATACACAGTAGACTCCGGTTTCGGGGTTGACTCGAAAGCTTAATTCTCTCCGGGTATAATGAAAACTTGCGTTATCTCGTTTTCCTTAGGTGTTGATAACTTGCTCTCTCAAGATTGGTTAACTTCATATTTTTCCAACCATATCTTCCGAGGAAATAGGTCTCCCTTGAAACCAGCCGACACATACACGTCATAGTCACACTCTCGAATGTTCGGTTCACGCGAGAATTTGAAATGTGACCAGCCGCTGACTAGTGATCACAAGCGAGCCGTCACAAGGTAAAATAGAATCACATAATTGAAACGCAATAGTTTCTCGACACTTCACAAAATGCAAAGATTTCTGGGCCCTGGATTCCTAAAACTTGCTTGATGTCGAAATATGTTTTTCTCGTCCACCCGTCCATATGGCCGAGTATCTGTCGAGACTCTCCGTCCGCCTGTCGGTTTCTCAGTCCTTCCTATCCGTCTGTCAGTTCGTCTCTCCATCTGTCTGTGCGTCCGTTCGTCCGTCCGTCTGTGGTCAAAGCAAATGAGGCAAATTTCAAACAATATTTTTTATTCAGAAACGCCTCCAATATTTTTTAGATTTTTTCTCTAATGAGAAATAAATGCGTAAAAATGGAGCAGGGTCCATTTTTCTTGAACTCTTTGAATTTTCGTAAATTGCAAACGAGTGTTAACATTGCAAAACCACAGCACTGGTGATATAGATTTCTTTCCTTAATGATTCCTTTCTTTTAAAACTAGATCATGATATAATATAAATGAAATTCGTTGAGTTTATGAAACTTTCAAATGCAAATGTTCAATTTTTATGTTTCCTTAAGTTTATGTTTAGATGGTTTTGAGATAGTGTGAATGGCACGCTAATGTTACAATGTAACAGTGGATTCCATCGCAGAAAAAATGTTTTTTGATGGTTGACAACACTTTTGTAGGTTCACATAAATGATAATAATTCGTAATAGAACAGTGCGAGTGCATTGTGATTTTCTTGGAGGCGAGTATTTCAACTTTTTAAAATTAATCTAACTAAAATAATTCAAGGGTATAGAAAGTTGAAGAAGCATCTAATATCATATTTTATGTTCTGCCCTGGGTTCAAAAGGAAGTAAATAAGTTTGCTATTTGTTTAACTAGCAATTTGAGTTTTTGAAATTTAAAATATTAACAAAAAGTTGGAAATTGGTTAGAAAAATACGTTTACACCTATGGAGTTTGTAACTGATCTAACTCATTAGGGGGGTCAATTCTCTCGTCTGTGGGAGATTTTCAAATTGACCAGTGTTATAGTGGGATTAATGGATGACAGCAATGCATGTACTTGTCCTTGACTACCATTATCCTTCATTAAGGAGCTAATGGAACGGTAATCGGTGCTACAGGCTCACTGCGTCAAGTGGAAGCGACTGTCAATCTCAGAGGAAGATATTTGCATATTCATCTGTGGAAATGGAATATTCACTTTCCTTCAATATGAATTTTGTATGCATGTTGTCAGTGAAAATGACAAGCTGCATTTAAATAATGAATCCATTAAACAATGATGGACACACAAAGCCGCGAAAGAGAATTTTGGCTTAAAGAAATTTTATGCATACTAAGTACATTTTGTGACTTTGTTAATTACGAGGAATTTTATCTCAGTAAACAGTTTATCTTATCTTTTAAACAAATTTATATTCTTCCAATATATAAACTATGTACGTAAAATTTAAAAAGTATATTTTTTGGTAATTGTTTTGCAATAAATCGTTTAACACAGGATAGAAATTCTGCTTGTGAAATATTGCGATATTGGGATTCGACGAATTGTGAAATTGATTTTTTTTTCATTTCAATATATTGTACAATCGTGAAGTTGTTTAAAATGATACACGGAACAAAAAAATAATGCAACTGGAGCAATTGTTTCCAAACTTGGCAGGAATAGTTTTGAGCAATCAAGAGTCAAATATAGTGAAGCTGCGATTAAAAATGTGTCTCCAAAATAAGTTTTCTTTTCAATAAAATTTGCAAAATTACTTTGAAGTATACGTTGCCTAATTCTTGTAGCATTCTTAAAATCAAAGTATCGAAAAATTGAACTGGACCTTATTTCAAGATACTTTTTTTTATGTATGAGTAGTTTTAAAGTAATTTTGCTCATAATATAGGCAATTTAAAAATGTTTAATCATGAAGCCCTAGTTTTTAATCCTGTCATCCAGAGGTCCTAGTTTTATCTCAACCCCTATAGATCTTCCAGAGATGGTAAGACACCACAAGATACGGTGGCTAAACTGTATCCCTATACATTTCAAGGACATAAAATATTTTTGTATGAAAGTGAATATTAGTATTCGACAAGTTTTACAACTTACAACGCGTGACTTTAGTTAAAATAAAATATTTTTAAATTACAAATTGAGTTTATTTAGCAGTTAAAAGTGATGACTCTTATTTGACAATTTAGTGTAACAATTATGATATAAATGGCTTTAAACAATTTGATTTGTCTCTTTGAATAGATTAAAGTTAATGAATAGAGTAGTTAACTATCACGAGCCGTCGTGTTTTAAATATTCAATTCGTATCAATTGAATTGAAATATATTGTTCATCGAGTTTTCACGGCTTTTTGTATTTATATCATTCCAATGATCAGCTACAGGCATGTATTTATGAATCATACATTATTTAGAGATTACGCTTTTGTAAACAACATGGAGGGGAGCATCTGAGCATCTCTTGCTTTCTCTCTTTCATGGTCACTTCATAGTCAATAAATTGTGTGTCCTGGATGACTGTTTTTATGCATTCGACGTAGTTGCAAATACAATGTCTTGGGTTCTGCACTCACATACTCCTCCAAACAGATTCAAATAAAACATTCTGTCAATTCCATTAGCAAATATATCTTCCTTTTAATGGAAATAAAAATCCCTTGCGTGTGTCCATCTGTGAACAACGTTAAATCGTTACGGTTTAATCGTACAACGGTTAAATCGTTCATCCAAATTTTTCCACAATTGATATCCACCAATGGATCTGGCTGCTGTCGCGATATCTTGAATTTGTAACTTACATTTTAATTTTGAGAGGTACTTTACATGAACTCCCTGAGACATATTGAAAACTTTTAAAAAATATCTCAAATTTTTTGATTACATTTTCTTGTCGGATAGTGTGAGGAATGTTTAAGAGAATGGCGTAGGTTCCATGTTTGTTGAAAGCCCCGATTTTTCGAAAAATTTAGTTTAAAAGTTCAAAATTGGAAACGAATACATATATCAATCAGCCCCATTCCCTCAAGTGCTTCCTGAAAACTACATTGCAATAACATCAACTGTTCAAAAATTACAGGAGGTGCTAAAGTTACGTGACTCATCCTGTATATTAAGTTGTAATGTAAATTCATTAATTCCGTAAGCGTTACAAATATGGCGATAAAGAGCATGATTTCTTGCCATTTGCTCAGAGAAAAAAATAATATCGAAATAATTAAATTGGAATATTTATTGCTTCCAACGATTCATTCAGGGCCTATAAACCATTATAAACTCTAAAATAGATAAGATATATCTCGATGGATACGTGCGGCGTTGCCGAATTTTATTTTAATTTTCTTATTTTAATTATAATTACAGTTTTAATTATAATTTACTATTGAAAATAATTTTGTACGAACTTTTATTTAATGATAATTTGAGGTTCACTTTTCACCTATTTGGCCACTCTGGCTATGAACTTGCAAATTGATCAATAGAAATGGGGTGATAGTGTGAAGTTCACATAATTAACTCTAATTGTCAGGCGGTGTTTCTTGTAAAAGAAGATTGAATCGGCAACCAAGGACAAGGTTGATGTAAGTAGTGGATTTAAATTTTGTATATCTGGTGTTAATAAAAGGAGAGGAAAAATTAGTTTGGAGGCTGTCGTTGGAACGTTGAAATATATTACGTTTAATATTATTTAATCATTAAATATATTTTAAATTGGTGTGATAACAGAAGGCGATAATGGTGACGGCCGCTGGTCCAGGTTTTTATAAACTTATAATTTTATTAACGGCTACAATAGGCATTGCGCATCGTTGGTACATTTATGTAGAACATGAACACAGAATTCAATGGCAGAAAGCTCTTTTACAGTACCTTCAAATACAGTATACAATATACAGTACCTTTAAAGTCTCTTCTCCAATCCAACCAAAACTTAAGACGAATGGGGGATTAACAGTGGCGACTTTAGTATTAGCAAAGCATTAGCAACAGTAGCAAGATTAGAAATAAAAAACCTGAATTGTGAGAAGAGTCCATATTGTGACCTCTCGCACTCAGTAGTGGATGGCGTAAAGGAGGAGTCACTCCCTGAATCTACGGTCACAGTTGCAGGCAGAGCCTCTGAATTGCGGAAAACAACTTTATCAGGAAGGAGGGGAAGTAGGGAAAGAGCGGAGGTGATGAAGGGAGGAATAAAGAAGGGAAGTTTAAGAACATAGTTAAATTGAAAAAAAAAAATAGTAAGGGATGGGAGGAGGAATATCTATGTTTTAGGCTAGAAAATAGAAAGTACGATTTTTGATGAAGTGGAAGTAGTAACTAAGAGAATTAGACAAAATAAAGTATAAAGAATCAATAGTGGAATGTAAGCGTACGGTACAGTAATTGAGAGTTATACTTTCGTAACTTATTTTAGAATGTTATCGTTGGCATTAAAAACATAGCATTCTATCTTGAGTTGTAACTCTCCTTTTAATATAGATACCTTTTATAATATAATACCTTTTATAATATATATACCTTTTATTTTGGATATTAATATAGATACCTTTTATAATATTTATGCAAATTGGTTGGATTACCAAAATCCAATTTATGTTATTGTTCTATTGTATGACGAGTAATATAAAACCAGTGTCCCTTATGTTTTTCTGATGTCCTTGTAACAGTGACCTGTTTGTCTGACCTATGTAGAAGACATTAAAATCGTTGCATGCTAGGAAATGAACTACATCTGAATTTTCTAAGAATTATGCACGTGTCCTTAGTATATTAAGAATAATTAGCAAAGAAATATTTTAAAGAAGGAAATACGACGAGCGTTCAGCTCCGAGCCGCGTATTACGGGAGCCGGCGCAGTGTCTGCGTGGCCCAATTGAGTAACAAGGAAGTCGGTGTGTGCGCAGCGAAGGCCTGAGAATGGGTCTGCGCGTCCCCGGTAGGGGCGCCGCTATCGAAGTCGGTGGTCCGGCGCGGCGGGGCGATAACGGGGCGGCAGCCGCGTTGTCACCCCATTGTGCCCAGCGCACACAAGCGCCCCCCGAGAGAGGGCGCCGCCTTGCCGTCGCTCGCAATGGCATCCAGCCGTGCGTGTGTGTGTGTGTGTGTCCGCGGGGGAGTCTCGAGGGAGGTTTGGCGCAGGGGGCGGATAGGGCGGGGGCGGCGAGGCAAGGAGGGGCGGGGTAAAGCGCGGCGAGGCGGGGCGAGGCGGGGCGAGGCGGGGCGAGGCGAGGCGGGGCGAGGCGGGGCGAGGCGGGGCGAGGCGAGGCGGGGCGAGGCGGGGCGAGGCGGGGCGGGACGGGGCGAGGCAAGATGGTGCAGAGCGGGGCGGGGCGAGACAAGGCGGGGCGGGGCGAGACAAGACGGGGCGGGGCGGGACGGGGCGAGACAAGGCGGGGCGGGACAAGTTGGGGCGGGGCGAGGCAATGTGGGTGTGTCATGGAAGAGCGAGGAGGGGGGGACCGGCTCGCAACCAACGAGCCCGCCGGGAGGCATCCGCCAAAGACAGCGTGCGCTCTCCCCTGGGAGTTTTGGAGCCGCGATGGGCGTGGGTGCAACGCCGGTGTGAGCGCCATCAAAGGCGCGAGATTGATAAGAAGTGTATCAGCTCGAAAGCGACCGACGGGCTGAATTGGGTCGGGGTAACAACTACAGCGACCCTGACCGAGTGAACCTATGATTTGAGTTCCGGCGGTGGAGTAATTTTTACAGAGAGTTTTAATTCGGCTTTTGTTTGGAAAATTATCGACCAGCTCATCTAATCGATTATTCAATGGATTCTACGATCAATAGCTGGCAAATTCCCTCGCAGTTTCCTAAGAATTCTCACTTTCTAGCGGGGGAGAACATATTCCCTCCCAACACAATATTCACTTCACTTAAAGGACCAGTGAGCATTTCACACTCCCAGAAACATCAATTAGGCAATTAGTCAACAGACGGCGCACGACTGCTCATGGAGCTTTCTGGCGGTGCTGGAAATGATCCAGAGACGGATGAGCTTACGAGGAATGTGCCGTGAGTACTCTTCGAGATTGTTTTCTAACCTAGAGTGCTGAGGTTTTCATGATTCAGAATCGAAGAAATCACATTTAATTGAATCTCTATTTGTAAATTTTGCAGCGTATCTTTTCGAGGCAATATATAAAAAATAAACTAATCTGTTTGCATATAAGCTTAATTACTTGGACGAGCCACTAAGGCATTGCCGAAACGAAAAATTTGATAAAATTTAGTTCAAAGTGGGAGCGAATTCTTCATTCCATAACGCCTTGAACACTACTTGAATATTTCGTATAAAATGTAAGCGAGGAAATTATTCATCTCCTTGGGAAGTACAAACTACAAGATCCAAGTTAGATTTTGGTTAGTTTTTTTTCGTGTTTCCGGGCGCGTCAACTGCTTTGGTCATTAGTCCCGTTAGTGTAGTGCATGTGTCGGTGACCATCCCCCGCTGGATGGTGAGATCCGGCGCCGACCTATCGTCGGCTAGTGGGGTTTCTCCCTAACCAGAACTCTCCCACCAGCGGGGCACCGCCCCAGCCGGGACAAGCTCTAAGCTCCCGGCCGGTTTCCCAGAATATGTGGTAGTGCAGGGAATGTTAGTGTAAGTGTGTGTGTGTAAGGGGAGAGGATAAGACAAGGAAGAGGAAGGAAAGATTGCGCGCGGTCCGTGGTCGGTGTGGTAGGGTACTGCTCAGGCATTCGCCAGATGTTTATCAGAGAAACCACGGAAAACTACCGATCAGAGCAGCCGGTCAATAAAATTCTCCTCCACACAGCGACTGAATTCGACCTAGCTGAACAGCTAGTGTCGAAAATCTTGCCGCCGACATGACTCGAACTTAGGATCTCCCGGTCAGAGGCGCTGCAGTGAACCAAGTTAGAGAAGAAAATAATTAAATAAAAGAAGAGATGTTCGAATAAAAAAAATAATTTACTAAATAAATTAAAAAAACAAATTATTCCCCCCCAAACGGGTAAATGTGTTGCCGCCGGGCCAGTCACTTGGCGGAGGTGGCGGCGGCGCCGACGTGGGCGCTGAGCCGGCGCGCGGGCGCGTGGGCGGGCAGGTGGGCGGGCAGGTGGACGGGCAGGTGGGTGGGCGGGGCCTTGGGGCCGACGCAGGGCGGCACCAGCCCCATGGCGCCCGCGTGGCGACGCGCGCCCAGCGACGCCAGCGCCGACGGCGGCACGGCCGGCTGCTGCTCCTGCGCGGGCGGCGGCGTCATGAACACGTCCAGCACGTCGTTGGCGCGCACGCCGGCCTCCCACAGCGCCGCGGCGTCGGGCAGCCGCCGCCCGGCGAAGTAGATGGCCAGGCACTGCAGCGGCACGCCCCACAGCTCGGCGAAGGCGCGGCGCAGCTGGCGCGCCGTCGTGCGCGGCCCCACGCGCTGCAGCAGCCCGCACGTCGTGGTGGTGCGCGTGAACGCCACCTGCCGGCAACACCGCCACCCAACGTCTCAGCTGCCAGCGACACAATATATATATATATATATATATATATATATATATATATATATATATATATATATATATTACGCAATAGCCTCTGACGAATCCGGGAGCGGTAACTCAGTGCATCATCTGATGTCACGACAGCGCCTCTGACCGGGAGGTCCAAGGTTCGAGTCCTGACGGCGGCAGGATTTTCGACACTAGCTCTTCAGCTAGGTCGAATTCAGTCGCTGTCTGGAGGAGAATTCTAGCGGCCGGCTGCTGTGATCGGTAGTTTTCCGTGGTTTCTCCGATCAACACCAGGCAAATGCCGGAGCAGTCCCTTAACAAACGGGCCACTGCCCCCGCGCGATCTTTCCTTCCTCTTCCTTCTCCCATCCTCTCCCCTTACACACATGCTTACTACCACATATTCCGGGAGACCGGTCGGGAGGTTGTGTGGTTAGCACGTAGGTATTTCTACGCAGTGTTCTGGTCTTATCAACCTGATAAATGAGCAAAATCGTCCCACAACGACATATACTGGGCTATTGCAAGGAGACACACACTGTAAAGTTGCCCGACCGGGAATCGAACCTAGGGACGCGTTATGGAAAGCGAGCGCGCTGACCAATGAGCTATCCGCGAGGGTCCTGTAGATGTAATGTATGGTTTTATCACGAAATGGCCGCTGTGTTCTTTCCCCGCTGAATAGTCAGGTCATCTACCCGTCGGCTTGTGGGGTTTTCCCAAACCAGATATATCCCACCAGCGGGGCACCGTCCCAGCCGGGACAAGCTCTAAGTTCCCGACTGGTCTCCCGGCATTTGTGGTAGTGTATTGCATGTTAGGGTAAGTGTGTGTAATTAAGGGGTGAGCATTGGATAAGGAAGAGGAAGGAAAGATCGTGCACAGTCCGTGTCCGGTTTCTTAGGGTACTGCTCCGTCATTCGCCTGGTATTGAGAAACCACGGAAAAGTGCCTATCAGAGCAGCCGTTCTCTAGAAATGTCCTCCAGATACAGTCTGATTTGGACGTAGCTAAGTAGCTGGTGTTCAAACCTCGCTACCGTCGTGAGTGGACCTGTAGGACATACCGGTGAGAGAGAATGCAGTGATATCAGTTGATGCCCTGAACCACCTCTGCCGTTAAGCGTTCAAAACACGTGGATGAATTTGGCGTAATGTCGTTATATCGACTTAACTCTAGCAGGGGAACGAAAAGCCAAACGTCCATTTAGAACAATCAAATAAAAAATGTTCCAGCTGAATACGATTCTACTCTACGAAAAGGAATTTCTTAATTATGTTTGTTACCATATAAGAAGGTGCTATTTTGAAAAGTATTAAATGACACACGAGTGATATATCGGTAAGCGAACTTGGCTGGTTATAAACCTAGACTAACGTATCCAATCCTGTTATTCTGTTAGGTAATTTTGAAATATCAGAAAATGTTAACAATCAACATGTTCTGTAATGTACTCGTAGTTATCAACATCAGTATTGAAAATGTTGTTTCGTGTACAGTTTATAAACAAAATGTTGTGCGTATTTAGTTTCCGAAATGAAATAAATGTTCAAATTCGGAAGGCACATACAATTTTGTTCTGTTTTGCTGTAGTGTGATTGTGAAAGGCTTTTTTACAATAAATTAATTATTAACTATTTAATATTATCTTCTGCCAGGAAATCGTACTAGTAACCCAAGCTGTTTTTTCCCCAATCTGCTTAAGTATATTTATATCTATCTTCATTTAATTTAGCAACTATTCAAATGAACTACTTTTTGTTGAAAGACGAGTTAGATTTCGATAACTTATGTCTTGTTTCGTATTTCCTCAATTGAACTTTGATGAAAATAATTCTAGATCCTTTAAAAATTAAGACCGCTGAGGGTGTTGTTCCCTATCCAAAACTCATGAGCTTCTGTTAAAAAAGAACCAATATTGTTTATTGTGAGATATGATAGCTATGATAGCACGTTTATTAAGAATGGACGCATGTTAAATTGCCATGAACGGTAAATAGAAGATATAAGCCAATGTTACAAGACAGTGGATGAATATTATGTAGCGGTCTCAAGAATCTGACTGAAATGCCTCTTCAATTTATATTGTCTCGAAAGGAAAATATTACAGAATAAATATCATTGCAGAAATCATTGGAGAGTTAATCAGAAAATGGATCATCTCTGTGCTGAAACGTGAATTGACTTGTACGATAAAGCTATAAAATATAATTTCTTCATATTCTGAACTATTGAAACATTATTAAAATATGTAATGTGCCTAAAGGGTGTTATGTATAAATAAGTAATAGCATGGTTGGTATTTATTTCTAATCATTGTTAACTTGGCGATTTGATGCTAGCATCATGCTGATATACTTTACCCACGATGTAACACTGTGTCATAATGACGTCTACACGGTTCAATAGCCTAGAGCAGGGATTCCCAACCTTCGTTGTCATCGACTTCTTCGAATAGAATGGTTTGCTCCATTGACCAGCAACGTTTTTCTATTAAATACTGCACACTACTTATTCTTAACAAAAAATGTCACAAACATGTTTTAAAGATAATTTACACAAACTCTTAGCACAAATATTATGTGGTTCATTATTTTTTGTACTTTAGTCTATAATTTTACAAATATAATATTAGACGAGTTATCGGAAGCAAAATCACTTTTTATAATGAAGAAAAGTTCAACTTTCATTCTTGTGAATGAAGTTAACTTCCAAAAGAAGACCAAATTTGTAAATTATTATTAAATGAAAATTTAATAAAAAATATTAGATAATAAAAATTAGCAGTTTTGTTAATAATTTTTATCAACGACAACTTCATTATTCCGATCAGTCACCAGTGCATACTCGGCCCTCGACACCCAAGCGACCTCCCGTTGGCAACCCCTGGCCGAGAGTAACGCCCTCACGACAAGAGGTCGGCGCTCCACGTACCGCGGGAGGAGTGTAAGAGATTTGGATGGAAACCGGAGGGCGAGGCAAGGAAGAGTCTTTAGATTGCGGCCGCGATGATGGCCCGCGTGCTGTGGCGTGTTGGTCCGCATATCTACGGAGCCCCTGCCGGCCTATCTGGAATGTCGCAGAAACATGTTAATCACCCGACAAAACTTTTAACAATTATACTCTCATCAAGCACAAACTAGAGCAAGTATTTAGTAGTTTTGTGATTCCAAATTTCTACGATCAATAATTTCTATATTTCAGAAAATTCAGTTCAGAGATTGTAAATAAATAGTAGATATTTGCTATGAAAAGACTATTCTTAATTATTTTGAGTGGAGAAGAATATACAGTGAAACTAAGAATATAAACCTTGTTGAACGTTTCATGTTCCACTAGTAATTCATCACAAGTTCTACAGACTTTGATTTCTGACCCTCTATAGTTTATATTTTTAAGGATGAATTTCCTTTGCTTTGCAGTCGGGGAGAAAATCAATGTATAAAATAATAAATGAAGTAACACTATCGAAAGAAACAGTATGCAAACAGAATCACATCCGTATTGCATTAGTTTAAGAGAAAACCAACATTAGTCTTCTTTGCGTTCATTGTACATTCATTTCTGTCCACCGACGTCGGAAGCTAGCCCAAAGCCCAGGATATGCAAATGGCAGTTGATAATACCGCGCAAAAAGCTATCCATCTTCTTCATAATACTTCTCGCTTCGGTTTCGACAGTGCAACAGCAATCTGGGCGTTCCTGTTGACGGTCGGTGTCCGCTTCGATAGTCGCGCAGGAGCTTTGCACTTCAGACGTGATCGATTCGTCTCGCCGCGTCGGACAGTCGAGTTGCGGGCGTTTGACATGACGTCCACGGCGATTCCCAACTCTCAAGTGACACGACTCTCAAGTGACACCGCGACGATCTGATAAGCCACCCGCTGCCGACAACGTCCAAACTCCTCACCGATCGCGCCAGTCCGGCTCGGACTTCTCTCGTCTCATTCTCGTCCCGAAGCACACGTGTCACTCCGGTATAATGTATAGCCCTGGCTTGCGCGCTAATTTATCACCGTCGTGTGCGTGTATATATGTAATAGTATCGGGAAATAGTGTGACGGCTTTCGCATTTGCACAAGGTGATTTATGTTGCTGATGCGAATCTTCTTTTTTTTCTGTTTTCGAAGGAATATATTAGTGTACCCGTCAATATTAATGGGAGAAGGGGGAAGTAAAGTTATTGAATGCAATTTTAATGATATGTTGAGTGTATTAATTAATGATTAACATGAATACTTTCTACATTCTCTGTTCTTTGAATTACTTGAATTTCCTTGATGGCTTCTGCAGAGTGTGCCCAATTTTTTCTTGAATTATAATAAAATTCTGAATCATTCCTACCTGGAAATTATATTCACTTTTGAACAAACGAGCATTTAGATAGTTATCTGAAAGTTGTATTCTTTGTATCCGTTTTTCAGATTTAGATGCACTATTGAAATTATCCAAACAATTCACTATCATGTGATAAGTATTCGTATTACAGGTCTTATTTTGAATGTATCTAAAATTACGCTGATAAATCACAGAGATAATTTTTAATGATGCAGAACTTAAAAACATATATTCTCTAGTTTTTAACTGTGAATAAATCAGGAATGAATTTTCTTACAGATAGAAAATACGGTATGAAGTTTTGTCCTCTTAATGTGAATTTATACAAGGTATTATAAAGTGATTTATCTAAAAGTACTCAGTTGAAAAATTATAATTTATTTACTTTCCTTCAATAAATTAGCTTATATTTTTAACGTACATTTCGAAAATCTATAAAAATTTGTAGAGATGTACAGAATCTATCTTTTGCCTTATCGTGTAACTGCATAAAGAAGCTCTAGTATGTTTATGGTTTATTTGGGTAGAAATCTAACAAGTCAATGAAACGACGATTACTATCCACGAAATCGTAGGAAGTATAAACAATGCTTAAACCGTAGATTCTGACGAAAAGAATTATCTAAAACCATACAATCTGTAACGCAGCCAAAGAGGAAGACTCATTAAAACTGCTTTATGTCCATTTGTTTGCAAGATGGAATAGTAAAAATCTCATTACTCGATCCCTTTGCTGGGCAAATACTTGTTAAAAACTAAATGAAAAATAAAGAGAACGAACAGACTCATTATCTCACAAAGTGAAATTACACTCGTGGAGACGTCCAAATTTACGACAGTGGTGCACTCCGTTAATATATTGCCTTAGCAAACAATTCTGACCTGCAAATGAATCTAAATTAACATCAAATGTGAGAGGTATATACCTCTATTTATGTAATGAGTTTTGCATTGATAAAAAAAATCATGTGTCGTTAAAAATCTTATTTACTTTGTTCCCGAATATGTAACTTAATATTATATTTCGACGATATTTTCAAGTTTGCAAATGTTTTCTGCTGTGAGGTAAACAATGGAAAGGGTTCTGTTATTTGTAACATATTGAGGAAATGCACTTCCGCCTACATCACAAATAAGAATTGTTGCAACACTTACAAGGACTCTTGCCAGAATCTGGGGATACAATTTTAGGAGCATTATAAAATTTCCTCTACACTGTACAAACAAAAAAGTGAAAAGGGTGAGCACCCATAAAACTACATGTAAAAGCCTCGCTTATAGTCAAATTTTGTTTCAATTTTATATTCAGTCCTGCATGTTAGGACCGAATAGAGGTATGCAAATCAATAATTTAAAAAAAGTTTCCTTACATTTGCTCCCGGTTGCGTTTCTCCCAATGAATTAGAAAGAAGTTTTAAATTCACATTCAAAGCAGTTATTTAGTCCTGTTCATTGCGCTGAAGTTTTCGCGTCGGACTATGAAATTTCTGATTATTGTTTACTCATATTCCCTTTTTCATACCACAAGAGAACAATATTGATTAGAATTTCTTCATTCATGAGTTTATCCCAGACACGTGAGACATGAAATATTTTTTGTTTGTTTTTTAAGGTCGCTTTTTAGCAACTTACTCATATAACGACCACTGTGACTGTTCTAACTGTAGGGGGAACTGTAGGAGGAACACACATGTACAACACGAACAAACACGAACATCCACGCCCGAGTAGGAATTCGAGCCCGTGACCCTTCGAGCTGAGACAACTACGACTAAAATTCCTTCTCAAACTAGGTTTCTCACGAGTTATGTTAGGCGCTGAGAGGGGTTGCACAATGATTACAATTCATTCTATCATAAAAGCTGTCTGCAAGAGAAAATATTTCTCTAAGCCAAATCGCGATCGCTTTGGAAAAGGGACAGTGAGTTTCTCAATCGTTCTCTTTGTTCGTGTCATCAAGTCATCTTGTCTGTACTTTAATCAATGACAATTTGGTAAAATTTTAAATCATTTATACTTATGAATTTTCAGCAAGATAGTGTGGGGTAATGTTTAGTGTCAAATTTGCGGGAATTTTCAAAACATTTCAACCTATTCTCCAAGATGATATTTACGGCAGATCTCTTGGCAACTCTAGTAACTTAAGTAGTTAGTAAGTAGTTAATCCCCCGGAGGGCGCGATGCGGCACCTCGTATCGCATTCTTACATTTTTATTTATTTCGGGTAAATAACTGGTATCGCACTATTGAGCTCGCTTGGCGGCGAGGCGCCTGAATTACGTGTGATGTTCACTTGTTACGCGAACTGTCACTTTGGCTCATCTTTAGGAAAATCCTTCTATTCATGAGGTTGCGCACCTGGAACGTGCCCTTGGCGGCGAGGCGCCTGAATTACGTGTGATATTCACTTGTTACAAGAACCGTCACTTCAGCTCATCCTTAGGAAAACCCTTCTATACATGGGGTTGCTCACCGGGAACGTGCCCTTGGCGGCGAGGCGCCTGAATTACGTGGGATATTCACTTGTTACGCGAACTGTCACTTTGGCTCATCCTTAGGAAAATCTTATACATGGGGTTGCGCACCTGGAACGTTCCCTTGGCGGTGAGGCGCCTGCCGGGCCGGCCGCGCGTGCCTCCGCCGCCGC
Source organism: Teleogryllus occipitalis (assembly GCA_011170035.1). NCBI lineage: Eukaryota > Metazoa > Arthropoda > Insecta > Orthoptera > Gryllidae > Teleogryllus > Teleogryllus occipitalis. The sequence goes on along the minus strand of BLKR01001059.1, from coordinate 251,097 downwards.
CCGCGCCCGCCGCCGCGCCCGCTGCGCCCCTGGCCGTGAGGGGCGCGGAGCGCGTGGCGCGGCGGAAGACGGGCGGGCGGCGTCCCGCGCCCTGCGGCTCCGCGGGCTGCGCGTAGAGTGCGGCGGAGGCCGTGAGCGGCGAGGACTGCACGCCCGCCAGCGGCGTGCGCTGCGACGCCGCCAGCTCCCAGCGCGCCGACGCCGCCCGCGCCTTGGCCGGCGCCCGCGCCGATGCCCGCGCCGACGCCCGCAGGCCGCTCTTGGCGCGCACCGGCCGCGCCGCCGCCGCCTGCCCACGTTGATCGCTTGTTAGGGAGTCGACTACTGAGCTCATTGTCCTCGTAAGTCTAGTGCATGGTTTTCATCGGCAGGTAGGAGTGACCTTTCCCCGCTGGATGGCGAGATCCGGTCCCGACCTACCGTCGGTTAGCGGGGTTTTCCCTAATCAGGACTCTCCTATCAACACCAAGCAAATTCCGGAGCAGTACCCTAGCAAACGGGCCACGGACCGCGCGCCGTCTGTCCTTCCTGTTCCTTTTCCTATCCTCCCTCCTTTCTCACACATTTACACTAACATGCACTACACTACCACATATTCCGGGAGACCGATCGGGAGCTTAGAGCTTGTCCCGGCAGGGGCGGTGCCCCGCTGGTGGGAGAGTCCTGGTCAGGTGGAACCCCCTCTATCCGACGGTAGGTAGACCGGATCTCGCCGTCCAGCGGGGGAAGATCACCTCCATCTCTTCAGGAAAAAAATGCACTATACTTACGGGACTTATGATCTAAGTTATTGACTCGCCCGGATTCACTAACCAACCTAACCATGTATCTCCCACCAGCCGGGCACCGCCCTAGTCGGGACACGCTCTAAGCTCCCGACCGGTCTCCCGGAATATGTGGTAGTGTAGTGCATGTTAGTGTAAGTGTGTGTGTGTGTAAGGGGAGAGGATAGAACAAGGAAGAGGAAGGAAAGATCGCGCGCGGTCCGTGGCCCGTTTGTTGGGGTACTGCTCCGGCATTCGCCTGGTGTTGTTCAGAGAAACCACGGAAAACTACAACATCCGAACTAATAGGCTGGATTACAACCAGACGATTTGACTGGATGCATATAGTATACAAGTTTGTTGGTGTCCGGTCGTTTAATGTAATGGTGTCAAGCGCGAGTCGCCGCCTACCTGCATCTCCTGCTGCTCCATGAGCGCCTGCGCCGAGGCGATGAGGGCCGCCGCCGACTTGCGCGCGCTCTTGGTGGGGCGATCGCCCCGGCCGCCCACCGGGCCCCCGGCGTGCGGTTCCCCCATGGCGTGCACGTCCACCCCCGGCTGCATCAGGCCCAGCTGGCGCAGGTCCACGTGGCCCGCGCCGCTGCTCTGGAGCAGGTTGAGCAGCGTCATCATGTCAGGCGCTTCCTTCCGAGGCCGCTTCTTCGCCTTGTGGCTGCTTGCCACGTGGTCCACGGGCTTCACGGAGAAGACCGAGCCCTCGACGTACGTGTGGTCCGCGTCGTGCGGGCCCTTGACGCTGTGCGTGGGGCTCGGCGAACGGCTGAAGGAGGGACTGGGCGTGGGACTGACCGTAGGGCAGCGGCGGCAACGGCTTGGGGACGGGCTGACCACGCTGAGCAGCGGGCTGTCACGCCGGTTGTGATTGTGCTGTTGATGGTGATGGTAGTGATGGTGGTGATGGTGACGGTGGCGCTCGTGGGAGTACTGTTTGCCCTTCTGTTCGCGATGGTGATGATGGTGATGGTGATGGCGGTGATGTCGATGCCGGTGGCGGCAGTGAGGAGACACATCTCTTGAGCTGTGTCTGGAGAGGACTGAAGATGTACGACGCGAGTTTTCGGAAGGCGAGTTCTCGCTATGCTGTTTGTAGCCGCTTAAACCTTCATCGTTGGTCACGAATTCCGAGGTCCTCGCCGACAAAACAGAGCTCGAGTTCTTCCCTCCTTCTTCCTCCTCTTCGACGAAAGAAGTCAACCGACTGGGTCTCCGTTGTTTCGCGGGCTGTCGGTTGAAGTGCTTTGGATCGTGAACGTTCCGTCGCCCTCGGCTTCGCAAGTGTTTCATTTCGGAGTCTTCCTCTTCGTCGCTGGCATCCGGCGGCGCGCCTTGCCTCCCCACTTCGTGTCGTCCGGCGTGTGCCCTCCGCGTCGTGTCTTCGATAGCCCGAGGCTTGGCGGCGACCACCTTCCTGGGCGGGCAGCGGCGACGTCGCTGGCCGGCGCTCTGGCTGCCCGTGGACTCGTCCGATCCACGCGCGGCCGACTCGCGCACCCACAGCTCGACGAGGTCGCTGTTGTGCGTGGAGTCGGTGGGCGGGCGCGCGTCGGGGTCGCCGGCGGGCGGGGGCGGGCGGGCGCGGCCGGCGGGCGGGCCGGGGCGGCGCGGAGATGTCGGGTGCGGGCGACGGCCGCCGCCGCCCGCGGGCGAGAGCGGCGTCGCCCCGGGCGTGTCGGGGGCGCCCGCCAGGCGGAGGCCCGCGGCGCGGAGGAGGGAGGTGCGGCGGGGGTGGGGCGCGGGCGGGGGCGGCGGGGGCGGCGGCGCCGAGGGCGTGGGCGGTTGGCGGCGCTGCTGCATGCGGCGCTCGTACGCCCACTGGTGCTCCGGGCGCACGCTGAGCATGCGGCGGCGGGGAAGGCCCGTGGGCGTGCGTGGCGGGGACACCGCCGGCCCGTCCGCGGGGGTGGGGCTCGCCGTGGGCGACGGCTCCCGGGAGGCGGGCCCCGCCTGCGACGGTTCCTTCGGAGCGATCGCCACTCCCTCACCTGCGTCAATAATGTCAATCAAAATCACCGGTAGCAGTAGCTCAGTGCATCAACTGATGTCACTGCAGCGCCTCTAACCGGGAGGTCCTAGGTTCGAGTCCTGACGGCGACAGGATTTTCAACACTAGCATTTCAGCTAGGTCGACTTCAGTCGCTTTCTGGAGGAGAATTCTAGCGGACGGCTGCTCTGATCTGTAGTTTTCCGTGGTTTCTCCGATCAACACCAGGCGAATGCCGGAGCAGTACCCTACCAAACGGGCCACGGACCGCGCGCGATTTGTCCTTCCTTTTCCTTGTCCTATCCTTTCCCCTTACACACACACTTACACTAACATGCACTACACTACCACATATTCCGGGAGACCGGTCGGGAGCTTCGAGCTTGTCCCGAATGTCCGTCGGGAGCTTCGAGCTTCGAGCGGTGCCCCGTTGGTGGGAGAGTCCTGGTTAGGGGGAAACCCCACTAGCCGACGGTAGGTCGGCGCCGGATCTCGCCATCCAGCGGGGAAGATCACCGCCATCGCCCGAGAAAAAAACATGCACTACACTCACGGGACTAATGACCTAAGCAGTTTACGCGCCCAGAAACACGAAAAAAATCAATTAATCAATCATTCAATCAATCAAAACCCATGACAGTGTCGGCCCGGTGGCCGAGATCTCTAACGCAGTACTGTCGTAGTGATCTCGGACCGAAGGGTCACGGGTTCGATTCCCGTCCTGGGCATGGTTGTATTTGTGTTCGTCCTTTGACCTCTTATCATCACCATATCGATTCATCTCCACACTTACCATAACGTTAACTCCAATAGTGGTCGCTAATGATCTAGATGTTGATGCGACCTTAAATAACCAATTAAAAAGTATACCTGGACAGGGCAGTGCATTACAAGTTTTCGCGCATGAAGCGTTTAGAGACTGGCCAGGAAATATCTCGGAACATTGTTTTCCAGCCTTTTCAAAAATGAAAATATGGCTCTCAATGTAATATTGCGTTTAATTTCATGAGTTTAAAAAAATTATTTATTTTAGGTCGCTGTTCAACAACTGGGTCATAAGCGACCATGAGTATTAATTTAAGAGTTTACACCAGTTTTACAATTATTTCATTACAGAATAATATACGGTTCATACAAACATGAACTTGTAATAAGGTGTTATATTAACATCATTGGGAAGCATACACATATTTATTTATTTACAATGTGTTCGTGAATATATTCGTGTATTTGATCTACAATGATATTATGAGATTATCAAACAGTTAAACTTTCTATAATTTATAAGAAAAGCCAATTATGTGGACAACTTTCTAGCACACTTCAGTAAAATTTACGGTTGCAGTATGCACCGCAATTGGGAAAGTGATTTTTAAGCAGATAATGTCGAATTTGAATAATGTCTTCAATCGTTCTATTACAGTGACGCGATAGGCGAACTTGGCTAATGTAATGAAAACTGATAGAGTACTCCTATTTGATCTAATGTTGTAATGTTTCCATTGGATACAAAATCATACTATTGGGTACTTCTATTCACATCGTTGCGTTAGTATATGGATTTAGCATTCTTTTAACAGCTAGGCCTACATGTTATCCTGATGAAGATAGGAACCCAAAAAAAAGATCAAACTCGTTGGAAGTTCACTCTGGGCAAAAAAGTCAACAAACACTTCGATGGCTCAGAACCAGACTGTTGTAAGTACAATTTGGTAACAAAATGAGATTTATGTTTCAGTGTGTATCTCCTTGTCTACATGTCTGCTTCAAACATAATTGTAAATATTCCACTCTACTAGCATGCCACAAGCTCAGTCCATACTAGCCCGTTCCATACTTAACCACTATATAAAAACATTCAAATGTCACTCCTGAAAAATTTAGTAAAATGGACTTAGAACAGTATGGTTCTCAGCTATCGACTTGTTATGAAAGGATTATGACGCACTGAAACCTAATTTAGAACTTGCTATTTTGATATTGAACTTTTTTTCTTAATCGCCAGTCACCTGTTGGTTTCACTCGTTGAATATTACTAACATTTCTAAGAGAGAGGGTCAAATACTCGTCCTATATTTCCTTTCATCTTCACCCCCAAAATCTAGTGTTGCACAGAAAAGGTACTACACAGAAAGGAAAGCTACTCACAGTCCATGCGCCGATATGATGTGTATGGTCGCCATATTGAAAGTGTGGAAACTGCTGTCCGACACGGCATTTGTTGTGTGATGAACGGTGGTGAAGGTGCCTTTTATTTCCGTTTTATTCGTTGTATTTGGTGTGTGGTGAAGTAACACGAGAGAACATTTACTTTGTATAGGCAAATATTAATACTGCACATAGCCAAATATTAATAAAAAATGGAGATAAAATGGTAAAGAATTATAAATTCATAACCAGTAGTACTACACAGAAGAGTAAAAAATTACGTCCTAAATGACAATTTTGATTAAAAAATTAGAAGCTGTTTTTAATAAAATATCGTTTAAACATTACTAAAACTGCGAATTTGAAGCTTTTTTTGAAGAGTTTTCTGGAAGCTTTATTTGAAGTCATTTAAAGCACTTTCACGCACAAATCTAATGGTGTTTACAAATCACCAGAAATGTGCCTATTAACTTCGTGAGAGATATCTGAAAAAATTACATTTGTGTAATTTTCGAAAAAAAATAAAATAATACAGCAAAATAAATGTTATGTCACAATAAACAATGTAACTAGCACTACCCGTTGGAAAAGTTAGAAGAAAATATTTTGAGCAATTTTTTGGGAATATGGCGTTTCAGCTGACTCTTATGGTTCCTTTGCACAGTTTCAATATTGAATTGAATTGAATTGATGCCTTATTTTACGGGACGAGACTCAGGCCAAAAGACCAGCCTTGCGTCTGACCACGCAAATTTCGCTACGCTTCTTTCACAACTAGGGGAGAAAGAAGGCATTACTTGGGCGACGGAACAGGCAATTTCACTTCAGCTCAGAGACTACATTTAGTCTTGAGGATCTTCTCCATGCAGTAAATATACTTACATGGGACAGCCGGCTTTACTTCCCCTCCGAAGGAAGACGTACGAAGGATTTTTTCGCTCTTGAAAATCCACGGAATTGGTCGGGTTTGAATCCGCGAACTTGTATAGTTCGATACATCATCGACGACTGAAGATGGGGGTCCGCGCAGGGCGGTGGTTCACGGAATATCAAAGGAGCCGCTCCCTAGTTTCCTTTTTTTTTTCATTTATTTCTGTGCGCTCGAAGGCCCTCACCATCCAAGTACGACGCAGTCAGAGTACACTAAATTGCGTTAGCATTGTTTAAGAAAAATTATAGACATGCATTCATTGAGTACACGTGAATTAAACCCTTTACCCTCTCTCTTTTATTCACAGGGTACCCCGTACTATTCACTTGAGCGCCGGCTCTTCGTAAACAACGTTGTATATACTACGAAAGTATTATACATTTCGGAAGAAACTAGCAAATAATTGCTTCTGTAGTTGTAAAACTTTTTTTCAACCTTTCTGAATTCATGTTAAGATCTGATAAACAAATTAGTGCGCTCGGAAAACGCTTCAAGAATGGAATTTTAAGCAATATAACAAATTTTTATTTCACATATTTTTTATTTTTTCTTACATATTTTAGAAAAAATAAATGCATATATATGTACGTATTTATTACGATAAAGTCCGTTCCCTAACGATTACTGTTTGAGTCTGTGATGTAATTGGTGGGTTGTGCTTACCTTCGCCCCGCTTGGGCGAGCCGCCGTCGTTGTCGCGCTTGTCGCGCGCTCTGGCGGGGCTGTTGGCGCCGCCGCCGGGCCGGCGCGTGGGCGACGCCTGCGGGGAGTCGGCCTTGGCGGCCGGCGCCTCCGCGTCCGGCGGCGTCGGCATCTCCGCCGCCGCGGCCGCCACCGCCGCCAGCGCCGCGGACGCCGCTGATGCCGCGGCGTCGCCGCGCGCCCGCCGGAACGCGCCCAGCGCCGTCGGCATCTCCGGCCGCCCCGCGCGCCGCTCCGGCATCACGCGCCCGCCGCGACGCGCCTCCGCCCGCGCGCACGCCCCCGCCCTGCAGCCCAAGCGCTCATTTGAAACGGGAATCGGGAGCGGTAGCTCAGTACATCAACTGTCGTCACTGCAGCGCCTCTGACCGGGAGGTGCTAGGTTCCCACTCCCCACGGCGGCAGGATTTTCGACACTTCCTCTTCAGCTAGGTCGCATTCAGTCGCTGTCTGGAGGAGAATTCTAGCGGCCGGCTGCTCTGATCGGTAGTTTTCCGTGGTTTCTCCGATCAACACCCGGCGAATGCCAGATAGTACCCTACCAAACGGGCCACGAACCGCGCGCCATCTGTCCTTCCCCTCCCTTGTCCGATCCTCTCTCCTTACACACACACACACACACTAACATGCACTACACTACCACATATTCCGGGAGATTAAGCTTAGAGCTTGACCCGGTTGGGGCTGTGCTCCGTTGGTGGAAGAGTCCTGGTTAGGGGGAAGCCTCACTAGCCGACGGTAGGTCGGCGCCGGATCTCACCATCCAGTGGGGAAAGATCACCGCTATCTCCCAAGAAAAAACATGCATTACACTAACGGAACTAATGACCAAAATTAGTTGACGCGTACGGAAACATGAAAAAAACAATTAATCGAACGGGAACTTCATTGATTGATTGTTAGTGATTCCGGGCGCGTCTACTACTGAGGTCATTAATTCCGTTAGTGTAATGCATTTTTTTCATCGGGAAGGAGCGATGATCTTCCCCCGCTAATAGCGAGATCCAGCGCCGACCCAACGTCGGCTAGTGGGTTTTTGCTCAACCAGGTATCTCCCACCAACGGGGCAAAGCCCCAGCCGGGACAAGCTACCGACCGGTCTCTCGCCATGTGTGGTAGTGTAGTGCATGCTAGTGTAAGTGTGTGTGAAAGGGGAGAGGATAGGGCAAAGAAGAGGTAGGAAAAATCGCGTGCGGTCCGTGGCCCATTTGTTAGTGTACTGCTCCGCCATTCGCCTGGTATTGGTCGCAGAAACCACGGAATACTGCCGATGAAAGAGCCGGCCGCTAAAATTCCCCTCCAGACAGCGACTGAATTCGACCTAGCTGAAAATCTAGTGTTGAAAATCCTGCCGCTGTCGGGACTTGAACCTAGGACCTCCAGTCCAGAGGCACTGCATTGACATCAGTTGATGCCCTGTGCATCAACGTATGGTCTGGAATTTAGGACATCGGGTTGCCAAACTGTACGGGCGAACGTGAGTGACCTCTGCGCTGCAGGTGGGGCCGCGCCCGCGGCGTCGCAGGCTCCCTTGGCCGCGCCTTGGGGCTGCCCGGCGTCGAGGTCACCGCCGCCGGCCGCCGGCGTCGCCCCGTCCCCCTCGGCCGCGCCTTCCTTGGCGGCGTCAGGCGCCGACCTCTCGACCCCCGCCCGAGGGCCCGCCCCCGCCCCCACCCCCGCCCCGGGGGGCCGCAGTGGTCGGCGGGGACTCGGCAGCTGGCGAGTTCCTGCGAATCACAACGGCGCAGAGCGCGTTATATCTCCGTAGTATATCTATCGAAAACTATCGATAGACTTCAAAAAAACTATTTATTTAATTAAATTTATTTAATTAATAAACTATTTAAGGTGGATTCGGTGGTATAACGGTTAGCTTATCGGACTGTTGTACCTGAGTTTGCGGGTTCAAACCCGATCGAAGCGGTGGATTTTGAAGGCGGAGAATTCCTTCGTACGCCTTCCTTCGTAGGGAAGGTAAAGCCGGCTGTCCCATGTAGTAGATTTACTACATGTAAAAGATCCTCAAGCCTAAATGAAGCCTCTGAGCAAAATTGAGTACCACCTGTTTCGTCGCCCAAGATAATACCTCTTTTCTCCGCTAGGTGTTGAAAGGAGCGTAGCGAAATTTGCGTGGTTAGACGGAAGAGCGGGCCTGATGGCCCGAGTCTCGCCACGTAAAATAAGACATTAACTAACTAAACTATCGAATAATATCGATAGTATTATCAATACATAAAAGTTAAAAATATGATTCGACTAATTTATAATGTTTTCAGTAAATGAATATACCATAATAATATTGTTGATGAATTTTTCATATAAATTCTCTGTATTTCAATGCAAACGTCTTTGAAAATATCTAGGATATTGTGATTCTCTTTCAGCGTAGCCACATAAAGAAACGTTGGGAAATATAACTGTAATACTTCAATAAATTAAATGTGGCCAACTAATAATGTGTTAGTAGACGTCTCCGCGCTTAAAGATTATTGACGTATTTACACAAACAATTGAGGCTCATTCACGCTTATCGTGAACGTGAATTTTGTCTTTCTTTCTCTTATTAAGAAAGTACAAAGTGAACTAGCAATTGAACCAGTGATATGTATATATTTACATTTAATTAAAAATGAATATGAGATGGATTACGATGCTAGAATATTTGTAATTAAAAATGAATTATCTAACTGTATGCATTTTAATACAAATTGATTCTGAAAGTATTCGATAGTTTCCAGAAGTATCGATAGGTTGGTTAGTATGGAACTATGGAATACTATCCACAGTGTAATCGAGGTTTAACCAGCTCTACGCCGATACCACCATTAGGGATATTCACAATGAAAATGTTCACGTGAATTTGAATAATGAACTGGTAAATTCTGCGGAACTTTTTTGAATCGTTGACCTATCTCTTCCCCCCCTCTCCGTGGTACAATGTACAGTTGAAGGTGAAGGATCGCAAAGAGCAATAATCACATTATTCGAAACTCAACTTCATTGGCGCGAAAGAAGTTGCAGGTTAAGTCGACAAGTCCTGTTTATGTTTTTTTTCTCAAAGAACTCTAAAGAAATAGCTCACAGAAGAAACCTGGAGTTATCAAGAAACTTAGGAATACTTAACGGAAAACGCATTATTATTGAGAAAGTAGTGAAAACATACGAGTTAGAAAAAAGGAATAAGATTGTGATATATAAGTATCCTCAAAGTAACACTTTGAAACCGGCTTCTGCTTACAATGGAGCAGGTATTTCGACGATAGGAAAATAAAGACTAAATGAGATTATCATGTAATACCCTAATAAAAGAAGTAATATCCAAGGTGACTAATGTAACATACTCTATGTAATTATACTCTCTACATACGAGTATTTACACCAGCGTTCCTCATATTTTAGAGTGAAAGTTGAATTTTAAAACATACATCTTAAAACAGTTAGTCTTTTTAGTTACTACGAATATTTAGACCGGTATGACGGTTTAATAAGATTCATTATTATAAAGCAAGATTTTTCACTTTTGAAAAATTAAGTTAGTATGCTTTCTAAGTCAAGATATTAACAATGCATGCATTACATTGTAGGTCTGAATTTTATTTTCCAAGGGATTGGCATTGCTTCATTAACTCAAAAATTCTTGCTGCATTAACTCATAAATTGACCAGAAATTATATTTCTGGGTAGATAAAAAAATACGTGAAAGGCGATCATGATTGGCTGATTTTTACTATACATTGAATACCAAGTATGACTCTATGAAGCGTTCCATGAGTAATTGTGTTGCTATATGGCAACTTTTGCTCTTACAAACTGCGTTAGTATTTTTCTAAAGAAACATCTATCTTTTTTAAATCTTTGTGGGGTACTGGGATCTGTGTGGATCTTTAAATCTTTGTGGGATAATGGGTTGTTTTCAGATTACTTTCAAATAAACATGAAAGCTTTCGTCTTGCAAACATATATTCATCTTATATTTATGTTTACATGTGTGTTCACGTTACCAGATATAAATATTTCCATAGAATAACGTGACAACAAACTTTTTCATTTACCTTACGTTTAAGTTTAGTTGCGAATGAGACTTTAAACGGGCTACATTGGACGCACACGTACAATAAAGTGACAAGAAAAGTAAATTGGGATTGAACATTTTGGGGAAAGATCATTGACAGTGTTCCACAACCCTTTTTTTACCCTTGCCTCCTAAAAATACTATTCTCAGCATGCATCTAGGAAATCTTTCGATCTCAGTTAATCTCCTGAAAGATTTTTTAGTGCCTTAAAGAACTCATCATTCTCACATTCTCCCTCAGGTCGATCTCCGTTAAACATGTCCAAACATTCTGATCGGGAGAACGTAGGATCGCGTTAGGATGGGATGTTACCGGAGAAATATTACCAAAACTTTGACGGGGGTTATGGTTGAATCCGCATGACCTACTGATGATTTTCCACCTTTCAAAAATCCACCACCCCTACTCGGTAATAAAGAAAATTAAAATTCTGTGGTTTTAAAAACCAATGATCAAATTTTCGTACTCCTAGGAATGGGCCATTTTTCGGTGAAAAAGGATGACGATAAAGAATTAACATTAAATATAGATCAAATTGCTCTCTCTTTGACATGAGAAAACCTTATTTCACGACCTTATTTCTTTTGGGGTGCAAAAAAAAAATGAGAATAGGACGTTACCGACTGCGCAAAATTAAAGACAGATTTAGGAAAGTAAAATGTCTAATTGGAAGAAAAAAATAATTTTCTCTATAAACCCTTAATTACTATTAGCATGAATATAAAAATTTACACTTGTATCAAATCATAAGTGTTCGCCAACTATATCATGGAAATTCAATGTAGTTTGTTGTTGTTGTTGTTGTTGTTGTTTTTGTTATTCTTCTTCTTATTATTATTACTATTATTACTATGTATTTCACCCCTGCCGTAATAAAACAAACTGAATTTTTTCCTTTTTGTTGAATATTGCATGGTTGATACATAAATTTCAAATATAAGTACTAATCGATGGTGGAAGATATTGCTATATAATGTTTGAAGGTGAAATTTGAGAAATATTAAAATTATTATTTACCACATTTACACAAAGGAATATGGAAAGAAAAATAATGGGAAATTTAAAAATATCCGTTTTTTAGTTTACAAACCCTTGGATTAAAACTGCGAAGAAAAAAGAGCACTTTTGTTTAATTTTCCTTTACATTTAGGAACATTTTGAACAGTCCAATACGTTACATTTTGCGGTTACATTTGCCGCATGTGTTTTTCACCTGATGGAGAGTCATGTGTTCCAAAAATCTACATTAATATTCATCATTGAAATAGATCCCATGGAAGTAGTAGAATGAGTATTCTCGAATTCCATTATTTCGATAAGTTTACAGTGAACTATGAAAAAAGACTGAATAGACATGAGAATGTCACAAAATGCAATTATTTGGAACGTCGCGAAATTTCATTAATATAAAAAGCTACTTCTTTAAACCTTTTCAATTTGTAGTTTACAATTGTGTCTACGTAATTACCTTTATATGAGTCAGCATTTCTACCAAAAACCTTGCAGTATCAACCTCACATAACTACATAGCATAGCGTTTTCCGAATTAGGTAACGTAATGCCTTTGTCGTATATATTGTTAAAAATAGCATTTAACAACTTACCGTAGATCGGTGATGGTGCCACTGCAGTGGTCATTATGACCCGAAATGGTTAAATATTCAATTCTAAAGGCCACTTTTGGGAAGAAAATGTAATTTCGCAAGCCTCACAGTATGTGATTCTTCCTTGAACTCCAGTTAAGAAGCATTGATTCGTTTTCTGATACGATTCTCAACGGGCCAAGACTATAAAGACTACGTATTTTCTCATTTCACCTGAAAGTTGACAATTTTTAAAATCAGCGTTTACTGAAAACGTTTTTTGTTAAAAAGATTATACAATCAGAAAAACATGAAAAAATATAACACTAGTACACTGAATATTTGCAAGTCCTAGATATGTCGAACCCATTGAAAAGGTATACTACATACTCCCAGGTTCTTTATTTATTTGATAGTTATATGTTTTTCTATATGAACCATAGGATATTAATGTTGTATACTTAATAATAATAATAATAATATAGAAAACAACATGTGTTACCTGAATTTTTTTATAAAGAAGCATAATTTCTCTTGACTGACATTAATTTTATATCTGATACTTTTTCAACCCCACATTACTGACCCCACAACATGAAATAAAATAGATGTGTGTCTTGGATACGCTTTGGCAATTGTCATTGTTAACAATACGTTTCCATTCATTTGTCTTCGTTCATGCTCTCTGGTTCGCGCCGGTTTAATACCTTATTCTGTTCGTTCTAGCATTTTGCTAGGTTGTGTTGCTAGATTGTTTTGTCAACACTTCATATTACGTAAGAAAACGATGATTTATTGGCATTAAATTTTGGTGCATTTGAAAATATATTCTTGGATTATTTGAGGAATATATTTGTAATTAAAGAATATAAATTGTGGGAGATATTTAATATCGTCAACACAAATGCACCAATGTTGATTTCCAATTACTATTTTTAATACATTTCTTAACATGGTCTTGTTCCATAATAATTATTAGAACGTGAATTAATTATAGTTCTAGAACTTTTCAATTATTACATTTGAAACACTATTCGCATTTACAATAAAGCATGTTTTTAACGAAAAATAAGTTGTAAGGTTATATTTGGAATATTTTTCGTATTTTGTGTGTAATAAAATGTTTCAAAACAATCCACGAGAAGTTTCCAACCAACGGGATAGAAACTGAGTTGAAATACCCTCAGAAGAAGTAATGTGTGCAGTTGAGTACTTCTTACACATATTTTACTTACTTTCGTGTGTTCACACGCACGGCAGCACTGGCTGGCGGAGGCACGAGCTGTCCGAAAAAGGGGCAGCGGTGCGAAGTAATTAATTTTATGTTGAGGCTTGTTCTTGAAAGGTCCGTGTGAAAAAAAAATCTGACGAACTTTTACGTTCTTTGTCACGAATATGGGCCGTAAAATAGTTGACAGCGTTTTCCTTTTTCATAAATCTCTCTTCTGCGGCCGCCCTGACACTCCTTCCGAAAACCGACCGTGCTTGGGGACGTGCACAAAGAAAGGTGGTGGCGTTGGCGGCGGCGGCGGCGGCGGCGGCGGCGGCGGCGGCGGCACACAGTGGGATACAATGGCTGAAATCCGCCTATTGGGTATCACATAAGTTTCTGTTAAAATTCTGACTGAAAAATTGAAAAAATGTCGATGCAAGTTACTGATGTTTAATCTAGTCTCTAAGGTAACGATATAAAAAAATGTAAATTACAGATTAAGCCAACTTAATATTCAATTACTTGCATTATAATCAATTGCGTACGGTTTGACTTACTGATAGCGGTTAATTAATAACATTTATTGTTCTTTATTATTACATAACATGCATATATTGAATTTTATTAACTAAGTATAGTTATTCTGAAATTCGAAAAAAAACATATGATCCCTGCTTGTCGTTTACCGCTGAAAACTAATTCGCTAGTATTTAGAATGTTTCAAAATTAGTAGAAATATAGCAACAATTGTTCCTAAGGCGTATAAAAATTGCGTTTTTTTCACATTTCAAACATTCTTGAGAATAGTGTTGATGTCACGGCCACCGTTACAATTAAACTTAAAATGTATCTCTGTAAATAGATATGTTTGAATAAAAACATTTGCACTCCGAGATATAAAAATGGTTCAGTATTTTCCAGTAAGACGTAATTTCATATCCAAAACACGTAAATATGTTTTACTTGAATTCTGTGAAGCGAGATATCTGCTTTCTCGCCCACTACGTACTTACATTTCTTAGTAAAGAGAATGTATTGCAATGTATTGTAGCGGAAAGAGGCGATTTTTTTCCGAAAAACTCATACAATAGGAACCTGATATCTAAAACGGGATACATGTTGTTACTATGTATAGTATATTTTACTACACATTTTTAATTAAAATCCACGTTTTGTGAGTGCTTGTTACCAAAAAATGGATTGACTGCAAAACGTGTATATCTGTTTGTTCATCTGTCTGTCCCCCTGTTCGTCTGTGGTAAATGCAAACAATAAACCGTTCAGATGATTTTCTTCAAAATTTATTTTTAAAATTACTCTCGCCAAACTCGTATTTTTATTTTTATTTTTGGGGAACTAGCGAGTTTGAAATGGGTTATTTTGATTTGGGGGAATACTATTACAAGACGTCTCAACAACACTTTCTACATTTTCTCAAAAATGGCTCCAAAATATCGTCTCATATATTAATTCAGTTGTATAGTACCTTTTGCGGCTCTCAAACACAACCAATCTTTATAAATGAGGTCTCCAAAGAAAGAGAATTCTACGAAACGTATAGAATTGCATTTTAACCGTAAAAATATGAAGGAGCGGATTTTGATGACTTGAAACATCGCCAAAAATGATCAATAAAATTCTCTTAAAATGCTTTAAAAATTCTCCCAAACCCAAGAAAAATGACATACAAATCTTCCCAAAACCAGTTCGGATGAACAACTCAAGCTGTTGGATACGTTAAATGACGTTATGATGACGACTGATGTTATCGAAGCACCTTCCATTCGTTCAAGTGAAGTCAGCTTGCAAACTCTTGGTTTCGACTGTTCTTTACCAGTAAATCTGTCTTTAGCTATCCGAAAATCAGCCGAACCGGCAAAGGGGCAAATATACATCACAAGAATTACATACTCCCAGCGGCTGTCAAAATTTCTGAGCGAACAAATCGAATAGGCTACTATGAAGAACATTTGTTGCATCTCGTACATATATATTTTGAAGCAATTACCATTAAAATGACATTAATATCAATCAAATCAGTAAAAAATGCATTACAAATGACGGGCAAAGATAAAAAATGACTTATTAGTAGAAATCGACACAAAATGAAAAATAATGACCTATAAAATGGGTCATTTCTTTTTGTCATAACATAAAATGAATTTCTTGACTAAACGGCATTGCTCTAACGTGAAAAGAAAATAATGACATTTCAATAAACCACCCCGTACTGATCACCTTCGCGCATAATGCCTTACGTAAATGCCGCTAATATCAAAAATACAGAATTAATTCATTCTTTCATTCATTCATTCATTCATTTCCACCCACTGTACGGTGGGAACGAAGACGACGTCCACGACGGGTGCGGCGACGTGTCCACGCGGGGCCGAGCGACGTACCAGTAAAAATGGCATTAAAATCAATGAAATCAGCGAAAAAATGACGTGGCATTATAAATGACGGGAAAAGATAAAAATGACTTATTAGTAGAAATCAACAAAAAATGCAAAATAATGACCTATAAAATGAATCATTTATTTTTGTCATAACATAAAATGAATTTCTTGACTAAACGGCATTGTTCAAAAGTGAAAAGAGAAAAAGACTAAAATCCGCCCCCTACTGATCACCTTCGCGGATAATGCTTTGTGTAAGTGCCGCCAATATAAAAATCACAGAATTCATTCATTCTTTCATTCTTTCATTCTTTCATTCTTTCATTCTTTCCTTCTTTCCTTCTTTCCTTCTTTCATTCTTTCCTTCTTTCCTTCTTTCATTCTTTCCTTCTTTCCTTCTTTCCTTCTTTCCTTCTTTCCTTCTTTCCTTCTTTCCTTCTTTCCTTCTTTCCTTCTTTCCTTCTTTCCTTCTTTCATTCTTTCATTCTTTCCTTCTTTCCTTCTTTCATTCTTTCATTCTTTCATTCTTTCATTCTTTCCTTCTTTCCTTCTTTCCTTCTTTCATTCTTTCATTCTTTCATTCTTTCATTCTTTCATTCTTTTTCCTTCTTCCTTCTTTCCTTCTTTCATTCTTTCATTCTTTCATTCTTTCATTCTTTCATTCTTTCATTCTTTCATTCTTTCATTCTTTCATTCTTTCATTCTTTCATTCTTTCATTCTTTCATTCTTTCATTCTTTCAGACGACGTCCACGACGGGTGCGGCGACGTCTCCACGCAAGCGCGGGGCCGAGCGACGGCAGCGGAGGAAAGAGAGCGAGGACTCAAAGAAAAAACGCCGCGATCGGAGCAGGCGGGGCGCGACGAAAGACTTTTTTTAATAGAAAAACGCCACCTCTCCAACCTTCCACGCTAGAGGTGATAACGTTGGCGTCATCTGAGCAAAGGGATGAAGCTACGTCAACTATTTGCTCTTTTGTCACTTTTTTACTTGAGAGGCGTTGCCGGTGATCCCCCAGCACAGATTTGCGTAACTCGTGGTGTTTGTGTTCGGTAGTTCAATAATGAATCAAGCATTCGAATGAGAAGAGGTTCCACAGCTTCAGGCAATATGTGGAACAATTCAAAGAAATCTGAAGAACAAAGTAAGAAAGGACACACAAATGAAATTTTACAAGGTGGTGGCGGTCCCTGTACTTGAATATGATGGCGAAAATTGGAGCACGAATCGCTAAGATAGAAGGAAAATTGAGGCTGCTGAAATGTCATATCTAAGATCCGTTGCAGTATAGATCGCATAAGAAGCAAACTAAAAGTATTCAATATCAAAATGAGAATCCAAGTACGAAAAAAGAAATGGTTACATCATATCCAACGGATGACTCTTGAGAGACTAATAAGCTCCTCCACTATGCACCCGAAGGAATTCGAGATCTAGGTAGACCTGGAAGAAGATGGTGAGACGATATTCTTGGCGATGTAGCAGGCCATTCAGCCTAGTTCTTGGTGGTGGTGATGATGATGATGGAATCAGCTTTTGGTATAAATATCTTGTAACAATATTTATATAATAATATTGGTCTTTAGTAAATAGGAAAATGTTTTGTATGAAATTTTCCGTAAAACTTCAAACAACCATAACAGACATTACACTGCGGATTACTTATGAGTTTAGTAATTTGATTGCTGTGTTGATACATTCCAAAAAATCCAATTAACAATTTAAATAATTTTGTTAATCAGATTTATTATCATTTTACACTTTAACTTACAGCATAGCACTTGTTTGTGTGAAAACAGCATTACAAAATAATATTTATTTTGAGTGAAAAAGAGATGAGAATGTTTTAAAAACACTTGTTCTTTAAGCCCATTTTGTCCTCGTCACTTAAATCACAACATTCATTATAGAGATGTTTCGAATAAATTTAAGTAATTCATTATTCATTTGTTGGGAATGTACTTTCGCTTTTCGGACGCAGTTGAACTCCGGCAGATGCCGGCGCTACCGCAGGCGGCGTGTTGTTGCGCCTGTCTGCCGCGCCGCGGCGCCAGGGTCGCCCGCGTGTGAAAAGCCACCGCGTAGGACGCGCGTCGCAGTAATTTATTTAAGAGACGCCGTCCATTATGCATGGCGGATTAGAAGAGCATGCGAGGGCACGCGACGCGCCGCCGGCGAGGCCTCGGGGCGTCATAAGAGAGTTCGCCTTGCTCAACAGAGCGCGTCGCTATGTGAGCGCATCACACAGCCTCCGTGTTCGCCTCGGCCACCCGAGGACCGAATGCCGCGGCAGGGGAAGGAATTGGGGCGCGTGATGCATATTGTTACGATTCTAGGTGGTGAATTAAAACTCTGGTATTATTTTAACAAAAGCGTTTATTTTGTTTCTTAACACAATCACTGAAAACACTTGATTATTTATTTACACTACACTTCTCTTGATTATTTATTTACACTACTCTTCTCTTACACTGTCGCGCAGTCCACTTCACTGACCACAGTTCGATGCACTGAGCACGGTTCATGTCACTGAGCACAATCACTGCACTGCTATTCACCGCGATGCACACACTTCACAGTTCAGCTTCCACTGCGGACTTAAGACTGCTCGCGGTCGCCGACCGCCGCGTATTTATACTTGGCGAGTGCCGTCGAGAACTTTCCGGACCATGCGAATGTTCTGGAATAATCTAGTGCAGGGACCAAATGGCGGATTAGAAGAGCATGCGAAGGCCCGCGATGCGCCGCCGGCGAGGCCTCGGGGCGTCATAAGAGAGTTCGCCTTGCTCAACAGAGCGCGTCGCTATGTGAGCGCATCACACAGCCTCCGTGCTCGCCTCGGCCACCCGGGCACCGAATGCTGCGGCAGGGGAAGGAATTGGGGCGCGTGATGCATATTGTTACGATTCTAGGTGGTGAATTAAAACTCTGGTATTATTTTAACAAAAGCGTTTATTTTGTTTCTTAACACAATCACTGAAAACACTTGATTATTTATTTACACTACACTTCTCTTGATTATTTATTTACACTACTCTTCTCTTACACTGTCGCGCAGTCCACTTCACTGACCACAGTTCGATGCACTGAGCACGGTTCATGTCACTGAGCACAATCACTGCACTGCTATTCACCGCGATGCACACACTTCACAGTTCAGCTTCCACTGCGGACTTAAGACTGCTCGCGGTCGCCGACCGCCGCGTATTTATACTTGGCGAGTGCCGTCGAGAACTTTCCGGACCATGCGAAGGTTCTGGAATAATCTAGTGCAGGGACCGCCGGCAGATGACGCAACCCGCGCTCACAGGCAGCTCGTGGTGGCGCCGGCAGATGACGCAATCCGCGCGTACAGGTACTTCGTGGTGGTGCCGTCCGGTGACCCAATATTCGTTACAATATTTAAAAAGAGCATTTTTTTCTGTGTTATTGAATGTAAAATTATGAGCATGATGCTTGAAAATGTAAAGAAATGCATCAGAGATTAATATTGTGGCGTCATGCGGTTGCAATAATACACAGACGTGAGTGGGTTAAATAATTGCTGGTTTATTTACTAAGTTCCACCACCGAAACAACCTTATTTACACAATTAAATTAACTTAAAGAGATCCCACTACTCGGAGTAATCTGTCGCTGCGGCTACCACACCACTACGCTTGAATATCACTTACATTCGATGGCGTGAAGCGCCGCATCCTACTTACGGACTCGTCCTTGAGTCTCCCTGACCTTATGGCTAGCACATTACCGGCCCTATCCGCCACGCTCACAGCCCGCACCCAACCAGGCATTTGCCGACCGGCTCCCGGCCAGATGCGCACTCTTCCAAGACTCGAAGAGAAAGAGATCGAATTTTACGACCTTTGAAGTTGTATCGAACTATTTTTGCGCTAAGATCCACCATTAGACAGTTATTACGCAAAAACAAAAAAATGCCACAAATTGGGGGTATCAAATTTCTCCCGAAGTATTTCGAGGTGGAAAACTTAGGGTTTCCTTACTAGTAACAGTGTAAAAAATAACCTGGAGACGTAGTTCCCAGCAAACCGCCATGTTGCTCGGACTTCACCCTCCAGCAAGGAGCAGCATCGGAATAACTGGCATAACAGTAATGGGACAGACAGAAGTGGCACAACAGTAACAACCATAGTGGTTGGCCTGTCCGGAAATATCAATCAATCAAACCAGAAGTGTTGGGGTTACAGTTAAACACACGCACACAAACGCACGCTCGCAAACGCACGCACACACACACGCACACACACTCAGGTACATGCACGCACACACACATGCGCGCAGACACACCCACACTCGCACGCACACAAACGCACGCGCGCACACAGGCGCACAAACACGCACACACAGTTACGCAACCTGCGGTGCAGCTGAGTCATGCGGGCAAGGCGGGCTTACCTCCCAAGGCGAACGGGTGTTAAATTTCAAAACTAACTTTTACAAAGTGCACCCTCTCATCAACACCCGAGAAGTCATCTTCGCATCCTAGAAGAATATCCTATTTGTATCTTAGTTAGTTTTGTAATTTAAGTTAATTAGTTTACTGGTACATATCATATTTACATGATAAAATGGGAAAAAATCCCTCTAAAGGTGTACATTTTTGTAGTCTATGGCCATAGACAAATTCAGGGTAATGTACTTTCTAATACTGTTTACATCTAAGACAGGTTATTTAGGTCCAAAGCAAAATTGGATAATTATGATACAAAATTTTCATGATATAAAACAGGTTTTTGTTTATTGTAAAAAATGCAGATGTGCTAGCCCTTCAGGCTAACAAAATATGCAATTTACATAAAATTTGGGATATTATAGACACCTTGTTTGGCCTCACAGCGCCAAAAATAAAATGTTATTAGCAAAATAAAAATTTAATTGTATGCAGGCATGTAGTTCGCCTGCCGCCCGCTAGATAGGCCTAGTGCGCATCATGAGTGCCTCACAAGTTGCCTATTCAAGGAGTTTCTATATTCTTTGCTCTTTGTACTAATATCGATTTGTGACTTGTCACATCTCGATGCGTGTAGTTCCCTCTCCCCTCAGGGAGAAGCTATTTAAGCGCCTGCGAGCGCTGACTCTAGGGCACTCTCACCTTTCAGGCTCCGATAGGTCCATTTTGCTTGGGCGCGTCAGCCCGACCGCGCGTAGTTTTTATCGGCTTCGGCCGGCAGGTAACATGGTAACGGGTGTCATTTAGTTGTAAGCTAATGTAATGAATTTTTGAAACGGCATTTATGCCGTATTAGTGATGGAATTGGATTGGTACATAATGTATTTAGGTATGAATATTTTGTAAGTCTTTGTTATGATGTTGCGCATGTGCTGATTTTTATCTTTTGTTTTGGTAATAACTGTTTCGCGTCGAGCCACTTCTTGTTTGTTGGCGGCGACTCAGTTTTTGAATGTTTGTGTCTCTGTACTTGCCAAATTGCGGCAGACAGATAAAATATACGCATGCCGTGTCGTGCCTATAGGAAAAGGCGGCGGTATTGCGTGTGATTGCGTGTCATGGCCTATTCCGGCGCAATCTCATGTTGGTAATAGTGAGTGCACATTTCTAAATTGTGTGTTTATATGTTGCAGCTTCACTAATAGCTTCAAGTCTTGAGTAAGACGCAGGACGCCTGGGACCTCTGAAGCACTTATTCTACGGCGGAGCTAGTGCCCGTGCGGTTCGACCGTGGCACATTTTGTACGCTCCGGCCTTGGCCCCGTGAGCTCGCCTATTGTTCGCAGCTCGGGCAACAAGCTGCTGTCGGCAGTGGTCGGCGGTTTGTAAAGCAGCTTTTTGGTAGTAAAAATCAGCACAACACACAGATGTGTGAGGTATTAAGTGTAAGCGCACTAGAAAATCCAATCCAATTTCATCGAGGTATTAAGTGAGACACCTTGAAGGTTACCATGTATGTTTCATTTTATGAATTGTTGGTATTGGGCATTTGTTATAGTTGGTATTTTTCATTGTTGTTCCCAGCTCAATCGAGCCTTTAAACTCTGTAATTCTGTTTGATGCCTTCTTTGTGTTCTGAAGGTATAGTTTCAGATTCTTACAGCATCCAACTCAATTTGTTTATCTTTTTTTTTATTGAAAGGTTCCTGTGTGAAGGCCTTTGTCAATTTTGCTAATGTAATTAAGGCGTCGGGATTCCTAAAGTGGATGTTTGCTTCGACGTTACTTGTAATTCTGTGTAATTAAACTTTTGTAGGTATTTCGTGAACTGGCCTCGCTCCGTTCACTACATTTTGTGCTAAAATTCTATGTTGGTAATTCAGTGTGATTCCTCGATTGTAGAAGTGTGTTTTTTCCTACTCGAGGAATAATGTGTATGACTTATTGTTGATTGTAATAAATTGGTTAATGTACTTTGTTTCCTCTTAGTGTTCATTAACCTTTCTTTCCCGCCAATGTGAAGTTTATTCAATAAGCTTGAATCTGTAAGCGTACTCCCTATTGGAATATACGCTCTTCATTTCGAAGTCAACGCCCTAGGAGGTTTTCTGTGTTAGCTCTGCTGAACCTTAGGTTTAAAAATACATGGTCAGCCGGCATATTTGTAAAGTAAGTTATTTGTTCCTGATTAGTTCAGGTGGCGACCGTGAGTAAGTTTGTATTCGCAGATTTTGCGATTTTGTTGTATTTGACATGCCGGCTCTGATAAAGTGAGTAACAGGCACTTATTTTGTCATTAAATGTAACACGGGGTGGGCAGAGCGACCGGGGCTTGATTGATTGATTTTTTCGTGTTTCCGGGCGCGTCAACTACTTCGGTCATTAGTCCCGTTAGTGTAGTGCATGTTTTTTCTCTGGAGATGGCGGTGATCTTCCCCCGCTGGATGGCGAGATCCGGCGCCGACCTACCGTCGGCTAGTGGGGTTTCCCCCTAACCAGGATTCTCCCACCAGCGGGGCACCGCCCCAGCAGGGACAAGCTCTAAGCTCCCGACCGGTCTCCCGGAATATGTGGTAGTGTAGTGCATGTTAGTGTAAGTGTGTGTGTGTAAGGGGAGAGGATAGGACAAGGAAGAGGAAGGACAGATCGCGCGCGGTCCGTGGCCTGTTTGGTAGGGTACTGCTCCGGCATTCGCCTGGTGTTGATCGGAGAAACCACGGAAAACTACCGATCAGAGCAGCCGGCCGCTAGAATTCTCCTCCAGACAGCGACTGAATTCGACCTAGCTGGAGAGCTAGTGTCGAAAATCCTGCCGCCGTGGGGAGTGGGGAGTGGGAACCTAGGACCTCCCGGTCAGAGGCGCTGCAGTGGCATCAGTTGATGCACTGAGCTACCGCTCCCGGTCCGGGGCTAGGAGCAACGTGTGCTTGTAGAATGGGGCTGGATGAGAGGGCTGAGCAGGTTGAACGGGTAATACGAGAGGTCTGAGTGGATCGGCCAGGATGAGCATGGTTGGCAGAGAGGGAAATCAGGTGACATCTAAAAGAAGGTGTAAGTCCCAACGTCTGCAATGCTTTTTAGTTGTCCATAGAGATGACAGTTGCACCGACGATCGAAGCAACTTAACGAAACAAACTGATGGTAGAGACGGAAAAGGGCTATCTGGGCACTGGACTGATGAAGTGGGTGGGACGGGGCGATTGCGTTGTAGGGCGGTAAAAGCGGCTGGGACGAGAAGGCCGAACGGGGTGAACAGGACAATGGAGAATGTGTCAGAGATTATTGTAATAAATTGACACCCTAGTAATCAGTTAGAAGTTAAAAAAGTATATCATATCTCAATATTCCTTATATATATATATATATATATATATATATATGCAGGCTGTAAGACATTTTTCTATATGACTTATTACAGAAACGCTTTGGAAATTTTAATTAAATTATGAAACGACAGAAAGTGAGATCTATCAGTCATACTATATAAGTGATGTCTAGAACGTGTATAGACAGGGTACAATATTATTATATTATAACCATACTCGATTTAAACGTCAATATTACCAATAGGCGTAGCTGTGACGTCAAAGAAGTTTGAGAAAACGTTTTTATTGCGTAAGCCTGGCCAACAGCTGACTATTTTAAATAACAGTTTATTTATTTAGGGATAATTCACTAATCTGCGAGAGAGAAATAGGCCATAAGGTTCTCGGAGTGAGGGGGGGGGGGCATTTTGTGCGACACAAAACTTTACGGTAAACTACTGAAGTGCGTGAGTTTTGTGGATGACCATATTCTAGTTTGCTAGCTTCCAACTCATTGGGCGTAACACTACATGAATTTGAGATTAAATAGATTAGTGGATAGGAAAGTTCATAGTGGCGAGTCCCGGGTAGTGGAAAGTTCCGGTAAATAACTAGTCATGTTGAAACATGGAAAAGAATAAGACAAATTTAGGTGACCGCTGCATAGGTAGCAAATAAAGAAAGGAAAAGTGGAGACAGCCCAACATAACTGGTGATATCTATAACCGACAACTATTTCTTGCTAAAGGAATCCATTAATGTATTAATTTTTATATTATCTGCTCCCTTGAATTTCTTGCTACAACCTTACTGTTCGATTGAAGAAGCTGTAGATGCAAACATTCTGTGTCCGATATTAAATCTGCTGAATCTGCTTGTGACGTCCAAATCAGTGATCATGAAAGTATTTTCAAAAGCAGCTTTGCAAGGGCAGGGATCGTTATAGAAAATACTAAGCCTACCTGGTAAGAGAATTCGTAGCTCGTTAGTGAATGTTTCACCAGAACATTTAACGAAAGAGGTCAGCAACACCGTATGCTACCCTTGCCGGCTTAAATTAAGCATGACTAATTGGAAGTTACAAATATATATATATATATATATATATATATATATATATATATATATATATTGTATTGATAAGTTAAAATGATATGGATATTTTTTATTTATTATAGTTGTATCAACCCAAGATTCTTAACAACGTTTCAGTACTTTACATATTCGATATTTAATTTTACACATTGTTATACATATATATATATATATATATATATATATATATATATATATATATATATATATGTTACAACAGAAAGGAGATTATTTTAAGAGTACAAAAACTTGACACTCAATCATTTCTGGTATGATAATATGCACGGAAATTATTTATATTTTGTTACATATATTACTGTTCTGGCAAAATATTATAATTTCCTGTTGATAAAACTTAGAATAGACGACTGCTTCGAATTGTTGCTCTGGTGATAGGCCATCTCTTTCTTCCTGGAACCGCCAGGAGATGGATTTATTTTTGGTATTTCGTAATTACAAGAGTAAATAAATTAATGTCAACAAGAGATTAATACTCCACGACACTGCACCCAATTTTATTTTCTCATTTTCAATACTTTACTTTTTTACCAAATGTTATTCCCTAATTTTTATATTAGTAGCCTTGATATTCTCGTACACTAGTGTTCGAGTTCAATGAACTGACCTATCACGTTCATACACATTCTGTTTTCCACGGAGATATCTGAGCTCTTTCTTTGGTAGTAACGCATTCTGTCTTTTGAACTAATAACGTTTAACTCCTATATTTGAGAATACGTTCACATATTTCGTAATTTTTCACATTCTGTTCAGTTTGTTCTTCGTATCTCGGCGATTAAGAAGTAATATTATGCTTATAAAAACGCCACGATTTCATTCTTAAAGAAACTTCAATACATGGATATTAAGCGATATTCCGATACTTTTCAATTGATAATTATTTTAGATGAAATTAATTTAGTTTTTAATTTAGAATTCAACGAAAACCATGCTGAAATGCAAAACGTGAAAACCCACAAGAAATACAATTCGAAGAAAACAGAAAATGCGAAATATATTCGAAACATTTGTGTCAGTAGGTACAAGATCCTACCTTTTGTTACAAAGTGAAATTGGTTTACACATTCATTATGAATCTCCGCTCTTTCAGATGGGGCTATTAAAAATGTCCATACAAAAAGTTATTGATTTTCTTAAAACATCGACTCATCCTCACATTTACCATCACCGCAATAAATGTCTCCATTCCCACATTGATATTGATGTTTACCTCCATGGAACATCTTTCTTTCGTGTTGTCTCGTCACGTACTGTCTTCCCCCTTTCCCTAGTCGTCGTCAACTTTATAATCCCCCATTCCCACCCTCGTCGCTCCCTTGATCTGTGCCCTTCTAATACATCGACTTTTGTGCCCCCTCTCACTCTCTCTTCCTCTCTTCCCCCTCTCTCTCTCTGTCCGCCCCCGCTACACCACACAATGGAAATGAATCGGAACCCCCGGGAAGAAAATGGCCTTGCTTCGTTAGACTCGCGCCCGCGTCGGAAGTTGTAAAGGGAGACTTCCCCCACTCGTCTCCTCCGAGACGACATCAAAGAGAATGCATAATGAAAGCTATATTATAACTTTTTATACGCCGTGCGCTCTCACGTATGATGCACCGCGGGATTCTTTGCTTTCAGTTTGCTCCAACATCTGTCTAGTGTTTCCCCTTCTTCTGGAAAAAGGAGAAGTGAAAGAGGAAAAAAATCGTTCGTGACTTGTCAGAAAGTGATGTGTTTCCGAATGACCCTGCACGTTTTTCCTTTCGTTTTCAATATTAATGGACATCAGCGACTTATTTACTGCGAAGTAGAATGCGCGTGAAGGCTTAATTTGCTCGTAATAAAAAATGAACACATCGCTGGGTCGATACTCATTCGTTTTCGGCGCGGCGACTGACCTTCTCTCTCGCTCCTCTGTATTTTTTGTTTCTGTCTCCGTTTAGATTTTGCCGATTTGTTTCCTGCCGAGCGGTTTCATGAGAGTTACGGAGTGCTGGATGAAGTGGCGAGTTCATTTGACAGAACTTAGTGACGCTGTTTGTTTTCGAACATTATTTCCCTTCTTTTGTATTGCTCGCAGTTCTACCAACGCCCCAGAAATCCCAGTTTACTAGTATACCAAGCAGTGGTGGTAAATAATGAATTTTACGCAACGTATTTAGAGATAAAAAATTTATGGAAGTCAATCTATGTTCCAAATTGATAATAGTGTAGGCCTGACGTAATTACTGCTCAGAACATTTCTTTGCAATAGGGAATTTTATGTAATATTTTATCTAAATAAAATGCAATAAACATAACCTCTTAAAGGTATTTCAGCATTAATTGATTTTGTCGTATAAACTTTAGTTGATAATTAAAAAATAATGATTTTCTAGAGAACCCTTAAATCTTTAACGGCATATATGACCACACGAATATTCTGATATTGAACTACACTGAATTTTTTAACGAATTTTTGATTGGAAAACGAGTGCAGTATTATTAGCAAATGAAAAGCTGTCAATGACTAACTAGATAGCAGGGACGCTATTCTTTATTATCAGACGGATACAAATGCTCATTTGCTGAATCGCAATTGATTACTAATTTGATATGACCCGTTCACGAGGCACATTATACACAGACAAATTATTGTTGTTAATGTGCATTCGCATTGATGAATTGAGGAGGTTTGTGTCTGTCCTTTATTTCGCTATTTCGAATAATTAACCAACGATGAATGGCATTGGTAATAAGCGCTAAGGATCACAACGTGAATGCTGAATTAAAAAAAGATGCTTTCAAATGTAGTGCGTCGCAAAATTTGATTTACGGTATTATTAAGTATTTAATGCGCTTAACATTCGCATATGAACAAATAAGCATACATTTATTATCATAGTAGTATACTGGTGGTGCTAAAGTATGTCACAGACTTTCTTATACTAGTTAGTTTTCTAATTGATTCGGTCTGGACTAGGTTTTCGGTCTTCCCCATCTACTTGCCAGCTGTCATCTATTGCTACCCAATTATTATTATTATTATTATTATTATTATTATTATTATTATTATTATTATTATTATTATTATTATTATTATTATTATTATTATTATTGTTATTATAGGTTCTGGGATGGCTCATAAGCAGCGTACTAGCTTCCCGTGCTGCGGTCCCCGGGTTCGATTCCCGGTCGAGGTCAAAACAGAGTTGTAGCTTTCCTTCAAAATTGTCCCAGTTTCTGTAGCTGTGTGACGAACAAAAGCTTAAGCGGGTGGATCTTCCTAGTTGCGGTGAAGAGAGTAAGTCATGTTCGCCTCATGTCGCTCTTACCCTCAAGCATGGCAATGGGAATTGAACGACACGTGTGCCTGTTTTTCCCTGAGCTCGTCGGGCATCCAGGTTGGGCATGCGACCGCACCACTTCCTGGCTCGTGACCCATGCGGTACGCCGCGCCACCTCGGGGAAGAGGCGTGCCATATGCGCGATGGGCCCGTCCAGCACCTGCCCGCCCCTGCCCTCCCACGAGCAGAGGAAGATCGCGAAAGCTCACGTGTAATGAGAGTATTCTTTCACCGACTGATTGTCAGCGTTGATTCGTGACTTGGTTCGGATGTCGCACGTGTCACACACTGACGATCCTAGTTTGTTCGTTGGTTGATTGGTTAGAGATTCCGGGCGCGTCAACAGCTTAGGTCATTAGTCCCGTAAGTGTGGGCATGTTCGGGAGATGGCGGTGATCTTCCCCCGCTGGATGGCGAGATCCGGCGCCGTCCTACCGTCGGCTAGCGAGTTTTTCCCTCAACCAGGTATCTCCTACCAGCGGGGCACCGCCCCGTTCGGGACAAGCTCTAACCTCCCGACCGGTCTCCCGGAGTATAAAGTAGTGTAGTGTATGTAAGTGTGAGGGCGTAAGGGGAGAGGATAGGACAAGGAAGAGGAAGGACAGATCGCGCGCGGTCCGTGGCCCGTTTGGTAGGGTACTGCTCCGGCATTCGCCTGGTGTTGATCGGAGAAACCACGGAAAGCTACCGATCAGAGCAGCTTGCGTCGCACCGAGCCGTGAGCTATTCGGAGGGAGAGGGACGGCGCTGTTGGAGGAAGGAAGCAGAGTGTGATTATTTGTAGTGCATAAACTATTTATTACGAATGATCTTAGACACTACTTGAAATGATGGTATGAAATACGAGTGAAGAAAATGAAATACCGAGTTTATACTAAAATGATTCACAAATGGCTAACGATCTTTATGTTGGCATCAGTTTTCATTTCTTTAATTATTTAATAGAATTTGTCACAGTTAAAGTTCATTGTTATGGCTATGCACCACACTCAAATTGTCACAGGGTGTTGCTGAATAAATTGTACCTTCTCCGATGAATGCTTACGGCATGCGTGGACCTCAGCGGTGCTCCCCCGATACGAAGCAAGAATGCAGGCGTCCGACACAGTTCGGCGATTACGAGGTGCATATGTAGCCCCGCAGCAGGACCAAGGAACCGGCCCAAACGCGGTCGTTCGGACTCTGTCAGCAGTAGTATGCTCGCCGTAAGCCAGATCTCTATCCGCTGGTGGCTGAAGGTGGGAATCCGTACTGCCCGTACCGCAATGTAGTTCACACCGATGGCAGATCCACTGCGATTACTTATAGTCCAGTCAAACGGTATCTTACCCAGGTAAAAATTCCGGAAGTTTTTTACCAACGGTTTTGTATGTTTTTTAGGGTACTGAATTTGAAATTGATGTTTGCCACCTAAAAAAAGTCGGCTTCACAGAGAAAATTGCAAAAACCCTAAAATTTATCCCTGTTTTTAGTATTTTGCTTATATATTCAAAACTATGCATTTTATGAAAACTATTGTTATTTATAAAATTGAAGTACATAAACGTTCCTCCAAAATACATACTTTAACTTTAAATTTATGAAAAACAATTTATGCCCTAGAGTTCATTAAAGAACAGCTACATTTTGGGCCTCTGGTGAAAACGGGAGAATAATTCTTTCCAGCCATCCTATCTCGGGGCGGCGCTCTAGTTTCACTTTCGTACTTACACACACTTAATAATAATAATAATAATAATAATAATAATAATAATAATAATAATAATAATAATAATAATAAAATTGTCTTTATTTGTGGCGAGGCTCAGGCCTTAAGACCTGCTCTTCCGCCTAACCACTTTAATTAATTTACAATTTTAAAAATTACAGTTGAGGCGTTCGGATGTAATTAATATTAACTGACTTTTAATGATTCGGATGTAATTAATATTACCTGACGTGTCGCAGAAGAAGAAAAAAAATCAATTTGTGATTAACCAACTACATTAATTTATCAGTATGAGCCAAATTAATTTATTGTCATTTTTGTTTATTCTTGAAATTTTGCAAAATGGAAAGACATGATGTAAGGAACATTCTTAAAAAATGTGTAATAAGATAGATCCCACTTATTCCACTTAGAATCAATAATTCTAAATTCACCAGAAATGTCAGTTGTCATTATCCGACAGCCTCAACTGTGAACAATAAACAAAAACAAAAAAGGGGGGTTATTTTACATTTACGACTGGGATGCAATACTAGGGACCATCCCGGCATACGCCTTAAGCGATTGAGTAAACCCAGAAAAAACCTCAATCAGGATGGCGGCTTAAGGCCGAAATATTGAGAGGAAGAAATATCAGAGCTGAGAGTGAAAAACAAAAGAAAAGGGGAAAAGAAGAAAATGGAGGTGGACAAGAGGAGATAATAAAGAAATGATAATGAAAAGAATACGGGGGGATCAGAAGAGAAAATATAGTACATATAATTTTACAATTACATAACAACAGCTAGTTCTTGATGACATATACAGTGCATAATCTCAATCAACAATAAGGGAAATTACCACATTAATCATTAGGTAAAGGCACTTACAAAAGGATATCTTACAGTATAAAATACAGAAAGTGTCAATAAAATAATAGTGACTACTGATTTTCTTTGTAACAATAATAGTAATAAAATATATAAATAATAATCAAAGTGACAAACATCATAATTTCATAAACATTTGTAAGCTGTAGTTTTACACAATATTTTCTTATTTTACATTTAGAAATCTATTACATTATAGCAACAAAGTTGTATTTTAGATATAGCTATGTAATTTCTCTAATTTTAAACATTGTATCAGCAGTAATAGGATTAGCTTTTACTGTATCCTGAAGTAGGAAAGGAGGAAGATGGCCAGGAGGAAGGGAGTGGGAAGAAATACTTTCGAAAATATGACTTACAAAACAACAACAGAAAAAACGACTTACATGCACTACACTTGACAGGTGCCGGGAGACCAGTCGGGAACATAGAGCTTCTCCCCGCTGGCGCGGTGCCTTGCTGGTGGGAGATAGCTGGTTGGGGAAAATCCCCACAAGTGGATCTCAGTATCCAGCGAGGGAGTATTGTCACCTCCAGCCCTAAAAAAAACATGCTCTACAGTTACGGAACTAATGACCTTGGCAGTTGACGCACCCGGAATCACTAATCTATCAATCATTCTTTGTAAACGTAACTTTAAACTCACACTCACAAGCTTGCTTGCGAGTGCCATTTAGCGAAGGAATTATACCAAACGTTGGTTGAATAGAAATGAGACTAGATAAATGATAGAATGTCTTAAACGTCGTTCATACTATCCAATAGCAAAATTTAATCAAAAACTGGAGCCATTTTTGTGAAAAGTTGGGATGTGTCAGTAAAAAGTTGGGATGTGTCATGTCTCATGTAACGTACCCCCCAAAATGAAATATAGATTTGAAATGTAAGGAGCCACGGAATCAACCAGATCCATTGGGAATACCAATTGTGAAGAAAATCGGCTGAAAGATTTAGCCGTTAGTGGTGTACACAGATAGACAGACACGATAAGACGTTTTGCGCTTAAGTCGATATTTCGTTATCAAGGGGCATGGTCAGTGAGAAAGATGGTAGAATAGTAGCTTTTGGAAGGAGGTACTACGGAATGGCAAAAGTGTAGTGGAAATAATTCGGGCTGTCGTGAAGGTCTAAAGAAGTAGTGGCTGGAGAGAAAAGGCGGACGGAGGTGCAATGATAGCTCGAATAGGAAGTAACAAGTTCGAGGCGTGAGACGGGAAACACTGATAAGGAGTAGAGAAGATAGACCTAGGTGAGAGAATGGAGAAGAATACACTGTAGAAGAGTGGCAATGAAAGACAAATAAAAGCAGAGAGGGAGAGATATTCATCGCTGTATAATATGTATTGCATACAAAAATTAAATTAAATCAAAACACTTTTGAATTCTTTATGGATTAGCTGATGCAATATTTTTTACTATTGGGTAACTTTAAAGAAGACAGATATAAGGAGAGAAATACTGAAATTGGCAGAGAGAATGAGAGAGAGCTCTCTGTCATTCTCAGTGAGTGAGAGTGAGACAGACAGACAGACAGATCGAGAGAAGATAAGCGGGACATTCAGAGAGATAGAGAGATGAGCGAGAGATGCAGAGAGAGATACTGAGTTCGATGCAGGGAAGTACGAGTATAGAGGGATAGAAAGAGAGAGAGGGGGATGGAGAGGGAGATGGAAGGGGCGATGAGATGAAGAATGGAAGGGGAATGATGAGCGAGACATTCAGAGAGACAGAGAGAAAATGAGCGAGAAAGTCAGTGAGTTCGATACAGGGGATATGTACATATATATATATATATATATATATATATATATATATATATATATATATATATATAGAGAGAGAGAGAGAGAGGAGAGAGAGAGAGAGAAAGAGAGAGTGAGAGAAGGAGATAAAGAAAGAAAGAGAGAGAAAGAAAAAGAGAGAGAGTCCTAATGACATAAGAGGAGGAAAACGGGGAAACGATCTACAAGGAGAGGATCTGCAAGGATCTGCAAGGCCCGAGACAAGAGAAGGGGGAAATTACAGTTCCCGGTAGGGGGAGACGCGGCAGCAACGAAACGAGGGCGGTTCGGAGCGTGGGCGTATTCGGCAAACGGCTGTGAGAGAAGCGTCACCGAGAGGGAGGGGGGAGGTAACGCGTGAGGGCGCTCGTAGCGCGACGCGGGCGAAACGGGAACCAGGTGGATTTGGGGCTAGAACAAGAGCTTCCACCTAGCACTCGACGTCCCCAGGCGCACCCCGGGAGAGCCACTCTGGAGCGGAGAGACAGTCGGGCGAAATAACGCGATATCGCGAATTCCACGCTACGGGGCTTCTCACGAGCGCGCCCTCCCCCGCGAGCTCCCTAGCTGCTGAACCCAATTCTCGTTGACCGAGGGCCACGTGCGCTTGAAACTGAAGCCACTCTTGAAGTTTCACCGGTAGCGGTAGCTCAGTGCATCAACTAATGTCACTGCAGCGCCTCTAACCGGGAGGTCCTAGGTTCCCACTCCCCACGGCGGCAGGATTTTCGACACTAGCTGTTCAGCTAGGTCGAATACATCTACTGTCTGGAGGAGAATTCTAGCGGCCGGCTGCTCTGATCGGTAGTTTTCCGTGGTTTCTCCGATCAACACCAGGCGAATGCCGGAGCAGTACCCTACCAAACGGGCCACGGACCGCGCGCGATCTGTCCTTCCTCTTCCTTGTCCTATCCTCTCCCTTTACACACACACACTTACACTAACATGCACTACACTACCACATATTCCGGGAGACCGGTCGGGAGCTTAGAGCTTGTCCCGACTGGGGTGGTGCCCCGTTGGTGGGAGAGTCCTGGTTAGGGGGAAACCCCACTAGCCGACGGTAGGTCGGCGCCGGATCTCGCCATCCGGCGGGGGAAGATCACCGCCATCTCCCGAGAAAAAACATGCACTACACTAACGGGACTAATGACCGAAGTAGTTGACGCGCCCGGAAACACGAAAAAATCAATCAATCAATCTTGAAGTTTCAGGTCATAACATCAATGTGTCTCTACTGTGCTCAGTTTTTAAATGCTATCCTCTTATTTTAGTATATATAAAAACTGTATATAAAGATTTAAAAACATCCACTCTACAGCTTACATGATTTCGGTTTTCGTTATTAAGAAGTTATACAAAATTCTTCTCTTCAGCCATTGTTTCTACTTTTATTCATTGCAGATTTATTAATATAATTAAAGACAGTTACTGAAAGTTAACTCTATCATCCTTGAAATTCAACATTGTAAGTAGTTAAACGAATTTTCGAATATGTAGCTATACAATAATTGATAATTCTTTGATCCCGGTGAATGAGCTGGTAAGTCATAAACACTTAATTTTACAGGAGAGCAAAAAACAATATTTAAATGAATCAAATCCGGTATTAATGATAAATAAATGAAGGTGATATTCAAACAAATCTATTTTTAAATATGTTTTGTTTGAATATCATTAATCCCTTTTTATAGCATTAGTTTAAAGTTGGTTTTTGCTCCCTGTAAAATTAAGTTTTTTTAACTTATCAGCTTATTCACCGTGGTCAAAGAATTAATAATTATCTATGTATGTATTCAGGTACATAACAACCTGCAAAACCAGAATATGACTTGTCTTAACCAGTAAATCCCTGAACTCTCGTCACCACTGATAAAATTAGCCCGTTGTGTACTCCCCTAATTCCACCCGCCTTCGCCCGCCCGCTCCCTCCTGCCTGCACCAGCAGCCGCGTCTCTCGACCCTTCGGTCGCGCCCCCTACCCCCGGCCCCGCCCCCACACACGTCGGACCGACGCCCTGCCTTCTTAAGCGAGACCCGCACACAAAAAAACGCAGAATTTCGTTTTCGGCCCAGAAGCTGATACAATATATCTGACCAGTAGACAATATTTTCCTTTTGAACTTACAGCCTAATAAAAGGCAACTATGGGTCTAACGAAAAACCTATACCAAAGCTTTTTTTGCACTGCATAAAAAATCATTTAAATTGAAGCCAAATTTTGAATTATTTATGGATTAGCTGATACAATATATCTGACTATTGAATAAATTTAAAGAAATGAACGATTTTGTATCAACATGACTTAATGATTTGCCATAACCTGACTAAGAATGTCAAAATCATTCCATTGCCTCGTAAAATATGGGTTCTTTGCGGTATGTACGATTGATCTGAACGACAAATACCATGACTGTATTATAAGCCATGCATAAAAATCAATTAAATGAAAGCCTAATTTTCAATTATTTATAAATAAACTGACACAATATATCTGACTACTGGGTAAATTTCAAGAAATGAACGATTTTTTTATTAACGAGACTCGCCACAACCTGGCTAAGAATATTAAAATCATTCCATCATCTCGCCGATGTAGGTTCTTTTCGGTCTGAATGATTGTTCTGAACAACCAATACCATGACTTATAAGACTGCATAAAAAATCAATTAAACGGAAGCCAAATTTTGAATTATTTATGGATTAACTGATATAATATATCTCATTACTGGGCAAATTTAAAGAAATGAACGATTTTTTTACTAACTAGGCTTGAAGACTTGCTACAACCTGACTAAGAATGTCAAAACCATTCCATCGCCATATTGAATATAGGTTCTTTTCGGTCTGAACGACCAATACCATGACTGGTTTATAAGCATTGCATAAAAAATTCAAGTACATAGAAGACTAATTTTGAATTATTTATAAATTAACTGATACAATATATCTGAATACTGGGTAAATTTAAAGAAATGAACGATTTTTTTTACCAACGAGACTTGAAGATTTGCCATAACCTGACTAAGAATGTCAAAATCATTCCATCGCCTGGTCCAATAGAAGTTGTTTTGGGTCTGAACAATTGGTCTGAACGACCAATACCACGACTGTTTTATAAGCACTGCCTAAAAAAATCAATTAAATAGAAGCCAAATTTTGAATTATCTATGGATTAACTGATACAATATATCTGTACGCACGATAAATTGAGAGAAATGAACAGTTTTTGTACTAACGAGACTTGAAGATTTGCCGTAACCTGAACAAGAATGTCAAAATCATGCCATTGCCTCGTCCAATAAAGGTTCCTTTCGGTCTGAACGACTCAGTCATTACTCCGCCGGGTGGGCCCCCACCACCGCAACAGCTTCCTGTTTATTCTCGCCACGCGCCTTCGCGCGGAAGATAGCGAATCCCTTACTTTCGCCGCGCGGGGGCGGGGCCGGGGGTGGGGGTGGAGGCGAGGGCGGGGCGGGGGCCGGGCTCGTGCGGCGCGCGTCTGCGGCGCCGAGTTACGACCGCGCGGCGGCGGAATCTCATTAGGCGGCGGCGCCTCCACCACCACGCCCCCCCGTCTCCGCCCCCGCCCCAGCCGCAGCCCCGCCTTCGCGGCCGCTGATATCAGATGCGCGGGGCACGCGGCTCCTATTTCAGACGGCGGGGCCGAAGGGTATCTGCCTGGAGGCGACGCCGCCGCCGCCGTCGCCGCCGCCGCCACAGCCTGCGGCTCTGCCGCTGTCACCGCCGCCCGTGCCATCGCCATGGGCACCGCCACTGCCAACGTTCCCTTCGCTACCTTCAGCGCCCCGATGTCGCTGCATTTGTCGCCACGGCCACCGTCACCTCCGTCCCCTGCTCCACGTCCAGTTACACCTCCACTTCTAATTTCACCTGCATCTCCGCCTTCTCCTTTAGTTTTTTGATTGATTGATTTTCTCGTGTTTCCGGGCGCGTCAACTGCCTTTGGTCATTAGTCCCGTTAGTGTAGTGCATGTTTTTTTCTCGGGAGATGGCGGTGATCTTCACCCGCTGGATGGCGAGATCCGGCGCCGACCTACCGTCGGCTAGTGGGGTTTCCCCCTAACAAGGACTCTCCCGCCAGCGGGGCACCGCCCCAGCCGGGACAAGCTCTAAGCTCCCGACCGGTGTCCCAGAATGTGTGGTAGTGTAGTGCATGTTAATGTAAGTGTGTGTGTAAGGGGAGAGGATAGGACAAGGAAGAGGAAGGAAAGATCGCGCGCGGTCCGTGGCCCGTTCGTTAGGGTACTTCTCCGGCATTCGCCTGGTGTTGATCGGAGAAACCACGGGAAACTACCGATCAGAGCAGCCGGCTTCTAGAATTCTCATCCAGACAGCGACTGAATTCGACTTAGCTGAAGTGCTAGTGTCGAAAATCCTGCCGCTGTCAGGACGCGAACCTAGGCCCTCCCGGTCGGAGGCCTTCTCCTTTAGCTTGACGTCCATCGCTACCTTCATTTCCACCTAGTCCTCCACTTCCAACTAGACCTCCACTTCCAACCAGACCTCCTCTTCCACAGTATCACTGACAAAAGTTAATCTACAACTCGAAATGCGATTTATTCAGTGAATATTTCAGTTCAATGTATTACTGATGGAAATCTTCCCCTACTTCATATCGGCAGAGGAGTGAAAAGGAAGATATCCTGAATGTTCGAAAAATAGGGGAAAGACATATTATAGGAAATATATGACAGGTGATATTTCATATTTCATAAAACTCTTTAGAAAACGATTAATACTCCCTTGACGGAAATATTAGGAAAAGAATCATTCATACGTCAAAATGATTTTAAAATTGCAATAGACTTGTGCAAAAAAATATTCGTGTTTTTTATTGAACATTCAGTAATATATAACCCTTTACTCAACAGGCAATAAATAATACAAGAAACCGAATTTCCCACGTTGAGAATAATTACTGTAAATGTAGACTGTTTGGCAACGCGTTGGCCTTCCTTTTATTTCATCACTCACAGTTATTATTACAAAACTCACTGAATCAAAATTCATTTATTTCTTACTTTATGGTCTTAGTACGTACTTACGAAGTAACGTAAAAGTATTGTAATACAGCGCCAGCAATCTGATTATTCAACAGAAAAAAACATGTTGTTGGCCACAGTATAGAAAAAGTGGATAAATCTTGTTATTGTAAATAGCAAATTACTTCCTCTAACGAGTGCAGTGAGAATCCATGATTTGTGATACCGCAAAATTAATTGACTCCAAAGTATCTGCAATTCCGTGAGTCTGGCCGATTGTCTGTCTGGCCAATATCAGCAGCTAAATCGTTTAGACGATATTCTGCAAAATTGATGTTTTCTGGCTGATGTAAAAAAGCTCCACGCCTTGCGAGATTAAAATAGCTACTTTGATTTTAGGAGGTAATTTACATGACGTCGCAACGTTTAGTATTTTCTTTCAAAATGGCTCCACATTTTTTATTAAACTAATTATTTGGAAACACAATCGCTTCAAACAGTGTACTATCTTTTTCTACTCGACTAGGCGCCAGGAGAGCCACAATCGGAAGGCCATGTATCTATGTACTCGTATGTATTTATGTATGTGCTTTGGCAAGACAGCTCTTTACGAGCTAAGGCCTACCAGCGGCGTTCTGGCTTTGCGGCCATAGGTTAAGGGATACATGTGGTTAGCACATAGCGATCACCACGCCGTATCTCTGGTCTTCTCAACCTGAGAAGTGAGCTTTCTCATCGTCACCCAGCAATGGGTGGGACATTGCAAGGAAAGAACACAGTTAATTTTTGCCTCGACTGGGAATCGATCCCGGGATTGAGCCGTGGAAAGCGAGCACCCTAACCAACGTTATATGAACCTTAGTTCAACTGGATATAAAATGGCGCCACCGGTGGCGCAAAGGAATGCGCTACTCTCTGTATCCAGGGACTCTACTGCGCGCTAGAACCCCTAGACGCAGAGAGTTGCACAGCCTGAACGCTCGGCGCCATTTAATATCCTTTCACTCCCACCCCCCAAACAGGCAGCATTCACAAGTTAAGTAGGAATGAGAGGAATTTAGGAGTATATTATCATTGTTTTTTGGTAGATTCGTCGTTCCTAGCTTACCCGCCATACCCCTTAGTTCAACTGGATATAAAATGGCGGCCCCAGTTGGCGCAAAGAAATGCACTACTCTCTGTATCCAGGGACTCTAGTAGCCAGCGGAGTGGAGGTGTTGGCGCCGAGCGTCAGGGGCCGGCAGTCCGTGAGCCGCCCGCGCCGTGGCGTAGGGGGCGTGGCCAGGAGCACGGCCGCCCGATAATTACGCCCAGCGGTTTCGTAATACGCGCAGGGCCGAGTGACGGGAATCGGATTAAATGTTACAGCGGCACGCGGTTTCACTTCGCCCACGCTTCAGGCCCTCCTTCTGCCAATTTTTGGCAAACAACGTGAATGTAATTTGATAGGGATTATTTTGATACAATATTCATTTGAAATACGCTTTGAAATTCTCAAACAGATTTTATCTTATTATTTTACGGGATATAAAATTTAAATAAGAGTTTTTGTTGTCAATAGATCAGCGCTATGTAGAAAATTAAAACATCGCCGTGCTATACCATAAAATGAGAAATCGCGTGAATATTTAATGTCCCAGCGGCACTGTTTTCAGTAAACATAAATAGCACAAAATGATCTCACTAGTTTCCATTCACTCACTATTTTCCATTCATTACTTTGACGAGGTCATTCTCCGATAAATACACTACAATTTAAAGTTTAATAGAGTATTTAAAAGCATTAAACAATGAGTTTGATATCTTAAATTTCGAGTAATGTAAGTTACTGGTAAAAATATATCTAAAAAATAAGTTATACTTGATTTTCCCAATGTTTTTTCTGAATTATTTTCGATTAACCATTTTGACAAGCATATCCCACCTATGGTGGAAATATCCACCCACATCCGGTGTTGCGTCTGTATTACTGATTACTCTTTCGCATCTCTGACAGCTCTTCAAAATGGCGGGGTGAAAATGGGGTGAATGTGCTTATCATGAAGGAAGTAATAAAATGAGTGGTTGTAAATAAGATTAAATTTATGTCCTTTTAAGATGTGTAATGAACAACACTTACCTGATAGTGGCGTTGAATTTATTGTTGCATACAATGGTGCGATATGTACGTTTCGTTATTACGGATAATTACGTCTTATTGACACACATTAGGAAGTTGAGGTTATATGAACATGAATTACTAACAACAGAATGGAGCTTAATTTTAAATACAATGGTGCAACATACATTATTCATTACCACTGCTAATCACGTGTTGCGCTGACACGCTAAGAATTTTGAAGTTTTCCGTGAAATGTTGTTTCACAGTACCTCACAAATTTCACCCGTTCACTTTCAAATTTAGTACACACCACCTGATTTCTGGTACGTAACTTTGCATGACTTCACCAATTCAAGAGCTTTGAATGCGATTTTCTCTCGGTACCATAAATTCTTATAAGACGAAATTGAACCATACTTGTTTTTGTGCTGCATGCCTCTTTCCACGAGAAAGAGTGTTACAGTACATCAACTGAATTGCATCGAGTCATGTTAAAAGTTATTTTTCAATGTGGCTTCTCCTATCACGACTGGAGATGAGAGGAAACAAGACCAATGTTACTTGACGCATAAACGCGTGTACGAGAGCGTAGGGTTAAATCGCGTAGAGCGTAGGAGTTCCTCCGGCGCACCGATTTTTTCCCGTTCTGCGCACCACCAGTTTGGTCACGAACCACGTGACCACAGCACAGGCACTTCGGTTGAAAAGCCATACTATGTTACATGGAGCTGGCCGCTATGTTGCATGGAGATCGAGTAGTGTTGAGAAACATTTTGAAAGTGGTATAAAATGACAAATGTCAACAGTAACCAACGAAAACGAATGAAGGTGTACGAGGTAGAATGTTTAAAAGAAATGCTTCAAAAATATGTTTCAATGTCTTGGAACAATATGAAAATTTTGGTATCTGGTTGCATTTAAAGTTACCGCTAATATTGTGACGCAAGCTGGGAACTCAAGCTCATTGGCTGAAGTCGGATACCATGCGCCCTGCCTCCAGCATGCCTCGCGGTGTGGCATGGTTGTTGTAACGTTCCCTACCCAAATCTCCTGCGCTCGAAAAGGTGCGTTCTAATATCCAATGTCAATGTTTTATATTTCCTTGAACGGTACCATTTCACTTCGATGTGAAAAAAACATTTACAGCCTTGTGAGAAATAATACATCCCTCTCACTCCTTATCAAGAATATTTCATCTCCCAAAAGACTTCGCAATATCTCATGCATCCCATCGTGAACAAATTCCACATTGCCAAACACTTCGTTGCGTCAAGCGTTGCAAAGCTCTCTGTGGTAGTCAGACGACTACCCTGCTTGTGCTACATTTGCTATCATCCATTCAACATCCGTAAAGAATCATCTACTCATTCATGTATCTCGCCATTTCCTACTTGAAAACGTGAAACAATTCTTTTCGGCTCTTCCTCCTATCCACGTGCGTGCTTTCTCAGCGCATAAAACAGAACTCTACGGCGCCCTCGTCTTCTACGTGTAGTATGTGAGGGTGCGATACAGAAAAAAGAATCTTACTATTTTCCATCCTTTATTTGGAGTATTATCTTACGTTTTCATGAACTTAAATTTTTCCAATTTGCTTTCTTATGAGAATCTTTAATTCCCATTCAGGTTTGATTCCCAACGTTTGATTTTCCACGTTGTCTCTAAAGTCGTTATCATTTGCCATCCATGAGACTTCGCCGCATCCACTATCTGCATTCCGTATGCGGAAATGCAAAACGGGTGAAATCCTGGGCTCAACTCATTCACCCCTTCTACTTCCAGAAGCACTTTCCTCACTCTTATGAGACACGCTATTTCACATTCATTTATTTTCCAATAATCTTCCACAAACTTGCGAGACTCAATATATCCAATTCACCCCTTCGACAAGGTCATTCCACATACTTTTACCCTCATCCATTCCTTCATTACATGCTTTGCACGTTCCCTCCAAAGTCACCATTTACCACACACGAGGCTCTGCTGCCTTCCGCCATCTGCTCATTCCACAGGTGAAATGACAATATGTGAAATACTGGCTCTGGGCTCAACTCAAACGGTCCTTTATTCCCAGAAGCATTTTCCTCACTCTTATGAGACGCGCTATTTCCCATTCATTTATTTCCCAAAAATCTTCCAGAAACTTGCGTTATTCACAATTTTCAATCCACTCGTCGACAAGGTCATTCAAGTATTCTTTTAACCTACTCCATTCCTTCATCAAATACTTTCCACCTTGCATCCAAAGTCACCATTTGCCATCCAGGAGGCTTTGCCGCCTCCGCCATCTGCACACTCCGTGTGCGTGATTCTCCGTAGTCACTTCCAGACACGCAATTTCCCATTCATTTATTTTCCAACAATCTTCCTCAAATTTGCGAGACTCAATGTTTCTTATTCTCTCCTTCGACAAAGTCATTCACATTCTTTTAACCTCATCAATTTCTTTATCAAATACCTTACACGTCTCCAAATTTACTATTTGCCATCCCCGAGGCTTTGCCTTCTCCGCCACCTGCGCATTCCGCATACATGCTTTCGCAGGTGAAATGCAAGTGGGTGAGATCCTGGGCTGAATTCATCGGCTCCTTCTACTTCCCAAACATCTTCCTCAAACTTACGAAACTCACTACGTATTTTCCATTTAGTCCTTCGACGATGTCATTCCTCATTCTTTCATCCTCATCCATTCCTTCATCATATACTTTACACGTTGCTTCCAAAGTCACCATCTGCCATCCAGGAGGCTTCGCCATCTGCGCATTCCGCATACGCGATTCCGCAGATCAACTCATCCGCTCCTTCTTCTTTCAGAAACACTTTCCTCACACTTATGAGACACGCTATTTTCCATCTTTCCTTCGACAAGAACCTTCAAGTATTCTTTCAACCTCATCCATTCCTTCATCAAATACTTTACACGTTGCTTCCAAAGTCACCATCTGCCATTCAGGAGGCTTCGCCATCTGCGCATTCTGCATGCGCGATTCCGCAGATCAACTCATCCGCTCAATTTTCTTTCAGAAACACTTTCCTCACACTTATGAGACACGCTATTTCCCATTTTTCCTTCGACAAGGACCTTCAAGTATTCTTTCAACCTCATCCATTCCTTCATCAAATACTTTCCGCCTAGCCTCCAAAGTCGCCATCTGCCCTCCAGGAGGCTTCGCCATCTGCGCATTCTGCAGGCGCGCTTCCACCGCGCAGCGCCGCGCGTTACACAGCCCTCTGCGGCGCCCTCGCTGCGCGGCTGCGCCGGCGGCCGTTTATTATTTTATTACCCCCGGCGGGTATTTTATACGCTCGCCCAGCGTACGCGTGGGCCGGTGGCGGCGGCATCGGAGGGCGCTCTCCATTTTCCACCGCCCTCGCTCACACGCGGGGTGGGGAACTGCCTTTGTAGAAAGCCACTGGAACCGGGTTGAGTTTTGATAAATTTTTTCGTGTGTCCGGGCGCGTCAACTGCTTTGGTCATTAGTCTCGTTAGTGTAGTGCATGTTTTTTTTTCTCAGGTGATGGCAGTGATCTTCGCCGGCTTGATGGCGAGATCCGGCGCCGACCTACCATCGACTAGTGGAATTTCCCCCAACCAGGACTCTCCCAGCAGCGGGGCACCGCCCCAGCCGGGACAAGCTCGAAGCTCCCGACCGGTCTCCCGGAATATGTGGTAGTGTAGTGCATGTTAGTGTGTGTGTGTGTGTGTAAGGGGAGAGGATAGGACAATGGAGAGGAAGGACAGATCGCGCGTGGTCCGTGGCCCGTTTGGTAGGGTACTGCTCCGGCATTCGGCTGGTGTTGATCCGAGAAACCACGGAAAACTACTGATCAGAGCAGCCGGCCGCTAGAATTCTCCTCCAGACAGCGACTGAATTCCACTTAGCTGAAAAACTAGTGTCGAAAATCCTGCCGCCGTCAGGACTCAAACCTAGGACCTCCCGGTGAGAGGCGCTGCAGTGACATTAGTTGATGCACTGAGCTACCGCTCCCGGTGAGCCGGGTTGAGGTAACGAAT
Organism: Teleogryllus occipitalis; assembly: GCA_011170035.1. Taxonomy (NCBI): domain Eukaryota; kingdom Metazoa; phylum Arthropoda; class Insecta; order Orthoptera; family Gryllidae; genus Teleogryllus; species Teleogryllus occipitalis. The sequence continues at coordinate 207,662 of BLKR01001059.1, read as the reverse complement.
GTTTTGTGTAGTGCGCATTATGAGATTTTGCGGTAAACGAATTTACTCCTGGTTTTATTATTTTCGACCAATTTAAATGATTATTGACACTGTTTTAAAAAAAAGTAATTTATTCGTTTGGTCATCAGATCTTTGTGCAGGGAGAGATAGTGTAGTTATTCTAGCGCGTCTTCTTTTGACGCATTCGTATTTGCTCTGCTTCTTGACATTTCAAGTCCTTATGAAGATAATGAAGATTAACTTGGCTGTCCGGGTGACGCCGCGTTGAAGGCAGAATTGCCGTTGTTTCGATCAACTTCGACTTCATTTCAAGTCCTTATTTGGGATCATCTGGTTAGAAAATACCAACCATTTTGATGACCAAAATAATAAAGGAAACTATTTCCTTATTCCTTGTGACTGCGTTACTTTGTAATTAATAATTAATCATTCTTTGAATATCAGCGAGCTAAGAAATACTAAGTATTATCATTCAAGCAACAATATTGAGTATTAATACACTCAAATTATGTATATAAACTCTGTGGTTTTAGGTATGAGCGTAAGTATACAAGCTGCTAGTAAATATTAATGTTACATATTGTATTTCCATGTATGTTAAGCGTTTGCCAGAAAAATATCTAGGAGAGATTAGAGATTGGTTCAAGACGCTATTTTTTAGTGGACATATGTTGCAAAATATCATACAAGGAGGTTACGCCCGTGAATTGTAAGCAAGTGATCTTAAACTGCAGCTTGGCAGGCATATGAATTCTCTTTGCGCCATAAGTCTAGCTGCACTACCTGTTTAATAATGATAATGATTGAATTATGAATAATGATAATCTAACACTAATAATTATTATTTATTACCCGCAGTATCTTTCGACTGTGAGAAAATCGAATTTGCAATGAAAAGAATATTTTAACATTGCTCCGGCACTATTAGAAACTGTCAAAATATCGACAATGATTAATATTATTACAATACGAAATGAGCCCAAAACTTTGACATTCTCTGAGCCAACGTAAATATACCTGTCAAAGTTTCATCCGCAGACCAACAGTACTGAAATCCAATTAGCCCTCATTATCTGATATGCCAACTCTCATTTCGCGCGTTCCTATGCACCAGTTTGGTTTGTGAGAACTCATAGTAGGCTTTCTAGCGCGCCCTATTGCTCCGTCATTAATGTTTTTCTGTGAACTGGTTTAATGTAGTACTTCGTTTTCCGTTCTTGTTACATAAAGTTACTAAACACTATTTTTTTAATCCAAGCGGAGGGCGGGAAAAGACCGTAAATCTCAGGCAACATTTGTCTGGGTCTAGTGTCAACAATGTAAACTTTCTATGCGTCTACCATTACCTCTCCAACAATGACGCACTAGCAACAATGAAAGCTCTACATGTTCCTACCGGCGATTACCAAGTTCGTGCTATTATTCGTTTTCTTATAGGAAAAAAATAAAAGTGCAACTGAAATTCATCGTCAGCTATAGATTGTTTACAGTAAAGGCGTTATGTCAAGACGAATGGTTTCTCGGTGGCGTCAGCCATTCATTGGAGGAAGAAGAACTTTACGCCACGAACAATGAAGCTGGACGCCTCTCTACTTCCCGCGTTCCGACTGTTGTGAACGAAGTCAAAAGAATCGTGTTCATAGATCGGCGCCACACACTTGATGAAATTCCTTTTCACCTTCCTCCAAACATTGAAATAATTCGTGCAACATTTCACAGAATTATTTCTGAACTGGATCTTTCGAAAGTGTGTACAAGATGGTTTCTTTACCACATCTCGGAGCTACTCAAAGAACAGAGAGTTGATGCAGCATTGCAGTTTTTGCAATTTTTTGAGGGGACTGGGGCAGGACCCACAAGTACGCATACGCCGAGGTTTTATATTCTCCTCAACACATAATTGTTTTCAGTTGTACTTGCGGCAAGGAGCCATTCTCAGACTGTAGTATATAACCTCTGTACTTTTCAAAATCCCTTCATGTTATTTGCACCCTTGTCTGTGAGATATGTTTGTAGTATCTGTGGGTAATTTACCTCACTACGTATACCCGGAATAATGGTACCCACTCCTTGATGAGAAAGGAACTACCACATAGGTGTAGGAATGAGAGGGGCTATTTCCAACTCTGAATTAAGGTTTTACCCACAGGTGAACCACGAATATAGAACCGGGTAGCTTGTATTTCAGCCTCTCAACTTGACACACACAAATCAATTCGTTACTAATATGTTGCTTGTGTTCTCTTCCATTTTAACACATCTCTCCTGCCATTTGTCATTACTATCAAATATCTTTCCTGAGGATTGATTGACATCCACGTATCTCTATTCCTTATCTCTTTCAAATATTATGTTGCTCATTTGCCGCGTGACTGTTTATACTCTCCATTCCCTTACTGACTTCCTACAATTTGCGTACTGCCCAATAAATTCTGACTTGTTTACATTTTCCCGTCGATCACTAACAGTTAATGAAATATTTCTCGCCCTTGTTGTTTCACGAATTCCACATAGTCTCGCCCTACCTCCACCCGCAACTCCAGCTCCTCCCCTCTCCCCTGCGCACACCACATTCCAATTTGCGCTCACCCTTCCTTATTAGGACTCATTCGTTCTCGCCCTACTCACTCACACTCTCACTCAGCTCTTACTCGGCTTTAAACTTGTCCACGCCCTGCCCACGATACGACTTCCCTCATGTTCCCCTACCGCCTCTTCCCTCTCCACTACACCCTGTCAGTGTGTCTACTTACAACCTGTCCCCCACACTCTCGCTATATCCTGTCACTTGCCTTTTTTCTCATGTTCAGACCCTGTTCATCCGCTGCCTGAGTCCCACTGATCGGCAGGGCGCCTTCTCCCCTTCCTCTCACCACTGATTGTACACAGCCAACCCTCTTGTGAAGCTACCCGCCTGCCACACTCTACCAATCCCCCACTCCCGGCCCTCTATTCAAACCCGACCCTACCACCAATCCTACACAGTCCACTTTCTCGTGCAGATACTCGCCTACCGCTCACTACTTCCACCCCCTCCCTCCGGCCCGAACTCCACCTGGTGTTGATCGGAGAAACCACGGAAAACTACCAATCAGAGGTGATCGCTAGAATTCTCCTCCAGACAGCGACTGAAATCGACCTAGCTGACAAGCTAGTGTCGAAAATCCTTCCGCGTCAGGACTCGAATCTAGGACCTCCCGGTCAGAGGCGCCGCAGAGATATCAGTTCACTGAGCTACCGTTCCTGGTGACCCTACCGGGGCCAATCATACTCAGCCCACCCTCTCGTGCAGCTGGTCCCTATCACCTCTATCCCCTCCCTCCCTCCGGCCCGAACCCCACCCCGCCCTGCTGACACTCTTCCCAGCCGTCGCGCCCGCCCGCGCGTTGTGGCTGTTTTATTTTCCGTCGGTGACGGCGTCAAACAAAATTACGCGTCGCGGCGGCACGTGCACCACGCGGCCGAAAATAAATAACAGCCCCTCGGCGCGGCCAGCGGCGGCGGCGGCGCGGCAGCGGCGGGGGCGAGGCTGGCGATAGGTCTGCTGGTGGAGGCACGGGCCCATCCGCGTTAGGGTGCGCGGGCCTGTTGAAATTTGGTTAAAATCCGCCCCTCGTCGCCCGAGCGGCGGAAGTATCGGATTCGAACGGCGGTGCGTCCTGCTGGATAACGTCCTGCACGCGAATGGAAACACCGGGAGCGGTAGCTCAGTACATCAACTGATGTCTCTGCAGCGCCTCTGACCGGGAGGTCCTAGGTTACACTCCCCACGGCGGCAGGATTTTCGACACTAGCTCTTCAGCTAGGTCGAATTCAGCTGCTGTCTGGAGGAGAATTTTAGCGGCCGGGTGCTCTGATCGGTAGTTTTCCGTGGTTTCTCCGATCAACACCAGGCGAATGCCGGAGCAGTACCCTACAAAACGGGCCACGGACGGCGCGCGATCTGTCCTTCCTCTTCCTTGTCTTATCCTCTCCCCTTACACACACACTTACACTAACATGGACTACACTATCACATATTCCGGGTGACCGGTCGGGAAGTTAGAGCTTGTCCCGACTGGGGCGGTGCCCCGTTGGTGGGAGAGTCCTGGTTAGGGGGAAGCCCCACAAGCCGACGGTAGGTCGGCGCCGGATCTCGCCATCCAGCGGGGGAAGGTCACCGCCATCTCCCGAGAAAAAGCATGCACTACACTTACGGGACTAATGACTAAAGTAGTTGACGCGCCCGGAAACACGAAACAATCAATCAATCAAGCGAATGGAAACTAGAATGTTGGTAGAAAAATATGTTGATACGTTGTGCGTGTCAGGAACACACATTAATTTGAGAAGATCGTGTAGGGTATGTGATATTGTGTTGAAGGACGTATCTTCTATTATATTCTGCCTGTGAATGACAAGAGATGGTGGGTAGAATGACAACATTTTGAACTCGTTAAGTCTTCTACATAATGATGGATTTGGTTGGTTGGTTACTGATTCCGGGCGCGTCAACAGTTTAGGACATTACTCCCGTAAGTGTAGTGCATGCTTCTTCTAGGGAGATGGCTGTGATATTCCCCCGCTGTATGGCGAGATCCGGCGCCGACCTATCGCCAGCTAGAGGGGTTTTCCGCTAACCAGAACTCTCCCACCAGCGGGGCACCGCCCCAGCTAAGACAAGCTCTAAGCTCCCGACCGGTCTCCCGGAATATGTGATAGTGTAGGATCTTGATGGAGAGTTACGTTCATCTAAAAACTGTACAGCAAATAAATTGGTTTTGAAGTCTCAGGAAATGAAACAAATGTTTTTCTGTTCCTTGTGAGACTATCGGTTTTCAAGGTTTGCAATACTCTTTCTTCAATTAACTTTGTGGTAAGCGAATTGGCCAGTTTGCAAACGCCTAATGTTTTGAGGAAACACTTAAAACACCACAATTTAAAAGAAAAATTTTGAATTACTCGACGTTAAGTTTAAATCTACGGGTAACATCGAATATTATTTTTGATTTTATCAAAAGAAAAATACTGATTCTATAAATCTCATATTTCTTTAAAAATTATCCCACCTTAAAGGAGTAAATTATCTCACATTAATGGGAGATAAATGTACATTAGTATAGAAAAAAATATCAATTTGCAATTCAAAACTGACAGATATTCATGGCGAGTAATAGCAGAGTCTATTTGAAACTACGGCACCGCCGAAGATACGATGTCCGTTTTCTTTTGACATGTGCAGTGTTTTTCTCGTCGGAACACTACCATCCGATTCTCCTTTTTAAACTTGCGTCCCTCACTTTCGCAAAGTCGTTGAAAGACAGGCGTGCCAATTCCGGATGTGACCGGCTTTGGCTCACCAGCGAAGAAACCATTTTTGCGTTTGCGTTTTTGAGTTCGTTTTTTTTTCAGGCGTGAATAAAATTATAGATACTGCAACAAGATTTACACCGATTGATTTTCGCTTGCCGTACTGTTTGTACTGCAAACATATTGTATTACCTAGATTGCGTACGCCCAAACGAATACATAATTATTTGATTTTCAACCCAATGCACGTCGCTCAAGACGAGGGCAAAGTTGTGGGCTACTTTGATAGAGAAGCTGAAGTTATAGAGAGTTGTACCTTTACCTCATGCCTGATCTGCAATTCTGCCACGTATCTACAGCTGGGCGCTGCTATAAGTCCTCCCACGTGATCTAAACGTTATTTATTGTTTCTCTTAAGGGAACGGCGGTTTGGAGACAATGAGTTCCTCGTACGAATTTTTATCATTGGAATCTACATATAGACAAGTTCTTAAAGTTTTAAATATTGGCGCAGCTGTATTTTCAACCGTTACATGAAAGTCGAGTCATTATATTGCGACTGGTCTTATTTCTTATTATGGTACTATTATTTGAGTAATGCCTTAAAAAAACAGAAGGAATTGCAAAACACTATATGTATTTTCAAAAACCTAAGATCCACAGCAAAAAGAGAACTGACCTTATTGCTCAATCTGCAAACAATAATCCATTCATCAAAGATGTATCTGTCAGTCGGGGTTTGTGTGTCAATTTGGAGATGGTTGCTCTGATGATGCACAAAATTCATGTATTGAATTAGAATACCCAACTAAAGGAGGTTTTCCAAAAATTGAATAATTTCCGTGAGAGTCAATTCGTAACAATTTTCTGTCATTGAAAAAAATATTTTTTTCAAACTTTTGACACTGAAAAATTACAATTCATTAAATTATATGTCAGAATTTCAATTTTAATCACTACTTTTTAATTTTACAAAATTAAAGTTATATGTTTTTCGAATCCCCGTTTCGAAAAGGAGGTTTTCCCAGATGTGGGTGTAGTATTCGTTGAATACAAGATGTAGCATTACAATATTAAGTAAACAGTATAAATAATACGAGAAAGCATGTACTCTGGTAGCCCCATTAATTTACTTATTCTTTTGTTGTAAAATGATTGTTTTCACTTGCGATTAGTTTCATTGTAATTTCATTAAATTACAGATGAATGCGATGCATCTGTTACTAAAACGGTGAGCGATAATTTGATAAGAGGAAAGTTTTTAAAAAACGATAGTTTTCTCCGCAACCCAATATTATGTATAGTTATTTCAAATTAAACACATCTAAAGGTCGTAAAAGTAAATAACATTCCTCAAATTTCTGGGGTATTTTATATATTTCATATGATGCACAAGGATCTTTCTCGTCATAGACATTTGCCCCAGCTACCCACAAAGTACTGTGAGTGTAGTTGTTGGCAACGTATTCCATAAACGGAAAACCCAAGGCACAAAATAATTTTCACTTACCTTCATTTTATTTACAAACGAAAATAATTGTTATACTTCCCAACAGCACGACCAAACGTACCCGCTTAAAAACAAAAAGCGTCATAGAATGCCGAGCATTTTCCTTGGCACTTGCGCGCTTCCCCAACAGCCCGGCAATTCCATTTTTGCGCGCGCGGTGCCCCGGCCATCGGGCGTGAGGTGAACCACGACCTGTGCTCGTCGCGTCGCTGTGGCTGCGAGCGGCACGCGGATATGACGGCGGCGGCGGTGCGCATTAACGCAACGTCGGGCAGCGAGCGCGTGGGTGCGGAGGGACGGAGAGGGGCGGGGAGGGCGGGCGGGGGAGGAGTGGGGCGGGGCTTGGGCGCGGCGGCGGTGCTCATTAACGCAACGTTGGACAGCGAGCGCGGGTGCGGAGGGGCGGGGAGTGGAGGGCGGGAAGAGCGGGGGCGGGGAGGAACGGAGTGGGAGGGGCGGGAGAAGTGGGGCGGGGAAGTGCGTAGCGGGGAGGAGCGTGGTGGGGAGGAGCGTGGTGGGGAGGAGCGTGGTGGGGAGGAGCGCGGCGGGGAGGAGCGGGCAGGGGTGGAGCGGGGCGGGGAGTGGGTAGCGAGCGCGTGGGTGTGGAGGGGCGGGGCGGGCAGGGCGGGAGGGGAGAGGCGGTGCGGGGCGGAAAAGGGGGTGGGGAAGGGGGGCGGGGCGTTAACAGGTGTTCGTGCTGTACAGACTCTAATCCTCGGCCGCACCACCGCCGTGGACGGCCCCAAGCGCCCGTCATAGCCCCGGGACCCGCCCCCCACCCCGCCATGGCTTACCCTGCCTCGCCCTGGTCCCCGAGCACCTGTCATGCCGCGGTTACACTGCCGCGCTACACATTTTCCCACTGAGCGTATGATCGCCTCTGTTTATCTCCATTGTCGTTGGGGAATGTTGGTTGGCGATTCAGTTCGCTATCTATTGTTCTTACCTTCTTTTCTAATTTATAAAGCGTACCGTTGTTTCTTCCGATGGTGATTCACCTTGTGTGCTTTTAAATATGTATTTCATTCCTGAAATTCCCAGTATTTTTGAAGTTTTTTTTCATTACTTTCAAATCGTGTCATCGTTGCTTATTTTCACCTCCCTAAACGCATTTATTCACATTTATTCGTTCAGAACTTTTTGATACGTCATGCCTACATCTAGCTTTGATATATTCTGAATCTCATCAGCAGTCATTAGTCTGGAATTCGCCACAAGTATCGCGTCTCCTCGACTTCATTGTTCTAAATAATTATCTTTCCATATATTTACATATTTGCGCTCATTATTTCTTAATTTCTTCCGTGTACATTATATCCGTGTATTGCAATGAGGCCATTGCTGGTTGCCGGACCCAAACTCACCCCTCGGTCACGCCGATTAGGACAGTCCCTGATTTGACACAGCTCAGCGCAAGACGCGCGAACATGTGCCTGTCGTTCTAACCAAAGATTTACGACTAGGGTGGGAGTGTCTCCCGGGGACAGCCCTTCAGGCAAAGAGCGGGCGGCTGCCCGCCCATGTTTACAAAAGGCACCGTAACAAGCGAATTATAGAGATCCCGGCTACTGTCTAACTAATCCCATAGGACTTATATAATCATCACGGAGACAGCAGAAAGGACTGCTTTGTTCATTTCTGGTGTACTGGCCAAGACACACGCAAAACAAAGACCACCAATCAGGCGCCCAGAAAATGACGTTAGTTAGAAAATGCCCTATCGGCTTCCGACTCGCGTCGAATATTCGAGAAACTAAGATTTCGATCAATAACATTTAAAATTTCGATCACGTGAAGGAGCGATGTGCAAAATTAGAAAAGAGAGTGGGGATGTGACGCTGGAAGCTCGAGAGATGAGATTTTTCAACAGAACAGAGACAGAAGGCGAGAGAACGGGATAAGAAAGGAGACTGCTGTGTTGAGGAGAGGTAGTTGGAGCCAGCACTTAGAGTTGGTCGACCAACGGAGTGCAGGCGGCCCCGTTTGAGAGCACAAAACTGGAATTTATTCCATTTCAACGGGCCGGCGTCGATCCGTAAGGATCGATTGTGCAGCCGAGTCATTAAGGCTGAACCGGTACGGAGTAGGGGTGGCGTGTGACAGCCTCCTCCGCTACTCACCGATCGGAGCTTTTTCATCCACCTCCTGACTATGGGCGGCGGATCGGCGAAGGATTGGTACGGGAAGGAACGATAGCACCGCACGTATTGCTGCTTCCGGCTCGCTGCGCTCTGCTACGACGCGGTTCGCGGCAGCGTTTGTTTTGAGGACGACTTCAGATGTGCAATCATTGAAAGAGGTAGACTCAACGACTATCATTTTGTACTAATTATAAAGACATTCAAAAAAGAGTCATCTAATGTAAAAAAAATAATAATAGAGTTTAATTTAAGAGACTTTCCGACCAAATTGTATCAAAAAACAAAGCAATAAACGTGTTCTCGCCATTCAGGCGATTGACACTTAAGCTGGAACATAAACTTGTAATTATTGTAATAGTAGCCAACCCAGTGCATGCCCTCATTCAAGAGTGCTCATCCCAGAGGTTCTCATATGCCGGTGCCAGGTGACAGGTAAGTGCCCGTTTGGCGCCCATCATTTAACGCGCTCACCTGTCAGCTGATTACCGACACACTTCTGTGTGACGGTGTTTTCCCCCTTTTTGTGAGGTATCCGGCCCGCGTGCTGCGCGCATTGCTCACATGCGTGGGTTGCCGTATGCGGCAGGACGGGTTCATCACAGTATTCACAACCATTTCTATCAAATGGAGTGATCAATAGCATGTATCATTTGGTCCTATTTTTAACCGCTCTAACTTCACAAAAAAACTTATTTAAACTTATTAAAATAACCGTTCGAATTTAAAATTTCATGATTTTTTTCCACCAACCGAGTTATCACTCAGTGAATATCAATGTTACGAGAAAATTTTATAAAGAACGTATCAGGAAATTTTATAAAGAGATCATGCAAATGAGTTTAAGTTAAACGAAGAACATGAATTTGAACTTGTTAAAATGTGGATCATTTAGTAGGCCACCGTGTTTTCTTATTGTAATCTGTTCTAAAATATTAATTGAAAGAAGATTAAGTAAAATAATTTTAAAAAAATACTAGTTTTTGCATAACGTTTGCTTGAAGTAAAGGCAATATACCTTTACTTCAAGCAAAAATTACGCGAAATATTTGTTTCTTAAAAACTGCTCCAAATTGTTTCTATAAATATTTTCCTATGATAGCGCAAAGGACACTTAAAATGACGCAAGTCTCATTTTTGTTGAACTCTATGATTTTTGACAATTGCAAGAGTTAGAAATAACACGGGAAAGAATGTGCTGTCTTACCTCTACTAATTTCGAATGTTAGTGTGCGGTAAAACACACATACTGATAGATTTCAAACCTACAATCTTTTTAATCAATCTAAAAACTTCCACCTTTGCTTTCGAGTATTTGCGCCGATCCATTATCTTTTTACCGAAGGCAATTTAGAATTTACACAACCATTCGCATTTCTCAAGCTGTGTCTCACCGGTTCCTCCACATTTTTGCATCGTTCCCCAACATAACCCCTGCTTTCATCCCCCCGCTGCCACCCCGCTCGTTCGCCATTGTTTCTTCATCCCACGCAATTTACATTTGGCGCATCCTTCCTCCCGTTTGCACAGACTTACACTCATCGCCTCCCTCACTTTCGCACACATTCCCTCATCGCAGCTCATGTGTTTGCGCGTCACTGCGCGCGTTTTCTCTCTATCGCACCCTCCGGCCCCGTCCCCGCGCTACGCCCCCGCGATCCGCCCCCACCGCAACTCTCCACCCCCGCGCCCATCGCCCCGCCCCCGCGGTCCGCCCCCGCGCCACGCCCCCCTCGCCCAGACCCCGCCCCCCGGGCCCCGGCCCCTCGTCCCCGCCCCCTGGGCCCTGCCCACTACCCCGCCCTTTCGTGCCCCGCTCCCCGTGCCCCGCCCCCCGTGCCCCGCCCCCGTGCCCCGCCCCTGTGCCCCGCCCCTGTGCCCCCGCCCCTGTGCCCCGCCCCCGTGCCCCCCTGCCCCGTGCCCCGCCCCTGTGCCCCGCCCCCTGTGCTCCCGCCCCCGTGCCCCGCCCCCGTGCCCCGCCCCGTGCCCCGTCCCCGTGCCCCGCGCCCCGTGCCCCCGCCCCCGTACCCTCTGCCCTCCGTGCCCCGGGCCCCCCGTGCCCCGCCCCCCGTGCCCTGCCCCCGTGCCCCGCCCCCCGTGCCCTGCCCCCGTGCCCCGCCCCCGTGCCCCGCCCCCCCGTGCCCCGGTGCCCCCCCGCTGCCCCGGTTCCCCGCCTCTCCGTGCCCTGACCCTGTTCCCCGCCCCCGTGCCCCCTGCCCCCGCCCCCGTGCCCCGCCCCCCGTTCCCCGCCTCCGTGCCCCCGGACCCCGTTCCCTGCCCCGCCCCCCGTGCTCCTGCCCCCGTGCCCTGCCCCCTGCCCCGCCTCCGTGCCCCGCCCCCGTCCCCGCCCCGTGCCCCGCTGCTCCCGCCCCCGTGCCCCCGCTCCCGTGCCCCGCCCCCGTGCCCTGCCCCTGTGCCCCGCCCCCAGCCCCGCCCCGTGCCCCGCCACTGTGCCCCCGCCCCCGCTCCCCGCCTCTGGCCCGCTCCCCCGTGCCCGCCTCCGTGCCCCGCCCCTGTGCCCCGCCCCGTGCCCTGCCCCCGTGCCCCCATCAGGCCCCGTGCCCTCCCGTGCTCCCGCCCCGTGCCCCGCCCCCGCCCCCGTGCCCCGCCCCTGTGCCCCCCCCCGCCCCCCGTGCCCCCGCTCCCTGTGCCCCGCTCCCTGCCCCCGTGCCCCCGCCCCCGTGCCCCGCCCCCGTGCCCCGCCCCCGTACTCCCGCCCCTGTGCTCCCGCCCCGTGGTGCCCCCCCCCGTGCCCCCCTGTGCCCCGCTCCCTGTGCAGCGCCCCGCCCCCGTGCCCCCGCGCTCCCCGTGCCCCCGTGCCCGCCCCCGTACTTCGCCCCGTGCCCCCGTGCCCCCGCCCCCGTGCCCCGCCCCCACGCCATTTGCCCCGCCCCCGCGCCCCGGCCCCGCGCCCCGAACCTGCCCCCTGCCCCCGCGCCCCCCGCCCGGTCCCCGCGCCTTGGCCCCGCGCGCGCCCCCACACGCACCACGCCCACGGACGCCGCCGCCCGGGGCGGGTCGTAAATATTTCACGGTGCGCGGCGCGGGAATTTTTCATGCGCGTCGATGACAGCAGCGTTGAGGTGCGCCGCGGGGCCCCGGGGCCGCCCGCCGCTCGCCAGAGGCCGCCCCGCGCGCCCTGCGAATTACGAGAGTGGGCTCTTCAAGCTTTCTAACAGGTCTCGCAAGATCACTTGCGGGCTCTTGGTGACACAAAACATGTCATGTTGAATACAAGAGAATTGATTTCTGCTAAACGAATAGCTTGTTAACTCTTGAATCGACGAGAGTAGAAGCTCGGGTGCAATAATAGTTGTAATAATAGTTATAGCAATAATTAATTTCACCGAAATATATTGAAAAGATGTGTACAATAATGTACTACTAATGAAACTATCAATAAACAAAAGTTGAACAAAACAAAACCATTACTAAAAGAAAAAGATAATAAAGAAGTAACTTAAAATTAAATTAACAAATAGTATGTCAACAAGGTTCAACAATATAGATCATTCATAATGAAACACTTATTCAACAAGCTCAAAGAAGTAAATCTCACAATCATACATCAGAGAACATAAAATCCATTCACCGATTTTAATTAAAGTATACTTCTGACCTTTTCTAAGTATTTTTTGCACTTGTCAGATTGGGATGAGTTAACTTTCACCTTCACTTTTGTAGTGATCCCAGATTCATTCAACTCACCATGACTCATTCAATCTATTGAATGAACCAACGCAATTGAAATTACTTTTTAATGAGTCTTTATTAAATTTTTTATTATATTAGAAATTCAAACTTATCAGCCAATTAGCAACTATAAATAGCAAAATAAATTTTTAAAATCCCACAATTTGTCTACACATCAGTAAGACAAGACAGTTAAAACGATATCTAGATTCATCATATTAATTAGTATGTCTTTGCAGTTCTTGCAATTACAAATTATAACTTATGATTTCGTAGTAACAACAATAGATAACATAAAATGGCAGTATGAAACATGCAAAAAATAAATTATGTTGTACATAATTAACAAATTAAAATAATAATAATAATAATAATAATAGTAATAGTAATAGTAATAGTAATAGTAATAGTAATAGTAATAGTAATAGTAACTGGAATATATTGAACAATTCATAAACCATTGTCATAATGTTAACAAAGTATAAAGACCTCGACTAGGGTGCAAATTTTATTTTCGGACCGGGAGCGGTAGCTCAGTGCATCAACTAATGTCACCGCAGCGCCTCGGACCGGGAGGTCCTAGGTTTGAGACCTGATGTCGGAAGGATTTTCGACACTAGCTTTTCAGCTAGGTCGAATTTAGTTGCTGTCTGGAGGAGAATTCTAGCGATCACCTCTGATTGGTAGTTTTCCGTTGTTTCTCCAATCAACACCAGCCGAATGCCGGAGCAGTACCATAACAAACGGGCCACGGACCGCGCGCGATCTGTCCTTCCTCTTCCGTGTCCTATCCTCTCCCCTTACACACACACTTACACTAACATGCACTACACTACCACATATTCCGGGAGACCGGGAGATCGGGAGCTTAGAGCTTGTCCTGGCTGGGGCGGTGCCCCGCTGGTGGGAGAGTCCTGGTTAGGGGGAAACCCCACTAGCCGACGGTAGGTCGGCGCCGGATCTCGCCATCCAGCGGGGAAAGATCACCGCCATCTCCCGAGAAAAACATGCACTACACTAACGGGACTAATGACCGAAGCAATTGACGCGCCCGGAAACACGAAAAAATCAATCAAACAATCTATTATTTTCGGAACTGTGGGACAAATACTAAAATTATTGTGTCGCGAGTGAAGTACAGGACTGGTGATTACTCATATTAGTGTTTAAAAGCAATTTCTCAATACCAAGAGTGAAGACAGCCTCAACTGTGGCTGTTATGGTTTCCAACATGGGTTTTTCTGACTACAGGGAAACCCTAACCTCCAACAACGCAGAACAACAACAACAAGTAAGCGGAAATTATGCTAATGTTGCCCAGGAAGATACTTTTCCTAGCAAAGATCAAGCTATAATCATTGATGCACAAGACGGATTAAGTATTTAAGAATACATAAACAAGACTGCATCAATTGTTGATACCAGTAACATTCGATTCATATCTCGTTTACCCAATAACAGGATCTGCATTTTTCTCTCAAGACCTGAAATAGCTAAGAGAATTAAAGATACACACAAATTCATAGAAATAGATTAACATATACTTATTAGAAGACCCAGAATTTAAAAAAAAACATGTCAGTCATCATCTCTAATGTTTGCCCAGTAATACCCCACGACGAAATCCTAGAATTTCTAAATCAAAAAGGAATTAAAACCTCGACTAAGATTTCCTTCGTCTGAGCAGGCATATCACATCCTGGATTATCTCATATTTTGAGTTTCAAAAGGCAAATGTTTATTGATCCCTATGATGTCATGAAATTACCTGATTCAACTTTAATTTTCTATGATGACACAACATACAGAATTAATACAACATACAGATCTATTGAAATAATTTCTTGTTTCCTATGTAAGCAAGGGAATTATATTGCTAATCTTTGTCCCTTTAAATGTACTGAAAATGAGGCCACTGAAGTTCCTAAAAGCTCACAAACTGAAAAACAAATAGATCCTGAAATTCCACAATCACAAGACTTAACATTAATAATTAATAAAGATAACTTTCCTCCTTTAACCAAAATAAAACTCCATCAGAGACCTCCTCCCTGTGCAATGTATTGAATAGTAACAGTACTAAATCTACAGAACATAAAAAAACCATTGCACATAAAAAGGAAAATATAACAGAAAGCCTACCTGCTGTATAACACACTTAAATAAAATCAGTTAATGATCTTATTGCACCAACTGAGAGTTTTATAGAGGTTAATGAAGAAAAATTTCCCCTAAAGTTTTAGCAATTTAAATCATTTATAAAAAAAAGTACATATGGAGCCAAGGATGCAAGTATTATAGCAAAATATTATGCCAAGAGCATAGCAAAGACATTCAAGCATTAATCCTAATGATGAATCACATATATAAAGTCCTTACTGAAAGGTCAATAAAAAGTAAATTTATTAGCATCACCAAAAAGTTAATAAGAGCTCTGCAGCAGTATGAAGAAACTGAAACTGATTGAACCTTAGACACCTTAATCATGGATTCTAATTGAAGATTCATTTTTACAATGATCAAATACAATCAATTCAAAATCTCCAATAACTTTAATAATAATAATAATAATAATAATAATAATAATAATAATAATAATAATAATAATAATAATAATAATAATATACACTTATGAAAATTTTATAATGGAATGTAAATGTATTTTACACAAGACTTGAACCATTGGACATGTTATGTAAAACTCACTCACCAGACATAATTTGCTTGCAAGAAACCAACATTAAAGCAAAAAGCTCAGGAAGAATAAAAGATTTCAAATGTTTTAATAGAAACAGTACCTCTTCTAATATAGCCAGTGGTGGAGTTACATACCATGATTACATACCAAGATTACATGCCTTGTTCAAAAATAAACATTCCAACTGAAATAGAAGTAGTAGCTATTGAAATCCAAGCTCCGATTTCACTGTGTATTTGTAATGAATATCTACTTAACAGTAATTCCTTCGATGCAAGAGAGATCCAATCAATTGTTAATCATCTACTTCACCCATTTATACTTCTTGGAGATTTTAACAGCCTTAACACTCTATGGGGTTCAAAAAAGACAGACCCCAGAGGTATATGCATTTAATTAGTAATAGAAGATATGGATTTGATCTTTCTAAACAGTGGTGCTCCAACGCATTTCAACATGAGTTCTGGAACCTCCTGCACAATTGACCTCGCTATATGTTCCGCAAATGTAGCACCAAAATGTAACTGGTACACCTTAGATAATCCACATGACAGTGATCACTTTCCTATTTTCACTAATATTAACCTTCTTTCCAGTAACATCAGCACTCGACAACTAATCATAAGATGGAATTTCAACAAAGATAACTGGAAGCTCTTCCAAATACGAATTACTAAATACCTATCAGAGATAAATATTCTCCAAGAAAACAATGATATAGAGTGAATAATAAGAACTTTTCTAGAAATAATTAAGAAGGCAGAATAAAAATCAATTAGAATGCCAAGGCCAGTCAACAAAACAAGAAGGGTTCACTGGTGGAATGATAAGTACATAGATGCCATTAAAAATGCCAAGCACGCCTTTAATTGCTACAAAAAACATAATACTCATTATAACAAAATTGAATATAAGATGAGAGCTATGTCAAGAAGAAATATTAAAGAACGAAAAGTACAATCCTGGTATAATTACCTTTCAACTACTAATATCCATAACAATTTAAAAGAATCATAGTGCAAGGTAAATGCTATTATATATATATATATATATATATATATATATATATATATATATATATATATATATATTGGTGAGGTAAAGTATGTAAGTACATATATGTAAAATTGTAATGAAAAGTAAAAAAATTACATTAATACATAACGGTAAATTATTATTAAAATTGCCATATTTATGTATTTGCAGAAGGACGCAATTTGCGTTTCCGAAGCCGTGGCCTCGACCCGTGGCCTCGCCCGGCTTCTGAGAGGGCGCTGCGAGCGAGGCTCCGAGGAACTTGCTCCATAACCGTAAGTCGCGATGTTCATCCGGCGGCTTTGCGTGCTCCCAGATAACCTGTGTACATTGCCCGCGTTCCTTTTTACGGCGAAAGGCATTCAAGTTCGGTTATGCTTGCGTAAGCAGTAGTTAAATCCTTGTAAGGGGCATTGCTGCGTTCCTTTATCGTGGGCGCAAAGGGTTTTAGTTACCATAGGCGCTATAAAAGTGCTGTTTTTTGGAGATTTTTGCTTCGTGTTCTGGAGTCGAGAAAGTCTCTTGTTACTTCGTAACGACATTTAATTTGCAAGTGTGTTGTTATGTTATTGGTAAAGTTTCCCCAAAATTACCCTTATTATCGATGGTTTCCCAACTTTTGGAGATTGTTTGATGTGTTGAAATAATGTGATTAATGCTGAAATTAGCCAGAGACAATCCTTTAAATCATTAAATACCTAACAGAACATTACTCAACTAATTTGTTCAAGTCTGTCAAACGTTAACCGTGATATGGTTGTTTATTTTGTTTTCGATCGTGTCGGAGAAACTTCTAAATTTATATAATGTGTTATAATGCTGAATTGAAGATCTGTAGACATATTAAACGTCTGCGTAGCTATTAAAAAGATACAATTGTCACAATATATGCACATTTATCATATTAACATTTCACTCAGTGAGGAAAAGAGAATCGCTTGCCGAACAACTATTTTACATTAGAACTCTGTAAATATCTGTATAGAACACCGAGCATCTCACTGATTGTATTCTCTGCCAATTTCCAGTTTTTGCAGTTTCTACTAAAACACGTGACGGAGCGTCGGTTTGAAAGACGTCGGGAACCGAGCGCTGCATTTTTCACCCCGAGATCCATCTTCTCCTTAATGCACTCTGCTTAACATTCCGTTTCATCCGCTCTGCTCGGCGCGATAAAGCGACACCTATTCCTCTGGCGCTGCAGAGCGCGCCAGCAGACTTTTCCAGACGCCTCTCCGCGTCTGTGATGGTGCTCGCTCTGTTGCAGGTCTCTTGCACCAACCTCCTTTGACCCGCCGCGCTAGATGGCAAGGTTTGAAAAAAGGAATGTCAATTATTCTGATTGAAATCAAGAAAGAAAAAAGGTGAACAATATATAATGAGTTAAGTGGATCCAGATAGCGGTAATCGCTAAAACGGGAGCGCATCTGTTCGAGTTTCACATTGAACACGGATATTTGGATTTCAACTCGTGTGAATAACTTCTTCGGCTAACATTTTGTTAATTACAGAATTCGTTGTTAATATTTCTTGTACTCAGGGAAACGGTTTGTGTTTGTGTACGGAGAAATGTTTTATTTGTTTTTATTTTATCTAGGGCTTTTATCCAGCCGACAGCCGGTTACCCTTTACGCCCCGATGGGACGCATATTCGACCATACACTAGACACCAACACACTTGCGGGCTCCTCTGATCTGGGGTCAGCAGAACGCCAGGCCTTCCGCGACAACACATACATACAAAGTCAAGGGACAAACAGCCATGCCCAAGGCGGGACTCGAACCCGCGACCCTTCGGACCGAAGCGCTGAGTCGGTACTCGCTCTTAGCCACCTCGGTCATCCAGGTCGGCATGTTTTATTTGTACTAATCATTTATTCTATTAATAGAATAAATTTAGTTTATCTACTATAAGTGGCCGAGATCGCTAAGGCAGTAGTGTCGTAGTGATCTCGGACCGAAGGGTCGCGGGTACGAGCCCTGCTTCGGGCATGGTTGTATTTGTCTTCGTCGTTTCATCCCTTATCATCACCGTATCGTTTCATCTTCATAGTTACCATACCGTTAACTCCAATAATTATCGCTAATGACCTAGATGTTGATGCGACCTTAAATAAGAAAAACAATCTACTATAAATTAGTTTTTGTTGAATATTATGACAACGGTATGCAGCGGCGTATAATGAACGCTGAACCTGACCCAACCCTAATGTAAATTAAGAAAAATCTTGGAATACTCGAATTATGTTTTTCATAGCATCAATATGAATGAATGTCTTATGTTTTAGAAAGTCACGTACGGTAAATGATAATCCCCTGCAATTTCTTAAAGCAAAAAACACTACAAAACACACATTTCTCTCTACTTACAGCAGAGATATTGTAAGAGAAACTTAAACAAGTTCTTCGGAGCAAGATAAGATTTTTCAGCACTTACGGTCGGAATGTATCTTCTGAAATGGATGCACATATAACAACTAGGTATTGGCACGTACAGTTTATCTCTTCAGTCATATAAATTCTACTTTGTGCAATTGCACAATTTGTAAAACGGATTTCAAAACTTTTGAAATTCACGCAAAGCTTCATTACGATTTAATTATCTTGTCAGGCGGTGAATGTCACGCAAAGTGATGCCGCGCTTGACATTTTTAGTGCTTTTATTAGTGAGTGGAGGGCACTGAATCGGATGACAGGAAAAATAAAAACTCAATACATATGCTGAGGATTTAACAGTTTTGTAATTTCATGAAATATTATCTTACCATTGTCTACGCAGTAGAGTGACATGATTACTAAACTATCAACGAAATATAATGTCCCTGTAAAACGATCTGAGAGAGTATACGTGTTATCCATGATAACAAGGATAAGTCGATTACACTTAGATGGCAATGACATGGGAATGACAAATTCCGAAGCATCCATAGGGAACATGTGTCCGGAGAGAAAAGTGTCCGGAGAGAAAAGTGTCCGGAGGGAACAAGTGTCTGGAGGGAACAAGTGTCTGGAGGGAACAAGTGTCCGGAGGAATCAAGTGTCCGGAGGGTTCAAGTGTTCGGTGGGATCAAGTGTCCGGAGGGAACACGTGTCCGCGGAGGGTACAACTATACGTGGAGGGAACAAGAGTAAGAGGAGGAACAAGTGCCCGCGGTGGGAACAAATGTCCTTTCCAGCTACAAAAAGTGAATGCGAAACAAAACTGGTAATCAGTCTATGCTTGCGAAACACACACTGGCAATGGTGACGCCACACTGATGGATAATGAGGTAGCGGAGGCAAAGAAGAGAATAGTGGAGGCAAGATGGTTGACGAGGGGGGTCTAGATGGATCCTAGTTAGTACATGGGATGGCGGTACTCGCTGAAATGGGGGAGAAAGCTTAAGTGCCAGGCGTAATGAAGAGAGCGTCACAAAATGAGATTATATTTTATTTGGTTTCCCTCAACATAATTCTGCTTCATGATACGATTTATCCTTCAACTGATAGTTATTGCTATGATGAAAGAAAACATTGATTCTGGTATTGCCTATAGAGATGAAATATAACTGTGCCATTTTCTCTAAAGAGATTCAAAGTGGGTTGGTCTGTTTTTGCATAACATCGACCAATAGGACGGTGGTGGTAATGACTGTGGTGGGGGATAGAGTGGCTGGAGTAGATGTGGATGCAGAATCGACGGCTTCTGGAGTGATGATGGTGGCGGTAGTGACAGCGGTTGGCGAGTAGGCGGAGTTAAAATCGGAGATGATGGCGAAGGTGGTGGTAACACTGGCGAGAGTGCCTGGCATGGAGGCGGAGGCAGAGTCGATAAGCACGATGGCACTGACAGCAGCAGAAGTATTAGTGGCAATAATGGTGGCGGCATTGGTGATAGAGTCATCAAGTGATGAATTCAAAGGTCAAAACGGGGAGGGGGTTGAGATGGAAGCAGTAGGAGTAGCTGACTAGTAGATGAAGATTATATCATTGGTGGCAATGGCGGGGGAGGTAGTGGCAGCAGACAGAGCGTGTGGAGAGTAGGCGGAGGTCAGATCGATGGTAACGATGGCGGGTAGGTGGAGATGATATCGGTGGTAAAGGAGGCGATGGAGGTGGGAGCAGGGGCTGGACGATGTTGGGGGTCCAAACCCTGCGGTAGCGGGCCCTGGGTAGCATTGGTATGGAGACATCAACTGATGAATTCAAAGGTCAAAAGGAGGGGGGTCGAGATGGAAGCAGTAGGAGTAACTGACAAGTAGATGAAGATTAGATCGTTGGTGGCGGTATCGGGGGAGGTTGTGGCAGCAGCAAGACCGGCTGGCGAGTAGGTGGAGGTCAGATTGATGGTAACGATGGCGACTGTGGTAGTGGCAGCAGCAAGAATGGTTGGCGAGTAGGTGGAGTTCAGACCGGTGGTGGCGGTGGCGACGGAGGTAGTGGCAGTAGCAAGACCAGCTGGCGAGTAGGCGAAAGGCGAAGGTCAGATCGATGGTGACGATGGCGGGTAGGTGGAGATGGGATCGGTGGTGAAGGATAGATAGGCGATGGATGTTAGAGCAGGGGCTGGACGGTGGCGGCATTGGGGGTCCAAACCCTGCAGCAGGGGGCTCTGGGTAGCATTGATATGGAGACATCAACTGATGGATTCAAAGTTCAAAACGAGGGGGGGGGGTCGAGATGGAAGCAGTAGGAGTAACTGACAAGTAGGTGGAGATCAGATCGTTGGTGGCGGTGGCGGGGGATGTAGTGGTAGCAGAAAGACCGACTTGGGAGTAGGCGAAGGTCAGATCGATGGTGACGATGGTGGGTGGTGGAGATGAGATCGATGGTAAAGGAGGCGATGGAGGTGGGAGCAGGGGCTGGACGGTGTTGAGGGTCCAAACCCTGCCGCAGGGGTTCGCCCTCGCAAACACGTCGCTGTCCGTGGCAGGGCTGGCAGGGCTGGCAGGGCTGACCGCCCGCCCTTCGCCTGCACTCGCCACCCGTCAGCTCCAATCGCTCCGCTCCCTGCCACATCCCAGCCACGCCCCGACTGGCCACGGCCGCCGACGGCACCGCCCGTCGCGGATAATCTCGTCCCCTCTGGGCACCTCGGTGAGCGAATCGCTAGCTTACTGGCCTCTGAACCTCTAGTGCGCGGGTTCGACCCTGGATGTGGTACATGGATTTTGGAAAAACGGAAAATCCACGGTAGCCATGTCATGCTTGTGGCGTGAAAAAGAAGCCGGACATGTGCCCGGAAAATTAAATCCCTCAGGCAATTACCCGTTCAAATGGGCTCTCACGTTCTCCCAACCATAAATTTAGATTAGTTGACCAAAGCCAACATAACCGGGTAAAATAAGAGTCAAAACAAGACGTTTTAGGGAGACATACTTTGGACTCGCACTCGGCACGAAAAGTGTTTTCTAGACCCGCGCCAGAGCTGGCTTAAAAGGAAATTTTGATCAAATACGGGGCTGTAGAACTACGGTCAATGGCCCTGAGCAAACAAAAATAATCCGTACGATAAGTAAATAATTCTCATCTAAATCAATGTTTTTCCTTTATCCTCCCCACCTCTTTGATTATCGTTCAAGTTTTGGGATTTCTGTATACCTGCCATCAACAGAATTTCTTCGGTGGAGATATAGTGGGGAACGTTGTGTGTTCTATGCTACCAGTTCCTCTAGTGCAGATTTCATTGAAAATCATACTACCACCATAATTCAGTTATGATTACTTTTACATTGGTTCAGAGTTTCTTTTCCTTGAAATAACTCCCTTTGACAAAAAAACTCATATTTTTAAGACTTTCTTACTTTGTTCTTTTGCTGTTCCTTCGCTTTCTTTTGACTTATCATATTTTGCTTCACTGTTGACTCCTTTGAAAAACGAATTCTTTCAACATCTGTTGTTCCGTAGCTCTTTAAAGCAAACTGCAACTGCCGTACGTTCCTGGTCTGATTCCGTGAAGACCCAGTTTTCTCTTTGACCACCCTCTTTATATTGCTTATTATATTCGTTCTTTTAGAATTCCGTTTGCACCAGTACTAATCACTCATTCATTAGTCGACAATTTTTAATATTCAATCGTATCGTCACAAATTTCCCTTATTAATATTTTTTATAAGTTCCTACTGATGCTGTACCGAATATTTTGTTTTCAATACTTTTTATCAGTCGAATCCAAATTCAGTACTCCTCAATAATTGTCCTCCTTGACCTTCTTGCCCGTTTTCCGTCCTTGACATTCAATCACTTATTCCCTTAGTTTTGCGATTATTATTTTCATCTGATTCAATTACTCATCTGCCCATTTTCTCTCTCGTTTTCTTCCATTTCTTTACATCCTGCCTCTTTCGTGCCGTTCATTCTGTTAACTTCTGTGTTCGCATCATTTCCGTCGCAGACCACAATCCTACAATCGCCTTCTCGCTTCCGTGTTGTCGCTCAGGAAAAATAGCAGCTTCGAAGGTGTGTGTGTGTGTGTGTGTGTGTGTGTGTGTGTGTGTGTGTGTGTGTGTGTGTGTGAGGGGGGAGTAAACAGCTGTGACAAATCGATTTTGTCCGCGAGCGCCAACGTCGACCCCTCTTCGTCGATCACACGCCACTGCCCTCGCAAAAGATGGTGCCTATCTGAGCGCTTTTACGATTTGCTTCTCTCAAAGAAGGTGAAAGTAGGGATATAGTGGTTCGCTTTTCTAGCCACTAAAAATTTCGTTTCAAGGAAAAAATAAGACCTGTTTACACATATCGGCCAAATTAACCCAAATTTGGTGCCTAATAACGAATACAAACAATTATAACCATTCTTTGGTACAAATTAAAAACACAAGCGTACATTTCAAACGTCACGCGAGAGAAATAGGTTATTTTTCCGTCAAAAACCGCCGAATGCATTACAGAGAGAAACAATAATCTTCTCTCAAACTGCTTCAAGGAAGACCGTGAGAGCACAGCACGTCTAGACGCCGTAGGCGAGCGCGCACAGGCAACGTGGTGCATTGTGGGCATTCGGAGAAATTAGCCTCTTCCCGCTAAGACGCCGCGAGCCCACATTGTTTGAAAATGAGCAGCCGAGTCCTCAAGTGGCGGATTGCCTCGCTTGTGGAAAAGCGATTAAATATGCGTGGGTCGATTTCACCTAGTTTTGAGTCGTTTCTGTGAAGTCGTTGTTGCGATTTTTAAGTTCCATGATGCTGTATTATCCGTGAACCAGCGGTATTGGCGCGTCAGAAGCGCTTGGAGCTTCATACGCGAACAAATAACGAGATGAGACCAGAGAGAAATCCGATTTCCTTTCGTCCAGACACAGATAACACCGATATTTTCTTCAATATTTAATGTTATAAGCAGATCTTAACACCCGCTAACAGTCTTAATACTCGACGTTTTCAGAATATTCCGTTATAAAAAAATGAGAAAGACATATAGCAGATTTTTGGCTCAATCTTCAGAGCGATCACACCACTTAAGGCCTCCAATTCTGTAACCGCCACCGCTACCGCCCTTACAACCGCCACCTCAGTGTCAACGCCAACACCCCCTCCCCAGCACCCCTGCCAGCGCCTCCATCTCCTCCGCCTCCGCCTCAACCAGGTACATTTCTAGAAATCCAACTTCGAAAGAAAGGTAGAAGACAGATCAAAAACTTTCAGTGATGCAAAAATATAAAGATAATTTGGAACTTCAGTAAATATATTAATTTGAATTTAAAGCAGAGAGAATTATATTAATATAGAGAAAGAATATAATCTAGTTAATCTATTAATATTATAATCTACAGGCAACAATTTTAGAGAATTTGGAGGCATGAATTCAATTAAACATGAAGACATAAAAAATTCAAACTTGAAATAAATAGAAATAAATAAAAGGCGAGTTGAGTCGTTGGTTACCTACTTTTTTGGAAGTCACTTATCCAATTCGTGGGTTCGGGCGTGTCTACCGGCTTAAGTGTCCTGCTATTAGATGGAGGAGGGATATTGATATTCTGGATGCGGTGCTGTTTTTCTACGGCGTACTGCAAGTGTACGGTGTGGAGGTGACGTCCAATAATAATTGCAGTAAAAGAGTGACGTTTTGGTTTTAAGTTTTCGTTGAGTAAAGTATCATGCAAATAAATGTTTTTCAAAGACACTTTGGTGTGATAATGGTTTTCTATTTCGAATGCAGTAAAACCTGTCTACGCAGATATCATTTTGGTCCAACACTTTCTTCCGTCTTGACATGGTTTCCGACTTATTCAGGTTTTCAATAAAACTGTCAATTCAAAAAATGCAGTCGTACAAAGGTAAGGTACGTTGTATGAGTAGTTTATGACACCTAAAACTACATTTCAAAGACAGTAAGTCATCTCTGGCTTAAAAGAAGGAATATTTCCTCGAGCTTTAAGTGTAAAATCAATCGATTCTACGAATAAAAGGTCGTTAATGGAGGTGACCTCTTCGTTGACGTGGCTGTTTCATTAGGTTTCTCTCTGTTGACAAGACATTTTTAATCCGAAAGAATGCAATTAATGTAGTTTAGACCTCTGATTTCCCATTGTCATACTTCATGTTTAAAAAACGACTTCGACTCTGCAAAATGTTGTAATTTCTGTTCACTTAAATCATGTCTTAGATAACTTTCTTAAACAATATGTAAGTTCTTCAGATAATTTGTAGACAAAAACCGACACACCAATAGTTTTCAGATTATATTGTCACACGGGGTACGCAGTGGTACACATTGTTGAGAAGTCGCAAAAGACTTGTATTACAGCGCGGAAAACTTTGGGTCATATCGCGAATTTGAAAATTTACGGGCGATACAGGATTATTTTAATGGGGCGTAACTCTCACGTTCATGAATATTCTCGAATACCGTCGAAAATATTGCCCACTATAAATAGTGATATGCAAAACAAACGCTAAATCTGTTTCTCCTTCATAAATGTAAATATTATAGGTAGAATTACAAAGCATAATCTCATTTTATGTAATTGGAAAATAGCAGTATTATCAAATGGGTAATATTTTTTTAGTATGTTTTCTCAAAAACAATTTTTCACTGCTTTCTACTTCCTGTTCACTACTTCAATTACTTGAAGTCTAATTAAAATTTCTGCCTCGTTCATAAATTGATATTCTACTTCAAAGAAGAAGCGTAAGTTGTTATTTAATATGTTCATCTATAAAGTATGATACCTATGTATGTGAAAACTTTAGTTCATAAAACTCCCATTATTAGTTTGGTTCAGGAGTTAGATACGTCAGAAAACAATGTAATTTCTTGGCAAAATTCGTCATAAAATGTGGTTATTCATTTTCTCCAAATATGAAATCTTAATAGCTTTGGAATAATTTAATACAACTGTGCTACTTTATACCTTGATGATACATAATTTTTTGAACGAAAACAGTAGTGGCGTACCCGTGCGCGAACGCTCGCAAGTTAAATCCCACTCTCATTTTTCCTAAGGGTATCGTGAAGTGAAACCTAGGAACACTTGCTCTGTTTCCATCGTAGTTCCTTCCGAAATTAGGTACACAAAACTTGTAGGCCACGGTAAAACGTTAAATGAATGGTTGCACTTCACGCATAGGAAACAATCTTCATAGGTATCGAGCAAGTATTAATAGTATTTCTTGTTGGCGCGAGAGTAAATCTTGAATTAATAAATATCCAAATAAAACTCGTCGTCCTGCGCAAACCACGGTAAACATAGAAATGCGTAAATATGAGATAGAGGAATCTAAACCTTCTAAGCGGGACGTCACAAATATGGCCACCAGCACCAAGGGCTGAAATGTAGGTTATGAAGAAATACACTCTGTATTACTCCATGTATAGGTGGAATTGGTAGTATCGATATGCACCGAACTGGTAAAAATTTAATAGATTGTCCAATAATATCTCATTTTGTAGATTAAAATGTGTGAAACGTTTCTTTGAGGCCTTTGTCTTCACAACTTTAGTTTTTTAGACCCTAGAACGCTTCGTTTAGGAGATAACGATATAACACACCGAGTGTTGCGGGTTCCATTTGACATGAATATTTAGATGTGTTTTTTTAACCAAATCTTCCACACTTTTAAAGCCAAAGTGCAATTCGTAATTATCTTTCTTTAGAGACTTCATTTATAAAGATTGGTGACATATAAGAGCACGACTGAAATAATATAGGAGATGATAAGTATAATGACGAGTGCTGATAGACGAATCCACTGTTACAACATCGGGAAGCCCGATAAAATAAGATTAAGTAAACATTAATTTTGAAAACATTGGAACATTCTTGTGAAAATTTGCACTCAAAATCAAATTCAAAATTCTTCTTAAAATTTACTCCATCGAAGCCAAAACACCAACTATGTATTATTTCTTCCAGAAAATAAACCATTTATGTTTATGAGTAATCACTACTTCTATTGCATACTATTTCTCACATTGATTCCTTTGAGAGACGCATTTGTATTTTCGAGAAAAAATTGTCGAGGAAAGTTACACGGAGATGCTTTATATTCTCTAATCACTTAGCGGTCTCTCACTCAGTCTCTCTCTCTCTGTCTCACAGTCTGTCCCTCTCTCACAGTCACAATGTGTGTCTCTCTCATTCACAGTCTCTCTCTCTCGCTGTATCTCTCTCTCTCTCTCAGTCCCTCTCCCTCTCAGTCTCCCTCTGTCTTTCTTTCTCTGTCTCTTTCTCCCCTTATCCTTGATTCTTTCAAATACTAAAATTCCATTCTCTTTACAATGTCTTTCATATAAAACGTAATATAAAATCACAAATTGATTTTATCATTTTTTTGTTCTGGATAACTTTCACCTCCGTGGAAGGAGAACAGATAAAGTTTGGACACATTTGTTTACATCTCGTCAGAATTTGCTTCCATTAGAAGAATCTTCACTGGCTTCATGCGTTTTTCTTTCTCCCACTATCGCCTTCGCACGATTTCGGTCGTCAGTGTATTTGGTTTCTGCGGGAGTGGTCTCTCGAGCGTGTTGAAACTATTCACAGCGGACGTTCCTTCTGCTTTAGCAACTGCAAGTGCGAGCTTACTTTTACGAATTCAAGTTTGTCTGCTACACGCTCTCCGAGAACTGAGCCATTCTAAGAAATACCATGTAGAATTACGGAGATGCTATTGCTTCTATCTTAAGTAGTTTTACTTCATAAACGTTGCAACATCTCCAATACGAACGTTTACAAGAACCGATTTTAAATCATTATCTCGAATGTGGACCTGCATAAAAATAATTTCGAAAGGAAGTTAGTGGCATTTTCAATACACACTCAAACCCATTGAAACCACTAGAGAAGTAATGTGACGGCGGATTACAAGTTTTTGGAAATGTTCATGAAACAGTGAAAGAGCTTAAATGAAAATGCAAATAGATGCAGTTCTAATAATATTTTTTCTTCTAATGATATTCTTTCTGTAAATCCGAACTCTACCTTGGGGATGGCATTGGTTGCATACAGGTGTTTTTCAATATTTTCAATTTTTTTAATGTTTTGAAAGAGTTGTTTATAATCTGATTGGGCGGTAACTCTAAGGGTTTGATGAGATTGTGTCTCGCTTTGTTGTGGGGACGTCTGCGTGTTTCTATTTATAAGAGAAATATCCGCTTCTGAAACATGAATTGAATATATTGTTCAAGTACGCTATTGCCAGTGGTGGTAGTTTTTTTAATGCTAAGTTGTTTATATTGTCATGACATCGAGCTTTTTCGCTGGGAAGATTCTTAATGATTTCAGAAATTTCAATGAGAGATGAGAAATTTATTCTCTGATACGGACCGAAGAAGTTTAATTTTGTAGCATGTAACATATTGTTATGTTCTGGATGGGAATTCGGGTTCTCACCGAATGTGGTTTCGCAATGCATGATGAACACTTCTGCCTTCTGAAGCGAAGATAAGGCTTTACCTGACGTGTGTTTAATGTAGGGGCAGGTTTTTCCTTAAGAATTTGTTTAGTGAATTGTCATAATGTGTTATTACTGGTGTTTAGTGACTGTATGAGGTTATAATATTGTCCGCTGTTATGGTTTCTGATAAGTCGTTTGACCACCTTAGAGATTAAGATGAGTTCTCCCTTTAATTCTCGTGTTCTTACGAGAGCCCAGTCTTAGATATTGATCAGTTTTATAAATACTGAATTGCGCAGTGATGAACCAATGCTACCTACGACTGGATGGAGTAGGAAGCTGTCCACTATGTGGCCTTGGCTGAATCCTGCATGTCTACTGCCACGACACGATTCAATGTATAAATTTAACTCATAGAAAATCATCAGAAATCATTAAATCATAAAGTACCGTATGAAACTCAATGTAATGGGTATTACATACATTCGTGTGAAGTTAACGATACTCGCTTGTATCGTACCAGAACCGGTAGCTCAGTGCATCAACTGATGTCACTCGAGTCCTGACGGCGGCAGGATTTTCGACACTAGCTTTTCAGCTAGGTCGAATTCAGTAGCTGTCTGGAGGAGAATTCTAGCGGCCGGCTGCTCTGTCCGGTAATTTTCCATGGTTTCTCCGATCAACACCAGGCGAATGCCGGAGCAGTGCCCTAACAAACGGGCCACGGACCGCGCGCGATCTGTCCTTCTTCTTCCTTGTCCTATTCTCTCCCCTTACACACACACACACTTACACTAACATGCACTACACTACCACATATTCCGGGAGACCGGTCGGGAGCTTAGAGCTTGTCCCGGCTGTGACGGTGGTGGGAGAGTCCTGATTAGGGGGAAACCCCACTAGCATACGATAGGGCGGCGCTGGATCTCGCCATCCAGCGGGGGAAGATCACCGCCATTTCCAGAGAAAAAAAACATGCATTACACTAACGGGACTATTGACCAAAGCAGTTGACGTGCCCTGAAACACGAATCAATTAATCAATCGCTCGTATCGTGATATCACTCTTTTGTATTAATATCCATCATTACATCATTATATCATAATGTACGATTTTTAACGTGCGTCTCTTTCGGAAACGGTATCGCTCTTCACTTTGCCTTCCCGGGCGCCTCCAAATCTGTTTGGACAGCCACGCGGACGCGAGGCCGACGCGGGGCCGGGGGCCGAGGGTCGACTCCCAGGAGAGCCACTCCCGGTGCGAGGCGGCGCGCGCCCCGTGGCGGTCCCTGGCGCGAGCGGAAGAGCACACGCGGCCCAGCAAAGGCGACCGCGGCGCCCTCGGCGCCCGCCGCTCGAAACAATGGGCTCCACGACGGGACGATTCGGTAATATCCGTCGACCTCTGTCTCGGCGAGTCGCCCTCGCCTGTGCTCAACTCACTCCTCCCCGCCCTCACCCTCGTTCTAGTCCTCACCCGCTTACCACGACGCACACTGGGTCGAAATACATCGAAGGTGAGTGGAGCAGATGAAAATCTGTGTAGGAAGGAAAACATGGAATTTAAAAACGAATACTTTTTTGCAGAGAATGGGAGATCATTTATGAATAAAATCAATAAAAGACACCAAATTTGCATAGTTTTATTTCTGGAGGTGTGCTAATATAATTTTCTCCATTCTTCAATTTTGGTGAAATATTAACTATTCAATATTTACAAGAAATAGTTTTGAATTATTATTTAACATTTTGATGTCTTCAATTGTCTCATTGACACATGACTCTTACCTAGACACTCCATGTAGACATATTTATATCAATATAATCACTCCGTCCGTATGTTCAGTTTGGGTCTCTCCGCCTTGCATATCTACAGACACCAGACGAGACAGCTCAAACACTGCTTACTCGATAATTTCGGATCGTAAATTTGAAACACTCCCACGTACCTTTGATGAACTGTTCAACTTTTTTGATTTGTAGTTCACGGTTTCTTGTTATAACAAGAACAGAAAATACTCGGAAACGAAAATACGTGGAAATAAAATGAAATGTAAAACTCAATAAACCCATAATGTAACTTTTTCATTATACTTGTAAATTCAAAAGGAAATCAAATGACATATTATATTGCTTCACAAAAAACAATAATCAGGAAGCTTCAACACGAACAGAAAACATTGAAACTATCAGAATCCTAGAAAAATATAATAATCGGACCTTTCGTTTTCATGCCGAAACATTAATTTTCGATTCACAAAAATGCTGTTTTTATTTCTCATTTGCAGACTTCAAACTTCTGTGTGTGCTGTGCCGCTATTTTCTACCACTGTGCGACGCCGCGACTCACAATCGATTGCATCGCGTCGAAGTGAATTAGGTGTCGACGCAGTTCGCCGACTGCGCGACGCTTCGACTTGACTCTCAGCATCTTCGCCGACAGGTCGTGGTGAGGGGGAATCTCGTTTGGTATCTGCGGACATGCAAGGCGAAGAGACACAAAACGAACATAGGGAGAGAGTGAATATCCATTACGTCGAGTTTCATACGGTACTTATTCTAAGACTTATGGAAACTTTTATAAGTTAAACTTTTACATTAAATTGTTTCGCGGCTGTTCGGCGAGGAAGAGAGAAAAATATTTATAGAAATACGTTTTTTGCTTTTAATTTATAAAAAATACACATTTAACTATTAGAAAAATAAATTGTTTCTACAAATAAGGAAAAGGCTGGTTTTGTGCATTGCTATCCACACGTGAATTGTGTCAGTTTTAATGTTTAATAAAAAACATGGTTGGAAAAACATCTGTCTTGTTACGATGAAAATAAGTACTTTTCCAGTTGAAATATAAATAAAGAGACATATCCGCTAGTAACGCTTTCGGATTCATGTAATATATTGCTATTCTTCGTGATATAAAACAGCATATTTCAATTTAAAATAACAACTTTTCTCAAATATAATTTTATAGCACGTCATTTCAGAAGTCATGGAAACTATTTTATATATTCCGAATAACCGCCTATGCGGTTATTTCACTATAAATTTGGAAATATTGTGTACACATTGTCGGATGCGACCACCAGATGTTGTCTGAATGCATTGGTGTCTAGTAGACAACTCATGCAAACGTTAGTATCCTATAGACTGTGTTCCGCGATGGATGTCACTAAATTTGAACAAAACCCACTTGAAAAAATTTCATTTCTGCGTGGTCTTGTGTGTCATGCCGATCTACGATAAGCATTGGGTGTTTGGGCGTTGACTTATCGAACTGTTTGCATGTAGGGCGGACGCCTTCAAACGTGAAGCCGCACGTAGAAGGAAGTAACTATTGGCCTGCCGCGTAGTGGACGTCCAGCTCACGTGGTCGTCCAGCTCGTAGTGGACGTCCAGCTCACCAGCTCGTAGTGGACTCACCCAGAGGTGCAAGTGGCTGTTATCGAACACTGTTTAGCAGATGAAAGGGGTTGGACTGTGGAGAAATTAGTCGTGTATACTAATATATCTGTATCGACAGTGTTCCGCATTTTACGTAATGACTTGAAGACGCGCAAGCTTTATGCAAAGTGGGTGCCACATGCTGCCGGCCCGAGTACCCGAGATCATTGAGACTGTACAACCGCAGCTTCATCGTGCCTAAAGGATCGCGGGTTCGAATCCCGTAATGGACATGGATTCTTGTGTGTGAATGTAATTGTCTATTCATGTTTCATCACCATCATCATCATCATCATCGTCGCCATTTCATACCTCTTCCCTCTAGTGATGAGGGGATTTTTACACCTTGGGGTGTAAAAATGCATTCTGCATGAAAATGCTGATCCCCCCTCAAACAAAAGGCACGTTAACTTGCCGCCGGGAAGATTTGTCTGGACCTCGGTGGGTACTGCTCGTTCGCGTGGTCCTAAGACGATCGATTTGTGACCCAAAAAAATATTCCTGCAAATGAGCGTACGCTCTGTGACAGTTAAGCAAAGAAAGTACAAATGTAAAAAATAAAAAAACAAATACAAGTATTTAAAAAACAAAAAATATTAATACAATATATATACAATACAATACAAAATATTATACCAATATTAAAATTGGTATAATGTGCTTCACCTCTACTTCATGTCCATCGCATTACTTCACTTTCCTGCATGTCCCTTCGCTCCCCAGCAATTTTTACATTAAAGGTAAATATATGCACCGTCCTTTGTCCGCACTTTTGTTGGCATTTCTTTATCCTGAAAAACATCACTATACTTCACTGCCAACACTGTTCTCTACACTTAAGCTCTAAAGTTTCCTCGAATGCATTATGGGCGTGCTCTTTGGAAGAGTCACTAGCAATTCTAATAGTCACCAGAACCCTCGGGCAGCCTAGCAGGTCATCAGATTTTTTTAACAGAAACATGATTTGTTTTATATTTATTTCAAGCCCAAATTTCACCAAACTATTTATAATAAGCGATAGAATGTGAACAAATATAAATTAATGCTTCCCAAGTATTTTATATCACGTAATGAAATATTCATAACATACCATTATTAATTACGTTGTAAAACCATTTTACGGCAATTTAACTCTGAATTGCTTCATGTAATAACATTGATATTATAATACAGCAGTATTATGTATTTAAAGCAGACACCTTTATACCGCCCACGCTATTAAGTAATTTCTCCATCCGTTTCCACTTCTAAGTACTATTTCTAAGCAACGGCAACGCAAATATTTCTTTGCAATTTAAGTCCTAAAAACTAAATGCCAGACTGCAAGAAATTACAGAAGACTGCATTTGTTTTAGTGAAAACAAATTGGGGTTTCAAAACTCAAATTGTGATTGTATTATGAAAGAAATTATTTTTTTTACATGTGTCTGGATTTGTTAAAGTATCTATTTTAATTTGGTGTCGCTGAAGTTGACCTAGATTTGTTTTTGATTCCCTTCTACGAATTTTTATTTGCATAGAATAATGTGTGCCCAGATTTGTTCTTTTGGCATCTATTCCTTTTCTGAATAAGAATTAGGAACGAGGGAAATTTGAAAATGAGTAATAATTTCCAGTTTAACGTGCTTTTTGGCAATTTCTTCAGGAGATAAACTAGATCTAGTTATTTTTGGTCTTGTCTTTCAATATCATTAATCTCCATTTAAACGTTTTAATCAACTTTTAATAAGCAAACTTTTCCGTTGCACTCTTTACGTCTACCGAATACTGCTAGATGAGGTCGGCAATGTTGGTTAAAGTTAAGATTCTTATGCTTTAGATTCCTTCATTTAACAAAAACCACCAGCCGAAACGCGTCTATCATTTTCTTACATACGACGTTCACGTCAGAAACAAAGGAGATAAGAGACCCATCAATCTTGAAATAGATACACAAGAACGACATATGTGTACCAGTCATAAAAGAAATGTTGGGTTACATAGGCTAATCTCTCTAGTTGTATATGATATGAATTATGTGAAAATGAAATTTTTTACTATTGTATTGTATTGTATGGTATTGTATTGTAGCGTTGCGGTAGAAATTGACAAAATTTTTACAGAAAAAATCGTCACAAATTTTATTGTTTCTAAAGCTACTTCCTGAAATATAATATAATATTCTACTTGTGGGCTGATAAATGAAAACTAATGGCTAAATATTTGTATAAAATCAAAAAGTTGATTTAAAACGAATAAGTAAGAGGATATTTTCTAAACCCGCAAGATATCGCGATATGCTTACATGAGAAAATAATAGTACTCGTTTTCAAATACCTCCATATAAACAGACTCTCTAATATATGATTTCTGAATAAACAGACACTCTAATATATGATCTGAAATATTAATATAAAATCCTTATCTGGCTTAGGCAAAATCTACAGTTATTTTCGATTCTAGAATATAAATTATAAAAGTATTCGCGCTTAACCGTCCACCTATAATTTTTCACAGTAATTGGGCCACGCCCGAATGTAAAAGTGTCGAAAGGTACACAGAGGCAATAAAATAAGTACCACACGTCCCAACAACAACCAAACTCGGAAATCATATTAAGGACAGGTGCCAACGAAATAACAGTGTTTGCCAGATGATATTAAACGTGGCGGGAGGTGGAGGCGGGGGCGGTGACCGGGGGTTGAATTGACAGTCGGGTCGCCCACGGCGGCCACTGCGAGATGGCCGCTGTCAACCACACCTGCCGCCCTCCGCCCTCCGCCCTCCGCCCTCCGTCCTGAACCCTCACCCTCTAATCTCTAACCACCCTGCACAGTGGGCCGAAACGGTACTAAAGCGCCCAAGACGTATCATTCATAGGCTGCAACACAAAATCAATTCCTGACGTGTAGTTTCTGGAGGAATTTAGAAATTGATCCCAATGTAACCTTCATAGGCTGCAACACAAAATCAATTCCTGTCGTGTAGTTTCTGGAGGAATTTAGTAATTGATTCCAATGTAACCTTCATAGGCTGCAACACAAAACCAATTCCTGACGTGTAGTTTCTGGAGGAATTTAGTAATTGATCCCAATGTAACCTTCATAGGCTGCAACACAAAATCAATTCCTGACGTGTAGTTTCTGGAGGAATTTAGAAATTGATCCCAATGTAACCTTCATAGGCTGCAACACAAAATCAATTCCTGTCGTGTAGTTTCTGGAGGAATTTAGTAATTGATTCCAATGTAACCTTCATAGGCTGCAACACAAAACCAATTCCTGACGTGTAGTTTCTGGAGGAATTTAGTAATTGATCCCAATGTAACCTTCATAGGCTGCAACACAAAATCAATTCCTGACGTGTAGTTTCTGGAGGAATTTAGAAATTGATCCCAATGTAACCTTCATAGGCTGCAACACAAAATCAATTCCTGACGTGTAGTTTCTGGAGGAATTTAGTAATTGATCCCAATGTAACCTTCATAGTCTGCAACACAAAACCAATTCCTGACGTGTAGTTTCTGGAGGAATTTAGTAATTGATTCCAACTTGTTTATATGGAAGTGAAAATTGGACAATGACCAAAAAAGGTAGCACAAGACTACAAAGTGCTGAAATGAGGTTTCTGAGATCAGTAGCTGTTTATAAGCTGATGGACAAGAAAAAGAATTTAGAAATTCGTAAAGAACTTGGTGTATGTAAACTTCAAGAAAAATTAATTACTACCAAAATTCTTGGATGCAGCATATTGAAAGGATACAAACCAATCGCCTACCAAAACGAATTCTAAAATACCGCTCACAAGGAGGAAGAAATCCTGGGAGTCCGAAGAAGAGATGGGGCGACTAGATGGAAACGGAGGCGTAATAGGCAGTGCGAAGGAGAAGAAGAAGAAGAAGATATGTAGTTTTGAAATAACTATTAACATTTTCACTGGCCGTGGAAATTCAGATATCATGCACGTAATAGCTAATGAATTATGAAACATCCAACCAGCATAATAAGGAGTACAACTGTGAAAGAAACTTCACATTTCTGTGCCACTTCTAAATTACATGGGTTCTCATTTGGTAGAAACCATCCTAATTTTTTAGTTTTGTTGCTTTTACGTGCCAGTTTCGTCAATTAAGCTGAAATTTCCTGCTATTTTCCCGCTTTAGTGTCTTGAATCTCCCACGCTGATTCTCATCCATAAACTAACGAAAAAAATGAGTGTCCATTCTGAACGTCTACGTACATTTTGAATTACTGAATAATTCTAGTTTATTTGATACTGTTCTACCGTCTTGAAATTTCGACTATGTTCGCCAGAACATTTCAGAAGCAGTGCTAGCGGGCCTGCTCTCTAGTCAGTGTTTGAAACATTCGTTCGCTAACAGCCACGTTCACACGAACGCGAAATCATTGAAAAATGCATTCATTGAAACATTTCAAGTTCTTTTGGCAATAGAAAACGCCAAGAACGGAAAGAATAAATTTATAAAAGTCAGTTAGGTGGTCGTTTTCGAGGTATAACCGCCGTCAAATGTCAAGAAGTTCGTGAATTGTCGTGACTTTAACACAGAGCACGCCTAGAGTTTATCTAGGGGTGAGCTGCAAAACATTACCGCAGAAAACATGCAGCCAAACACGGGTGAATAAAAATACCTCCATGACAAACCCAGCAGTGCACCGTCTCCTTTTCCAGCGGCTCCAACGTCGACCTGTTGGGAGTTCCCAGAAATACTAATGGTTGCTGGTTACCTCTGTTAAATGAATATTTCCGTCCCAAAAGCTTTTTTTCTGGAAAGTTAACAGCACTCGAGATTTTTATTGTATGAATTTCGTATGAAGTCTGTCTGCTGGAGATATCGCGTAAAAGCAGAGTATAGCATGGGGAATGTTGGATGCTAGGGTTTATTCTATTCGGTTAAGCACTACCCTCCAAAACTGTGTATGAACTACAAACTGGCAAATTTTCTCAGAGCATCAATTTATTTCACTGCAATGTCTCTGACTGTCATAGGGTCCTCTGTCCCAGGGTTCGAATCTCACTGGAGGCAGGATATTCTATACTAGCTAGATAGCCAGGTAGAATCCATCCGCTGCTGTCTAAGGGAGAATTAGTGACTGGCTGCTCTCATCGGTAGTTTTTCGTGGCTTCTCCGATCATCACTAGGCAAATGTTGGAGCAGTTCCCAAACAATCGGGCCATGGACAGCGCGTGATTTTTCCTTCCTTCTTGCCCTATCTTCACATCTTACTTACACACACACACACACACACACACACACTCATATGTCGCCAGTCCCCCCTCAGCCGGGACAAACTTTGAGCTCCCGACTGGTCTCATAAGTGTGGTAACACTATGCATATGAGTGTTTCTGTATGTGTGTGTGTGTGTGTGTGTGTAAGTAAGTAAGATGTGAAGATAGGGCGTGATTTTTCCTTCCTTCTTGCCCTATCTTCACATATTACTTACACACACACACACACACACATATGCATAGCTCTACCACACTTATGAGACCAGTCGGGAGCTCAAAGTTTGTCCCAGCTGAACGGCGACTGATGGGAGATACCTGGCTGTGGAAACACCGTATGCCGATGTAGATCGTCGCCGGATCTCGCCATTCAACGCCAACGTGAGAGAAAAACGCATTACACGTACGTGAGAAATAAACTTACCATTTGACGCGCCCGGAATCATTGATCAATCTATATAATCTACAAACTACCACGCGTTCAGCGACGGACCATGCTTGAGTAATAGGAACTAATGCGCATTACAGGGCTGAATAAAGAACAACAGAATTCCATGGACTTCTAACTGCCAAACAGACAAATACCTTGGGCTAAACTTGGACATAAAATTGAACAGGAATTCCCATATTACAAACAAAACCCAACAAGCAAAATACAAAATAGCACAATTAAAACCTTTAATAAACACCAAAAGCTGCCTATCAATAGATAATGCCATCACTTTATATAAATTCATAATCAGACCCTTAATGTTATACGCATGCCCTGTTTGGACTAACGCATCTGCTACAACCATAAATAAACTACAAATAATACAAAATAGATTTCTCCGATTAGCAACCCACGCTCCATGGTTTGTATACAACGAACAAATACACAAAGAATTGAATATAACTTTCGTCTCCAAACACATAGCCCATCTATCCAATACATTCTATTCAAATATAAACTCCACACGCCATCCACTACAACCTGGCCTCAACAAACCAACACGCATAAAAAACCGTTACCCTTTTAACGCCTTCCTAAACTTATTTTCCAACAATTGTGAACAGTAGGTGCAGAGTGTAACTTCCTACCCCTTCCAGTAGTTAGTTAGTTTTTAAGTTTAGGAAATAAGAATAGCTGTAAGCCAGCAATACATATGAAAAAGTAAAATGTTACTGAACTATGTACATACGAATGGAAAATAAATATTTAAAAAAACAGGGCTGAACTTGAACTCACATTTATTCGCACGGAAGTTTTTTGTTGGTGCGCGCACTTATCTTCACTTTTGTTGATATTTCTATTGACATAGCACAGCAAAAAGCGTGCAAGGAAATGAATAATTACTCAATATAGTATCAACGTGTTATGTTCAGAATAATTACACGCTTTTCATAAGCACAGATTTATTACAATGAATCACAGAAAGTACATTGGTCACAATTCCAGAATCCAAAAGAGTATACCAGGTCACAAGCCAAAATCAAAAATCAAAAGCCCGGGAGATGTACCAAAAAACTAGCTATGTCCAACCAAGAGATACACAAGAATAACCAAGATTCCTGCCGGGCCTACACTCGTTTCCACACGGTACAATCTCCTCGTTCAAACCTACTCGACACACGGTCACTAGCGCTCTCCGCTCTGACTGGCGGCGCCTACTTTTAAAGCGGGCGGCGCCGCAGACTCGCTGCCCCGCTCCTGGCTCTCCGGCCAGCCTTCCTTCTAGGCTCGGGCGGCGCCTTTTCTGCTTCGCCGCCGCTGCCGACTTCCTCGGTCGCCGCCGCTGCCGACTTCCT
Organism: Teleogryllus occipitalis; assembly: GCA_011170035.1. Classification (NCBI taxonomy): domain Eukaryota; kingdom Metazoa; phylum Arthropoda; class Insecta; order Orthoptera; family Gryllidae; genus Teleogryllus; species Teleogryllus occipitalis. The sequence continues at coordinate 169,024 of BLKR01001059.1, read as the reverse complement.
CGGTCGCCGCTGAGCGCTGCCACCTTGGCGCGCTCTTCAAATGTGGCTATACAGCCGCAACACAACGTAATACTGTATCTTTGAAAATAACATACTCAATCACATTCTTATGATGATATAAAATTGACAGATCATTTGCAAATTTTCCTTTGCAGATGTAACAAAAATCTTATTTCTGGAGCTTTTTAGTGACAGATGTATATACTGTTTAAACATTGTACTGTGTTATGGTTTTCAAAGAATTCTTTGGAAATATCTTATTTATTATCACGGATTAATCTGGAAGTATGGAAAGCTTGAGTGGCATTTATTAAAATTATTTTATGAATGAAGTAAGATTTAAAAAGGTCATTAAAAAACTTCCATATATGCATGGCCGTTTCCCGCGTAAAGAAAAATAGGATATTTACAATATTCTTTGGGAAAAAGAAGAAAACCCGCTTGGATTCAGAGAAGCAGAGGAAAACACGGAAACAATGAAGGATATTTGGGAAATAAGTCTACAGTAGCTCTTTCGCTACAACAATTGAAATGACAAAAAATATTAGATATGAATAAAAATTACGAGTTAATTCAGTAACATTATCAAACATTTTCATAGGTAATGCCATGAGTGCTTTGGAAATTGTCGATATACTCCCCACTCGTGAAGCGAGGAGGAGATTTATCTGAGAATTTCCAAAGCACGAGTGGTATTTAATAGGACTATTCCACGAGTGAAATTATGTTCAACAGAGTTCCTAAATGCGCCAGATATTTAAAATAACTGAAAGCTATGTTAAAATCGAAGAGGTTATGCTATAATATATACCCACTTTATTGGACATTAACAGAATGATCGATAACATACCTCGTAAGATAGGCACATTAACCAGTAGGGAGAAGCGGTAAGAAAAATCGGATAAAAAAGCGATAAACTTTTTGAGATACATCGCCCCGATTGGGACGTTTTTGTATGTACAGTTAAACACCACTGGTTTATATTGCACGAGTGGAATAGTCAAAAAACACATCCAGGCGATGGACCCAATCGCTATGATTACAGCAAAACACCTCAACGGCAAATTCTGATCAACGGCGTCTGTCAATCACCCACGTACCGTATTGACGTAAATGAATAAAACAGTCACTTATTAACACCTTAACTGTGCAAATAATCCACCATCTCGCTATCCCTAACAACCGGGAGCGGTAGCTCAGTACATCAACTGATGTCACTGCAGCGCCTGTGACCGGGAGGTCCTAGGTTCGAGTCCTGACGGCGGCAGAATTTTCGATACTAGCTTTTCAGCTAGGTCGAATTCAGTCGCTGCCTGGAAGAGAATTCTAGCGGCCGGCTGCTCTGATCGGTAGTTTTCCGTGGTTTCTCCGATCAACACCAGGCGAATGCCGGAACACTACCCAACCAAACGGGCCAAGGACCGCGCGCGATCTACCCTTCCTCTTCCCTTGTCCTATCCTCTCCCCCTTACACACACACACACACACTTACACTAACATGCACTACACTACCACATATTCCGGGAGAGCGGTCGGGAGCTTAGAGCTTGTCCCGGCTGGGGCGGTGCCCCGCTGGTGGGAGAGTCCTGGTTAGGGGGAAACACCACTAGCCGACGGTAGGTCGGCGCCGGATGTCGCCATCCAGCGGGGGAATATCGTCGCCATCTTCCGAGAAAAAAACATGCACTACACTAACGGGACTAATGACCAAAGCAGTTGACGCGCCCGGAAACACGAAAAAAACAAACCCAACCAAACTATCCCTAACGTTAGCATTTTGAAGAACCGGCCTTCCTTTTTCTTTTGTGGGAGCGTCTTTTGGCCCATTTCGCGCCAGAGGTCGTCGCTCACAGTGGCCGCGTTGCCTCCTTGTCCATCGCCCCCGCCCCTGCCCCCGCCCCTGTTCCCGCCCCTGCCCCCGCCCCCGCCCCGGCCCCGCCCCTGTCCCCGGCCCTGCCCCTACCCCCGGCCCTGCCCCGCCCCCACCCTCGCCCCCGCCCGCGCCCCCGCCCCCTCCCTCGCCCCCGCCCTCGCCCCCGCCCTCGCCCCCGCCCTCGCCCCCCCCTCGCCCCTGCCCCGCCCCGGGGGACGCGGTCTGTCCGGCGGAAATAAAAAGCTGCGTGTCGCATGGAAATGTCACTCGAGGGGCTCCTGTAGCTGGAAGGTGGGCTGCAGGGGAAGATTTGTCCGCCCCGTTCGGAAGGGACGGATTTTATATTTGTTTTGTTCGCTGAGAACGGAAATTTCTGGAGGGACCAAAGAAAACTGATTTTAGTTTTAAATTCACACTTGCTCTGGGGCCTGTATTGTTCCGCGAATGTACTATCTATATCCCAGTACTAAACTGTCCGTTACACTCTCATTCGCTGATAATACGGCAGTCGTGGCATCCAGCGAAGAGGTACACCATCTCCAGCATCTGAAACAATAGAAAACCGCCTAGAAACCACAAATCGAAAACTTCTCGTCACATTAACACCCATGAAAAAATTTCTCATGTGGCCTTTCCCTTTGAAAAGACGAGTCTCCTAAAATTAAAATAAACTGTAAACTACGAACCGACCGAGTATACCTTTAATATTCAATGATTCTTGACCCGTTGTAATTATATGTCTAATGGTTCTAGAGTTAGGGTCACAAGAAAGAAAACAGACACTTTACATTGCCGACGTTTCGGCCATATATTTTGCCTTCTTCAGAGCTACAGAACAGATAACAACATTTACCTAAATATGTACAGTGCACCATTTCATTAGAGCTACAATTAAAGTTGGTTTACTAACAATATAGTTTGTTTGCTTTTTACCTGTAAGGTTCTGAACAATTTACGTCGTGCATTCTACATGTCCCTATTGTCTATGTAGTTTCATCTCACACACATTATTTAGGATTCAACCGTGATAGGCATTTTGCACGTGTTGTGCATCCGCCTCAGTTAGCGTGTGTTAGGCTACAATAGCCATGCCAACTTCTGAAACACGAAATACGAAATTGTCTATTTACATGTACAGCATACTTAGTACACACCGAAAAATTAAATAAATAAATAAATACAATTTGGATGCAGAAAAGAAAAACACACCAAAAACACAAAAACAAATAATTTACCAATACTTATGCACAAAGTAGTTTTATATGAGGATATCCTAAGTTATTAATTCATGAATGGAATTAGTATAGTAATAGAGCAACAGTTACCAAACATGTATTATTTTTAATGTATTATGTGTCTCATCAAAACTACATCACACTAACTTATCAGAATAAACTTTGTTAATTAGTTATTACACAATTTTGTAAGACTTATAACAATCTTTTGCAATGTGACCCCCTTATGGGACCCAATCCACTTTAAATTAACTAATGTAATTTAAAACAAATTTCCTCTTATTTGTGCAAGGAAACATAAATACTAAATTATTCATTGTATTTTGTAATAATATTTTAAAATGCACGAATATTTCTTGATCTCAATCTTGTCTATTTTGTTTTAACCAAAATAAAAGCAACTTCCTTAAATTAACAAAATTCTGCAAACTTTACAGGTTCACTTTGCTGAAAGTTATAAAAATGCACATAACGTCTTATATAATGAATGCATTCTTGCACGACCTCAGCTTCAAGCAAATTTGTTTGTACGAGAGAGTTATGTGTGTGCAATCATGTAGAACTAGTTCATTCGAAATCAACTTATACCGTCGATCACACGGATGTTTTCCCAGAAAATATTTTTGTATGTTGTATGCTTGATAAATATCTTGAGAATACTTTTCAGAGAGGATTTGAATTTCCAATATTAAATGCAGTTAGTTGTTAGTCGAATTTTTGTGCTTTTTCTGCTGCAAAATTACGGACACAGACGAATATTCGGTTAGAAGAAAATAACTTTGCATGTTTCTCATTACTTTTCTATTCTCAATTTGATTTAATAAAGAATCCAAAACACATTTTATATTTTTTCCTTATGGGCAAAAAATTGTATTTAATAATTCTTTTTCAACATATAGATCATCAGTAACACAGCATTCCTTTTATTTGCTTATTGTTGTTGAAACATGAAACTAAACGAATTCAGAACGTTTCATTATAATGCTTCCAATCTGCCTTCGACAAAGGTATCACAATTAAAAGAGGATTGATATTTCATTTGATTTATTCGCATGATTTTTATTATTATCATACAAAATATGAGAACTCAGTAAATAATGTCCATTCTACCTCCTAGTCATTACTTCCCCATTTCAATGCTTGAAAGCAAATGATGAGCATTGCGACGATGGTATTATAAATTTAATAATTTCAAAAACAAAAGTTTCTAATTACTAAATCAAGCTTGGCCAATCCAGACTAAAAATACAATTAACATGTGTGTTTTAGGTTCAAATCCGTGCGTTTCTAAATCCCAAAAGTCACGTAAGCACACGTGCAGTTTTTATCAGCGAATTTCGTAATTTAGCGTCCATTCCCCAAAATCCACAAATATGTCCGCGATTCCCTCGCTTTTCGCTTTATGCACGTGGGTTAGCAGGCGGCGGTATTAGCGAGGTTAATGCGCGGTGAAAGCGTGCTTTCATGTGGACAAACGCCTCCGTGGGGCGCAGAGCCGACGCCACATTGCCCCATTCAGGAGGCCGCCGCGCCGCTTTGGGCCGCAGGAGCGCGGGTGGGCCTTCGGATGACCCCGGGCTCATTCACGGCGGAGGTGATCCCATAACGTTATCGCTTCAGCGGTCATTCAACCGGGGCGTGTTTTCGCTGGAGGGTGAATTCTCGCTACTCCGAAAGTGATACGCGACAGGTACACGGATGAGGTACAGAGGCATCGGAAGCGGTAGCTCAGTGCATCAACTGATGTCACTGCAGCGCCTCTGACCGGGAGGTCCTAGGTTCGAGTCTTAATGGTGGCAGGATTTTCGACACTAGCTTTTCAGCTAGGTCGAATTCAGTTGCTGTCTGGAGGAGAATTCTAGCGGCCGGCTGCTCTGATCGGTAGTTTTCCGTAGTTTCTCCGATCAACACCAGGCGAATGCCGGAGCAGTACCCTAACAAACGGGCAACGGACCACGCGCGATCTGTCCTTCCTCTTCCTCGTCCCATCCACTCCCCTTACACTAACACGCACTACACTACCACATATTCCGGGAGATCGGTCGGGAACTTAGAGCCTGTCCCGGCTGGGGCGGTGCCCCGCTGGTGGGAGAGTCCTGGTTAGGGGGAAACCCCACTAGCCGACGGTAGGTCGGCGCCAGATCTCGCCATCCAGCGGGGGAAGATCACCGCCATCTCCCGAGAAAAAAGCATTCACTACACTAACGGGACTAATGACCGAAGCAGTTGACGCGCCCGGAAACACGAAAAAATCAATCAATCGATAGAGAGGCCGAAAGTGATTTGCGACAGGAACACGGATGTGATACAGAGGCCGATGACGTACAATGGATCAACTTGACTGAATTTTTTCATATTACGAGAGTTTCTCCAAAACGTCTATGTTTATCTTGTTTATTTATTTCCTATTTTATTGGTAGGAAATGGTGTGGAGTTCACGACATTTGCATCATCGAAGTGAAATTGAGGCGTTGTTTTGTCGTATATTTTAGCAGAAAGCTTTCTCGGTTGCATCTTCAGTGCTGCAAATAATGATAATGATAATAATAATAATAATTAATATACTAAATTACATTTTTAGTGTAGGATGTTTATATGGTACATGGCTAACACCATAATAACATCCTACTCGAAAAATGTAATTTAGTATATTAATGTTATTATTAATTGTAGCACTGAAGATGTCCGCAATGCGACCGAAAAAGCTTTCTGCTAAAATAAACAAATACGACAAAACAACGCCTCAATTTCTTGTATTTTATTTGTGAATGATTTATTTATCTTTTGTCATTAAGTCAAAGAGATCTGTTATCGGTATGCTGTTAAGTCACACCGATTGTGATTAGAGATAAAAATTGCCAATTGTGATTAGTATTTTCCTGAAATGAAGATTAATTCAGTAGAGAGATTATTCGTGATCAAATATGTGCGTAAATTAAGCATTATTAGAATAAAATTCAAGAAAAACAGAATGTAGTTTTCCAGATCTGTCCACAACCATCTATCCACGTATGCTGTCTTGGTAGAAAGTGGGCATCAGAAGAGAGTAGCCTTAACTTAGATCTTTGCGGAAGAGCGGCATTTTGTGTTAAGTCAAATATGATTATTCAATGTATGATTCAATTATCGCAGAAATAATGCAAACTTTGATTAGCATTTTCATTGCCGTCGAAACTTCATCAGTTAACTATGCAAGCAATGAGCAACGAAAGATAATCACATTTTTCTGTTTAATATTTAAACTATAATTAAAAGAAATCGTTTCATAAGTTATTACATGCATCAATTATTTATGTTTGCTGTTGAAAATTATTTTAAAACACCAATTTGTTGTGCGTGACTATTGTCATCCTACATGCTGATACAAAACGAAAATATAAGAAAGTACATAACAGTCACGAATATAGGTTTCTATTGTCAACTTTTTTTTAAAAATTGAATAATTTCTGATAAAAACTATATTGATATATTTACCTAAGTGCAGGGGTATAGAATTCAGTGCTTATTTAAAAAACTTAATGGATTGCACATATTTCCATTACATTATGAAACGACGACTGTTGCCAATTTGAAACAAGTCCCGGTTTGCTATTTAAAAACAAAGCCCACTTGGAGTGACATTTTGAAACATAATTATTACAAATAAATGTGATTTGGGCGCCAGGAAAAGGTTACACTTGAAACCTAATGATTCCTACGTAATTTAAATATCTCTCATTCCAAAATTATGTTGTCCTATCTCAGTTAATTGTGGTTCGAAGTTAATAATTGTTGCTACTTACTCTGACACCAATTATTCAATTTGCTATCTATACGGAGTGGCAACGAATCTGAAAATCTTATTAAAATGCTGGATTGCACGTAACGAACAATGATAATCAGCTTTCTTTCAACTTAACAAATAATAATTTATTATAATATCAACTATGATTCTGTTGCAAGGTAAACAATTGTTACATTGATAATTAAAAATGAATTGATCTTTGGTCATGACTAGCTTTCTCTATATTACAACAGTTCTAAAACCTTGTTATTCATTCGTGGGTCTTTGCGCGCTCTTCACTTCTTAGTTAGATGGCGCCCCGTAGAACCTTCTCCGCCGACGCGGCAGAATCTTGCTTCTGGATAAAGCCCTCGCCTAATGTCCGTGATCTGGTTCCAAATTCTCCCGACGATACTATTATAATCTGGAACTTCCCTCACTTGCGTCTCGGGTGGACGCCTAGACACGTATTTACTTCCTACAAGAACGCTCTCTCCTAAAATAAAAAAGAATAGTTAATTTTATACAACTGTCCATTACAGTCTTTCCTCGACCTGCTAAAATATATCAGGAGCTGACTCCCTCATCACCGTGTTATTCAAGCGAATGAATGTTCTTCTAAAAACTCGGAAGCATCAGAAATTCATATTTTTTTTCTTTTGTCTCTCAAAACAATGCTTATTCCGCCTCTGCTCTGTCATTTCAACCTCACGAAAATGATCCTTCACGCTGGTTGTTTATTTGTCACATAGCGACCCCCTCGCTATCGTCTATTGACATCCCCATATTTTATGTCTGGTTAATATAATATACATTAATTCATTAACAATCAATAATTATTTCATATATTGCGTAAAAGGAATTTGACTTTTTACCTAATTGATCTGTTTCTCAGTCTTTATTAGATAAGATGAAGTTAGGATATTTATATTTTCAAACTACTTCAAAAGACCGCAGAAATCTACAGTAATTGCTAGTGAGAATACATGAAAAATAATTAATTAGTCACCATAAGAAAAATATGCAATAATTAATATGTAGTTTACATTTTTGGCAACGTTTCAAACGCAGCACAAAACACCAAAACTCAATTTTAAACAGTTTATTATAGTTTAGTATCTGGAAGTGGGAAATAATATTTCATGTTACGTGATGGTATGCATAGCAGAACTTTTTTCCACGTAAAACTATGGAAATCCCACAAAAGCCATTGGTCGTGCTAATCAGTACTATTGTAGAATTACGTTCGTGTACTACGTTTCACTTTGCCACACGAAGTGTAATTAATTAGCTCATTTATATGAAATCCGATAAATAGAACACAACGATAAATGATTTATACACAATGTAGCAAAAGTCCTGTTTTCCACCACACGTAATCAACACAGCAACCTTTGTGAAGTGAATTGCATTGCTGTTCTGAACAAAAGAATGAAATGATGTTTAAAACTAAATCACCCAATAAGTTTACAAGTGTAGGAAGGCACCAAAATTTCATGTTTAGAGAATGAACGCACCCGCGATAAATTCATTTATGCAATTGATTTACTTTAAATATGAAATATCCTAGCTTTTAAATAGTTCCGAATATGTGAATTTGAATATTAAAGAAATATCAACGAAGTATACACTAGAGTGCTGCAGTTAAAGAATATTAGAGTTTTCCTGAAACGTGAGAATAATTTGCTAGAAATGATTTTTGAAATTTATAAGACCATTGAATACTCTTTTATGAGATAATTTTTAGCGGAGGTTAATTAGATTACGAAATTTTCGAAACCACTTCTTCTCAGAGACAGTAGGTTATTGGTAGATTTATGTTGATTATATTTTGTGACTAGTTCTAGAAAATGAATAGAGCGAAGAAATCCATGCAGAAAGGGACAATGGGCAACTTCAGTGTACATCAAAGATCTTGTGTAAATAATGTAGTGAATTAAACGTCTTTTGTTTGAAGTCTTCTTAATGTCATAGGTCAATTTTTACAAATGCTCGTGAAAGAGCAGAAAGTTTTCTCTAAAATTATAATTGAATGAAAAGTATTTGAAAAAGGATTTTAACACACTATTATTATTTCAATTGAATATAGAATAATGTCCATTATAATAAAAAAAGTTCTTTTGTTGATGACCTTATAAATTAGATGCTTTAATGAACTTTTCAGAACTATTAAGAAATGAAAACACTGTAAATTAATTATTTAAATCAAAGATTTCACGCTTCTGAATGTAAGATAATTAAATTTCTTCTTTTTAAATAATTAACTCTTGTTTCTTTCCTACGCAAGTTTTTGTATCTATTCCATTCAGATATGACATGAATAAGATCCCAAAAATTATACAATGAATAGATATCTTAATCATTTGTATTACGTACACAATTTTGGGAATATTCATTTTTGAAAGTATCTTGTGTATTCTTCTGGAGTTAATGTTGCTCGCAGACTGACGATCAAATAGTTCACTCTGTACGTGGCTTACTCTCTCTGATCTTTGGCCCTTATCAGGACAAATATGGAAAAGTAGTTAACTATTTCACTTCATCTCTTTTGTAAGGAAATGTTATTCTTCGCTTTTATTCGCATCTCATCACTCCACCAATTTACTTTTTTCGATACAACTATGAAAACAAAGTAGATATTTTCTTCTCCTAAAAATAGAAACTACATTAACATCTTCTGTAGGAAAAGTAATGCACGTCCTCAAATTTGCATGAGTTATTCGCGGTTCATTAATAGTTCAAAACATAGTTTGAAGTGTTCTAAATTTGTAATCTTTACCGAAATGCGTATTACATTTGCGTAGGATGTGATCGGAAGACATTAAAAATCCACAAAATCATGTATTTTAACGAAGTTATTTCCGTCCTCAATGATTCGTAGTTAGAAATTTAAAAATATGCCGCAAAATAAAAGGTTTAAAAATGTGTTGCGTTTTACACAAATTCAACACGCTGGAAAATTACGATATAATTTCAATTTAAAACAATAATACGTATGACGTACAATACCATTAAAGTTAGTGGTTCTGACAGATGAATCTTTCTGTTACATATGGGAATTAATACTAGATTGAAGGTTAGTATAGATATTATAAAATATCTACTACTCTTCTCATCAGCTACTGTTTAAAATAATGCTAATTGTGATAAAGCTTTATTTTAAAATAAAATTAAAGAAGTAGCTTCGCATGACATAGTTCAATCACAGCGAGTCCATATCGTGAAGCAAGATTCTCGAGTCGCAAACACACCCGAAATTTCCAATGAGAGAAACAAAACGACCGCATGGCGTTGAGCTCGTCGTATTAGATCTGTTCTGGCAGATGCGCGCGGCGGGTGTCCCCCTCTTGTCCCCCTCTGTGTCCCCTCTGCGTCTCCCTGCATCACGGTCGAATCAATGAGCAAAACTCGAGGGACATTTGCATATGTATTCGCCTTGTTTGTTTCGCCTCACAACGCTGTTATCTACAGTATTAAAAACAAAATCCTGTCAATGTAAACACAATTTTTTGCCCAAAAATACACAGAATGTTCGCGTCCCACAGCAAATTCGCCTTTGGAAATTAAATGACATTTTCATATTTTTTATAAATGTTGGTCTCTTTTCCTTTCTATATTCACCTGAGTATATTTCCGACGTCAGCCATACGACAAATTCAATTAGTAGAGTTGCTTTGTGGTCGTCAGTTGTGGACCCACGGCCTGAGAGCCTGGGAGGTGCGTGAAATATTGAACTTACCTAAAGTTACCAACGCCCGCACATCAGATATTCTCTTACCGCATCACCAAAACTTCTGTATCGTTCTGTTATCGACATTGCCGCCTTCTTCTTCTTCTTCTCTGTTTCACCTTATTTGCCAATCGTTCACGATCCAATCATTCTGTCCTCTATAACATCTGTATTATATCTGTCTTATTTTCCATCTGTTACCCCTTGATGGGCTTGGATGCACCATCCGTATTAGCAATTTTTCCTTCCTCTTCAAGTTCATGTTCTCCTACCTCAATGTTTTATTTTAAATTACAATTTCATCGCATTGAAAATTATTGATAAGTAGTTACCATTTAGTATACACGTATTTTTTGCATTGTTGAAGCATCTGTAGCCTTTTGCATTGTTTTAAATTATTGTAATCGGCTCAAGAATACGATCTCAAATTTAATGTGAAAGGTTTGGAATAAGCTCAATAATGTGATCTGGTCAATGTCTGTCAATCTGTCAATCGTAAACTTTGTTTTTAAAGTTCTTTTGAGTTGTAACTGCTCGCACACACCAGAAATAAGAAATTTTAGCTTTGTTCAAAAATGTTTATCATTTGTGCAGGACGCCAGGAAATACACGCAATGTTGTCCCCAAAAATGGAGAAGTTTGTATGTATTTAAGCATGTGTCACACACAACTGTCACATTGGAAGCTTTGAAGCTTACATTTTGCAAATGTGTGAGTATTAAGATCTAGTTGTGCCATTTTTGAGAACATTAAGATACTTTAATGATTAGGATAACTTTACATGAAGCCCCTATGACGTTTTCTTTAAAATTACTGCAAGTTTATGCTTTTAATTATTTTGTTATAAAACAAAAATGCGCATTTATAAGTATAGTATAGTCTACAATTTTATTAAAACATGAACTTTTCAAAATTGTGAGGTTCAAATTTATTTTCAAACCTGGCTCACACCCCCAATATAAACATATTTCTTTTTCAATTTTAGATGTTTAACTTACATCTTTCATTTGTTTAAAATACGAGTAGTTGTATACTAGTGGCAGGAGGAAACAATTTCGGTATACCACGTATTCCTACTGGTTTTTTAAAATAAATTTCCTGTTTGCAATTCATGCCAATGTACGCCCAGTGTAAATTTTTTTAAGTAGTTATCCCTCTCTCGGACGAATATAAAAACTATTTTTAAAACCGTATGTCGTACAAGTAGACACTATGACTTGGAAGTATGACTATTTCTTTTTCTTTTCCACCTCACCGATTAATTACAAGTGCACCAGTGGTTTGATGTTATAAATTTACTATTAGTTTCCATGATAAACCTTTTACTCGATTCCATTCCTCTGCGGATTCCCATGAATATAAAGCACCAGTCACTTTCATTGTCATCAGTAAAGGATTGTCATACCTAATATTGCAATTTTTATTTAAATAAAAATGTTACCAATGTACAACTATTTGCCGGATAGGGTTCTGTCATTTTTTTCACCATTTACTTATCTGCCTTTCACCTCATTACTCATTTATTATTTTCACTCTTACTTTCTCCAGTTCTCATTCACACATTTGAAGTAGTAACAGCAGGTGCTAGGAAATGAAGAGACAACGGAACGTAAATTTCTGCGGACATGAAATCTAGGTACAACCATTTTTACCCAAGTCAGCTCTCTACTACTCGTATCTTTTTATTGCCATCACCGCCCCACAAATCGACTTTGACAACTTCACCTGGCGCTGTTCTTGCCATAGATTCCGCTTCCATCCGTTTCTCTCTTGTGTGCCCGGTGTCGGAACTCCCGCGCCGCGCGCAGCCTCCACTGGCAGAGAGGGACACGCGTGATTTTAATCCACATGTAAATCCGTCCTTTGCGCCGCGGGTCGTCGGCGCGGCGCGAGGCGGCGCGAGTCGGATGGGCGTTGACGCGGCCCATCTCCAACCCACACCCGCACCCCGTTCCCCACCCGTCATCCACTCCATCCCACACCCGCTCTCACACTCCTTCCGCACTCCGTCCCCACCCCATTCCCCACCCTGTCCCCAACCCTTCCCCCACTCGATCCCACACCAGCTCTCCCACCCCGTCACCCACCCGTCACCCACCCCGTCACCCACCTGTCCCCCATCCCGTCCCCCACCTGTCCCCCACATGTCCCCCACCCCGTCCCCACCCACCACCGTCCCCCCCCACCCCGTCCCCCACCCCGTCCCCCACCCCGTCCACCCCCCACCCCGTCCCCCCACCCCGTCGCCACAGCCCCACCCCCCCGTCCACCACCCCGTCCACCCACCCCGTCCACCCACACCGTCCACCCACCCCGTCCACTCACCCCATCCACTACCCGTCCACGTCACCCACCCCCGTCCCACCCCCGTCCACGTGCCACCGTCGTCACCGTCACCCGCACGTCGTCACCCACCCCGTCCACCCGTTCCCCGTCACCCATCCCGTCCCTCACCCCATATCCCAACCCACCCCGCATCCTATGTCCACTCCGGTCCCTCTCACCCCCAAACCCTCCCACATTCCACCTCGTTCGCGCGAGCCCGTCGCGCTCTCCGCCCGCGCCTCCCTTCGCATCAACACTTGCCCCGGAGCCGGGCAGGCGGACTCCATTAACATTCATACGCGGCGCGGCGGTTTGTTTGACGGAGACGGCGCTGTCGCTCACCCGCGCTGCGTCCGCCGCCGGGGCCTCCGCAGCCGAATGTTTTCAATTAGTATTTCCATCTCGACGTATTTGTTGCAAATACAGCCGTTTTCGAGGACCGAATACTTTGTTTGCTTTCATAATAACACACGACAGATTCAAAAAGACGTAAAAGAAAAAAAAATGAAGTAAGAGAAGCGACCTCACGTGATTTGTGCGAAGAGAAAGAAAATCGATACGGCGGAAGCAGCGAATATAAGCCAGTTGTTGCGCGCCCTTTAGCGATATGCACAAAGAAACAACGATAAACTCTTCTCCTGAATACGTCATAAACCGAATCGATTCTTTCCCGGCCGGTTGTGGCTTTCTTCGCGGTGAAAAGCACGCTAAGCCGGTATTGTTCGGGAGAGGGCCGGAACGAGTTTAAACGTCATCACAGCCTCTTCTTGGGGGTCTTCTGACTCAAGGCAGCGCTGTTGGGCGCTGCAAGCTGCGAGCACTGTAGACCACCTGCAGAGACATTTGTCCAAAAAGAAAAATCAATTTGACTAATTTGTAATTTAGTTGACTAATTTGTAATTTAGTTGACTAATTTGTAATTTAGTTGACTAATTTGTAATTTAGTTGACTAATTTGTAATTTAGTTGACTAATTTGTAATTTAGTTGACTAATTTGTAATTTAGTTGACTAATTTGTAATTTAGTTGACTAATTTGTAATTTAGTTAACTAATTTCTAATTTAGTTGACTAATTTCTTTTAGTTCACTAATTTGTTTTAGTTCACTAATTTGTTTTAGTTCACTAATTTGTTTTAGTTCACTAATTTGTAATTTAGATTTTGGAATTCAAAAGGCAGGAAACAAAGTGCTAGCTGAGACATTGGCTAATGACAAATGCGTTGCCTACTTCTTATTGTGTCGCAAAAATTCTTTTTTTGGCCGTTCTTAAAAATTTCGTTCTTTGTTAGAAGTACCCACTGCTGCGTAATGAAGTCTAACCATTTTTCGTCAGGAACTTTCGATTGAAAGAAAAATAATACTTATTACGTTAAATTAAACTGTGCCAGCAATGAAAATACATTTTATTTTTTATTGATATGTTGGCTTGTTATTGTCTACAATTCCAAGCACGATGTATACTGCATAACTTACCTGAATAGAGAAGATCCTGGTTACGAGGGAAATACGAAACCAGTTGAATGATTCTATATGTTATCTTACGAAGGGAATTATTAGGGGGAATTATGACAGGGAACCATGAGAGAGAAATATAAAAAGACTAACAGAGTCAAGTTAACTTCTAGTTAATTAGTAAATAAGTAAATCTGAATCAATAAAAATAAATAAAAAATAAAATTATGTATGTACCACAGGCATTGACTAGTTCTAATGATTCGGGCGACAAAAACGCCTTCGAAAGTTTTGTCACTGGTCGTTCATTAAAACTCTTACAACACCCTTGGCGCATACATAACTATTCTTAAGAAATAATTGTTTGCCTTTTTTAACTGATGGATAATGAATCCACTTATTGCTGTCGCATTTATCTTAATGGATGTGATTTTTATAAAAGAGTATCTATATTTCAAATTGAAGAATTAAAAATGTAAAATAAAAAATATAAATATTTGAAAATGTAATAGAATTTTGGTACAGAATTCATAATTGTGGGATTTTAGTTTACGGCATCCTCTAGACAAATTAATAATCATTGAAGGGCAATCAGAACTGTACGTACGTCATATGTTTCTATTTTTGAATATACCTTCTAATGGATTTCGAAAATTTTTCAAATCTGCAGATGAAAAATCAACCACCCACAATTACTTGAACACAACGTTTGAAATAAAATCAGTCGAGTGGAGCAGCATTGGCCGCTTTTTTCCCAGTCTACATCACAGTGCAAGGGGTAGGTGCAGCTGCTGGTAAAATGGCGGCGACGGCGGCGGAGAACGGGTGTGTGGGCCTTTGCACGTTCGCGCCTCGTTGTAAAATGGGCGTAAAGTGCCGTTGATTTGAATCCGCTTCCCTTCCGGGGATTATACTGGCGCGTTTTACTGCCGTTTAAGTAGCGGGCCGAGGGGGCGCCTGAGATTCTTTGTAGTTTGCGGTTCCGGGCAGATTCCCCAGGGCTCGCGCGTGGAAGGCGGTGGGGGTGGGGCAGGGAGGGGAAGGCGTGGAGATGCGAGGGGAGCCACGGGGAGGGAGCGTATTGGGGCGAGCGGCCTCTTGTGAATAAGAGAAGTGGTAAACGACGCTCGTCGTGTGTGTCTCTGGAAATGGAAGAGGGAGGAGAGGATGATGGCTGGGTAGAGAAACGAGGGAATATTGTGAGGAGGCGAAGGGGGAGGGGGTGTCAGGGGAGTTGATGTCATGGATACTAATAGTAGGGGAGAATAATGATGAGCCAAAAAAGAAAGTATTCTTTTTGCTGGTGAATACGGGAGGGGATGTGAGGTTAAGGGTTAATATGAGGGGAAAGCCGAGGGCAATATCAAGAAGTTAGACGAGGGGTGATCGTCATGATAAGGGTTGAGGGTACGTCTGCGAGTATACGGTTTACATAGTTACTCTAAAATGTTTCTGTAGGTAAGTTCAATAACAATGACAAATTTCAGAGACAATGTGAAATGACAATGACACAAGACGATTATGAGATTCACTCGAAGCTTACACAGAGCGCAAATAATTGAAATAGATCTCAATATATGAAAGTAATTTTGGACTAGCTCGACTGTTTGCATGTAAATATAACTTTTAATATCAAATGTCGTATAGAAGAAACCAAAAAAAGGAAGAAAATATTTATGCAGTATAGAGAGAAGCGTATAGAGTTTAAAATTTAACAATATACAAGGGAAAATAAAAGCAATGTGAAAAAGTATACCTTTGAAAATGAATTTATAAGCAAAATTCTAAAGATGAAAATATTGATGAAAGTAAACTCGACATAATTGAAGTAAATGCCAGTAAAAGAAAAATGTGAACCATACTTGTTGAAATGGAGTCATAAATTCTTATCTTTCGTAAAGGTGTGATTTCATCTGATATGCCACGTAGACCTAAACCTACGCGTATCTCATAAAAGCATACAATGTATTATTTCATACGTTCTCTGGTGGACGTGTTATCAGATTCGAACTGGGTCAACAATGTTACTATATGACACAAAGATGAAGAACACTCGTAGATTATATCTCTTGAAAGTTTTCTTTGTTTGTGCTCGCCGGTCGGGCACTTGGAAACACAACCATTGACCCACCGTTCACATGAACTCCATTGCTGGAAGTGTTTTATCTTAGTTCCCTGAGAAAACATGCACTGTCAGCTATGTTTGTTTATAAGGCACTACATCAACTGATGCCCCTGCAGCGCCTCTGACCGGGAGGTTGTAGGTTCGAGTCCTGACGGCATCAGAATTTTCGACACTACCTTTACAGCTAGGTTGAATTCAGTCGCTGTCTGGAGGAGAATTCTAGCGGCCGGCTGCTCTGATCGGTAGTTTTCCATGGTTTCTCCGATCAACGCCAGGCGAATGCCGGAGCAATACTCTACGAACGGGCCATGGACCGCGCGCGATCTTTCCGTCCTCTTCCTTGTCCTCACCTCTCCCCTTACACACACACACACACACACACACACACACATTGACACTAACATGCACTACACTACCATGGAAAACTACCGATCAGAGCAGCCGGAGGACTCGAATCTAGGACCTCCCGGTCAGAGGCCCTGCAGTGACATCAGTTGATGCACTGAGCTACCGCTACCGGTCTGGTCTCGCGAAAAGAATGATACTGTTATTTTCTTTTTCCATGCACAGTGAGCTTATGAAAGCAGGAATTTATTTGCGAACCGGTTTACAATTCAGACACTGCCTTGCGATTCTGCGTCATACTGTAGTACATAGAAGTGTGTGTGTGTGTGTGTGTGTGTGTGTGTGTGTGTGTGTGTGTGTGTGTGTGTGTGGAAAAGGGGCGTGGGAATCATAGAGGAGAAGGAAAAGATCGCGTGCGAATCGTGGCCGAAGCACAACCGAGGAAGATTGATTGGTTTCCGGGTACGTTAACTACAATGGTCATTCGTTTCGAATATGTTGTGGATGTCATACGTCTGGATGTTATTCATTTCCACATGGAACAAGAGGTCCGACGTTGACCTGCACAACGACTTGCGGGATTTCCTCCTTCAGGCACCACCCCCAAGTGGGAAAGCATCTCAGCCACGGTATGCTGTTTCTGCTCAATTGGATTCTCTCCACACATATGAGGTTCATTTTACTGCTTGTAAGTGCACATGTGTGTGTTAAGAGAAGTCGAGAGGGCAAGGAAGAGGAATAAAAGATCACGCATGATCCGTGGCCCGTTTGTTAGGGTATTGCTCTAGTATTCGTCTGGTATTGATTAGAAAAAAAAGACAGAAAACTACCAATCAGAGTAGTCTCCTACTAGAATTCCCCTCCAGACAAGCGACTGAATTCGACCTAGCTATGCAGGCAGTGCGGAAAATCCTGCCACCGACGGGACTCGAACCTTAAAACCTTCCAGAGAGAATCGCCGCAAAGACAAGCAGCACGGAGAAAAACGTATACGGTAGCCGTAATATCAAAGGTGGGGTGTGATGATAGAACCAGCTCCTCGTGCTACACCCTGGGTCACGCTAAGAGTTCTAACAACTTGGATGCCAAATACGAAAGTAATCCTGGCAACTAAAGGAAACAAGGCAAGAAACCTGGAATAGATCCGTATCTTCACTATGGCAACTTATTTTATAGGAAAATCAAAAACCTGGAGGTTTATCACTTCCACGTAGCACTTGGATAACTATTAACAGAATACGTACTGGACATGGCCGGTGTGCTGATTTAATGCTTAAATGGAAAATAAGCCCTAGCCCGATGTGTGACTGCGCAAATGTCAGCAAACTATACATCACATTGTCAATGACTGTCCGAGAAGGAAGTTTCCTGGAAATCCCCAAGAATTCATCGCAGTAACTGACAATGCGGCCCAATGGGCAAAGGAACTTGACTTAAGGCTTTAGAATCAATATTTTAAGACTAATAAAATTAACTTCTTATTGTGAATTAAACATATAGTTTTTACTTAAATGTGCTATATTGTTTTTAAATTGTGTACTTGTTCTTTTAATTGTTTTGAATTGCTCTCTTTGTGTGAAATTTCTTCCTTTTTCTTATTGTACTGTTTCCTGCCATACGAATAAATAAAAATAAAATACCAAAGGTTTGCTAAGTTCAAGTTCAATGATGTTTATTAGAGAGCGCGTCCGACACTGGCATGTATATGTCATGGCCAGCGGCTGGAGCCAGTCGCCTCAAGGCTGACGACAGACGCGGCGCAAAGGTCGAGAACATGTGTGAATCTCGTGAAGTGGAGTATCACACAAAGAAAAGGAGGAGGAAGAAGAAGATGAGAGAGAACAAGCCCGAGGGTCCGATCCGAATGGCTAAAAAAAGGGGCAGGGCGGGAATGAAGGGAGGAAGTGACAGGCAGGAAGGCGACGAGAGGCAAGGGTGAGTTGTAGCGGCCAACAACAGTTGAAGGTGATATACAGCGAAGATTTATCCCTATCTACACGCACAAAAACATATTTTTAATTTTTAATTCTAAACTGAATGAGGACGTCTAAATTAGTGAGGGAATTAATAAGTAAACCTTCGAATATGTTTCGTGTTTTTGGAACGTTTTATTCTCAGCTTAAAGTAGATCAAATCACAACAAATTAAAAACATCTCTTTAAAAATTGAGTGAACAAGTTAAGTACAAAAGATCCTCATATAATTAACCAAATCATTTCAAAATGTGTACTTTGTTTTATGTATAATGTGAGGTACTAAATGTGGTACATAATGTGGGGTACTTATGTACAAGTGGGGATCTAAAACAGATATGTATTTTAATGTAATTTTGATGAGCGAGAAATACAATTTTCACTTAACTGAAGTAGTCGTGTCAGAGCAAAGTATATCTCAGAATAGAGTATATCTCCTCTTCCGGTGTAGATGGGTTTAATATCGGTGAAATAACCTTATTACTGAGAATATATTACTTGTTATTCGGTTTTACGTCGATAATTCTGGTTCTTTCTGGATGGATGTTTTTGGATTTTTGGAATTCTGGATGTTTTTGTTATAGTTAAAATCGGAACTCACAACGAGAAATGTTGAAAATCGGTATGTACACGAGAATAAGTACGTTCACCTAACTTCCTTCACTCAAAATGGCATCATCAATATTATCATACACTTCAAGACTAAGTGTTATTTCCGAGTAAGCTCAAACTTGGTTTAGGCTATTCTTTGAAGGTCACATTTTTAATGTGAAGCCTGCAGTAAATACGGTAATAGTCTTGCAGAGGAGATGAAAAGTTCAATATGATTCTTTCGTTTTCAAGACAACAATGGATTCCATCTCACGAACACGCTGTCTACTGTGAGAAGCATAACGTGATGCTCATTGAATTGATCAGCATGGCTTTGATTGATTGATTGATTTTTTCGTGTTTCCGGGCGCGACAACTCCTTTGGTCATTCGTCCCGTTAGTGTAGTGCATGTTTTTTTCTTGGGACATGGCGGTGATCTTCCCCCGCTGGATGGCGAGATCCGGCGCCGACCTACCGTCGGCCAGTGGTGTTTCCCCCTAACCAGGACTCTCCCACCAGCGGGGCACCGACCCAGCCGGGACAAGCTCTATGCTCCCGACCGGTCTCCCGGAATATGTGGTAGTGTTGGAAAAACATACACTACACTTACGGGACTAATGGCCTCAGTAGTTGACGCGCCCTGAATCACTAACAACCAACCAATCAGCCAACGAACCAATCAACCAGACAACCAACCAACCAACCAACCAACCAACCAACCAGCCAACCAGCCAACCAGCCAATCAACCAACCAGCCAACCAGCCAACCAACCAGCCAACCAGCCAATCAACCAACCAGCCAACCAGCCAACCAACCAGCCAACCAGCAAACCAGTCAACCAACCGGGAGAGCGGAGCGATACTGCTGGAAGGGAAGTAAACCGGCGGCGGCGCGACGACGGCGGAAGTTGCGAGGGCGGCCGAGATGACGGCGTCGGACGGGGCAGAGGCGGGGGAAGGCGGGAACGGGAGCGGAGACGACGTCGCTGACGACGCCGTCCCCGTCGTCGTCCCCGTCGCCGTCGCCGTCTCCGCAGGAAATAAATGGCGCCGCGCGCGCGTCACTTTTTGCGCTCCGCGGACTCGAGGGGTTTTTAAATGACGAAAGGTGGGTGATGTACTGTTGCGTAGACAGCAGCTTCAAGGGAGCGCCAGGGGTGTCCAGCGCCCAGGGACTCGACACGTGCGTGGGCAACGGTTCCTGAAACTCTTTACATGGAATACGACAAACTTCTGCTAGCAAATATTTGTTTAGTACAACAGTACCTGTGAAGTTGAGCTGTTAACAAACTAGTTTTAATATTGAAAAATGATTTTTTTCTGTACTGGAACAATATTTGTGCAACAGATACTGAAAAACATTTTGCTGATTTAGATGCAACTCGGTGATACTTTAGTACGAACGAAATTCTCGCGGCTTATTTTCTAAATACCGAAAGGTGGGTGATGTTCTGTTGAGCAGCTTCAAGGGAACGTCACAGCTGCCCAGACGCGGAGGACTCGACGCGTTTTTTCGTCCTAGTTACTGAGCTCTTAGAATTCTGTCGTGAAACGCACGTTTTGAACCGTACAGTTGTGCCGCTAGAGATTTGTATTTTACAACAGTTTTTTTTTTCACGAGGTATCTTCCTATTAACCTGAGTCTAATATTGAAAATATCTTTCTCTATACCGAATCTTTGTGTGTGACAGTTACAGAAGAACATTTTTGCCGTTTGGGAGCGAAAAATTAAATCAGTACTTTAAATGAAATCCTTAGGTCACAGTACTCCATCAGTGAATAAAGCAAAATAAGTGTTAAATATTATTACGAAAATTTTCTACCAAACAATAATATTAGTCAAGAGATGGATTCTACGCTTGTAAAAGAGATCAGATAGCTTTGTCTGCAAATTGTGTTAGAAACAGACGCTAGTGCAACATTTTCTAGCCTTTTGCAATCCTCGGAGCTCGGGTTGCAATTCATCACATCCAAACTGCGCTGAATGCTTTTCCATACTTATATTACTATGCACTGTTTTAGACGCAGATTAACGAGTTCAATAACATATTCATTTCTTAGCGTCTTTACTAAATGCTGAAATATATCTTTGAGGTTTATTTTCTTAGGCCAAAACATTTTTGATGTATTGGTTGAACACCACAACGTATAAAAAATAAGAACAAAGTCGGATACTTTGAAGGAAAGGTTTTTAAATACAAACAGGATTCCTCTTTTTTTTACTTTTATCTGCTCCACCTTGAACATTTCCTTCAAGATCTACCTCGAAAATGTTTCAGGTGTCAGAGGTTTACTTTCTAATAAGGACGCTTATGGAGAAATAAATGCTAAATTTGACACTCATCTCTCTTACAAGGAGGGGGGTAAAGGTAATGAAGATAGAGGCAACAAACAATAACTTACTCCGATGTGTACAACTCATCGGAGAAACACATGAGCCGAATAAGCATTGTAGAACAACCGGAACGTCTACTCTCCAAACAGTGTGTTATAGGACAGCGGGGAAACTTGGCAACAATGTTGCATCAATCTATAGAAATTCCGTCTGTTTTCGGTTATATAAAGTAGAATTTCAACACTGAAACTTTTGGTGCTCCAATAGTACATAATTTTCTCGAATTATTTCTAAATTTGCAATTTTTGAAAATTCTGGGAATTCCACAGGGGAAAATGTGAAGAAAAAAAGGATCGGTTTATGAAAAAAAAAATTCAGATCTCACCATTTGTATTTCCCTCAGTGGAATACATTTTAGTTCTCTCTTACACTATCAGCATGCATTTTAATACACGTTTTTCTGAAAATCAATAAATATACATCTTTCATGGAGGTGGAGTATGTGTCTATAGTTTGGTAGGTAGGTATCGTAATTACTCGGTTTCAATATCGCGACCGGCTTAACGTCTTCTTTCTTAGACTAAAGGGATGAGCGTCAGTTTTAACTCTCTCGCTACCGCTGTAGAAAAAGTTATGTAATACTGCGCGAAGAAACGGCGAATTTTCAGTAGAAAAACTTATTCAAGAGCCCTGGCACGAAATAGAAGATAAATTTAGAAATTAAAATCCTATAACACTTGGTGTAGCTAGAATCCATATTTTGTGGGTCCTTGATACCGAAAAATCGATTGACGGCAAAATGTCTGTCCGTCTTTCTGTGAACAACGCTAGAGGCCCGTTCAGACGATTTTCTCCAACGTTGATTTTCCCCAATCATTCTGGCAGATGCCGCGACCCCTTGAGTTAGAAACCGATATTTTAATTTTGAGGGAACTTTATATCAAACCCCTGGGACATTTTCAAAATTAAAAAAAATACTTCGATCATTTTTTATTAAACTTTGTTATTGGATAGTATAAAGTATGTTTAAGAGAATGGCGTAGGTCTGACCCTGATTTTTCGAAAATTGAACAAATTTAAAAAAAAATTGTGGGACTTCCTATAACTACAATTATAAAGATAACATTTCTCTTAATGCAATGTGTTAAAAAACATATCTAAAAAATAATGTTCAACTTTTCAAAAACATGAGTATTTTTTGCAAAATTTTGTATCAAACGGGCAATTTTTATTCTCATTAAACCAGTATTTTTTAAACTACACCATTTATTACTATATTTAGACCTTAGATATCGTAAAAGACGCTTAAGAGAATGATGTAGGTCTCATGTTGGCTGAAATGCCTGATTTTATGACAATAAAATGAAAATTAGGCTACAGCTACAATTGTGAAAATACAATTGTTTATTAATGAAATGTGTTTATCAAAAACAAATCTTAAAATATGGTCATGTTGAATTGCTTGAAAACACTAGTACTTTTTTCTGTAATTTGGCGGCAAACAAAATTGCTCGCTCCGATTTTACTGTTCTTCATGAACGGAATTCCAAGCAGTTGGATGCTTCGTAAGTTATAATTTGTATATTATTTCATATTTCTTTGTTTCTAACATTCAACGTTTCATTAAACATTCACTCATTAATCTTTTAGAAATTATTTAAAACCGAAATATAAGAAAAATAATTGCTAGCCTTCAGGGAATATCTGATTGGAATGCAACAAAGACATTCCGCGCTGCGAATCGGTAGAAGAATATCTGTGAATTACGTCTCATTGATGGTAAATGATGTAGCTGTATAAAAATCAGTTATGATTGTCAAATTTGTGTTGATATGGCCTTGAAAATATTTAGCTTTTTCACCAAATGTTGTACTGAGTTTTACAAAAAATGATGACTGAAATGTGATAATTCGAAGAGAAATGGTGTTATAAATAGTATTATTTAACTATTACTAAAGGCGAGAAGTACTTGCTGACTCAGCACAACTAGTTTTTTATGTTCATTTATCATTTTTCGTTCGAGGCAAGTTGAATGCGCTGAACATCAGAAAATGGGTTTCACGTGAGAGTCGAATTCATTCGTCGACTTCTCTATATAGTTGTATCCATTATTTTCCTGATCACTTTCGACCGAAACACCGAACATTATGGCCCAAGAACCGAAATCTACGTAACGGGGGAAAAGTTGTAGTATGGCATCAGTCCTCCTTTGCAACGGGCCACGAACTGCACGCGACCTTTCCTTTCAGTCTATCTCCTCCAAGAATGAATCGGACGCAGCCGCGAGGAAATTCTACTTTTTTTCTACCCTCGTAGCTGGGATACGCAGATTGATTAGTTGTTTGGTTGGCTAGTGATTCTGGGCGCGTCAACAGCTTAGACCATTTGTCCCGTAAGTGTGGTGTAAGTTTTTTCCTCGGGAGATGGCGGTGATTTTCCACCGCTGATGGCGAGATCCGGCGCCAACCTACCGTCGGCTAGCGGGATTTCCCCCTAACCAGGACTCTCCCACCAGCGGGGTACCGCCCCAGCTGGGACAAGCTCTAAGCTCCCGACTGGTCTCCCGGAATATGTGATAGCATAGTGCATGATAGTGTAAGTGTGTGTAAGGGGAGAGGATAGATCAAGGAAGAGGAAGGGAAGATTGCGCGCGGTCCGTGGCCCGTTTGTGAAGACACTGCTCGGGCATTCGCCTAGTGTTGATCGTAGAAACCACGGAAAACTATCGATCAGAGCAGCCGGCCGCTAGAATTCTTTTCCAGGCAGCGACTGAATTCTTCCTAGCTGAAAAGCGAGGGTCGAAAATCCTGCCGCCGTCAGGACTCGAACCATGTCCTCCCGGTCAGACCTCCCGGGAGGTTGAGAAGTAACCAACATCCCACAAGTATTAAAAACGACCAGTAATAATAGTAATAATGTAATAATAATAGGACTAATGTATTAACAATAGTAATAATATAATAACATAATAATTAATAATAATAATAATATAATAATAGGAAGAATGTTATAACAATAGTAATAATTTAATAGTAATAGTAATAATGTAATAACAACAATCATAAGTATACTATTTTTTAACTTACAAGTTCATCCAATAAAAATATATTGAAATGTTCCGTGATTTCTGTTATTTTTCTTTCAATGACCTTCGACAAAAAATTCACTTACGTTAACAAAGATGTAATGCAAAACAAATTTCATCTTATGATTCATTGTTTCCCAATTACAATGATAGATGATATGGAATAACTTTATTAATTATATTCCGACAGTTCGATCGACAATCACATGCAAAGAATGACACTTTTTAGTGCCGTAAAGAAATGGTGATACAATGGAATTATAATGAAGTGTTTTATGTTTGTTCTTCTTGCAGATATTTCAGTAAATGAAAATTAATTTTGAAAGGAAACAGGCGCTAAATCTATCTGCAGATCCTCGGAAACAACTCAATTGTTGCGTTAATGAGAAACATCCGCTCGTCGCCTGCTCGCGAGCAGAGTATCATATTTCAGTCGAACGAAGAACGTTTTCATCGCCTTCCGTAACGTCTGCGGACTCGTAAACGGGGTGAACATCTGAGTTTCCTTCCTTTTCACGTCACTTTTTATTGAATTCTGACTGTTAGGGAAACCGTCAAAAGTCTCTCCGGAGAGCCACTTTGCATGACGGTGCGGTGGCAGAAAATTATTACCGAGTTTATGTCAAGAGAGTTCAGGATCAGAGTTAGTTTATTCGTGAACTTTCCCGATGGTGTTGTGGGTTACTGTAAATGGGCCTTTCATGCCTGCCAGGGTTAATATCCCCGGTATAGCAGGCCTTGAGTGACGTGCGGCAGAGGGAAAGGCAGCGGAAAGATATATGACGCGAAGCCGAAGTGGCACCCTGCTGCCTCAGCGGCGACGCCTATATGTTCAAGAACGCCGCCTATTCCTCTCAGAAAATTGAATGCCGGAACAATATACTCCGCGATGGTGTTAATTGCCAAATTTCTGAACAATAAATTATTTTTACAGAAAATACTAATTAAACTACCGGGAGCGATAGCTCAGTGCATCAATTGATGTCACTGCAGCGCCTCTGACCGGGAGGTCCTAGGTCCAAGTCCTGACGGGCGGTAGGATTTTCGACACTAGCTTCTCAGCTAGGTCAAATTCAGTCGCTGTCTGGAGGAGAATTCTACCAGCCGGCTGCTCTGATCGGTAGTTTTCTGTAGTTTCTTCGATCAACACCAGGGGAATGCCGGAGCAGTACCCTACCAAACGGGCCACGGACCGCGCGCGATCTGTCCTTCCTCTTCTTTGTCCTATCCTCTCCCCATACACACACACACACACACACACACCTATACTAACAAGTACTACACGACCACACATTCCGGAAGACCGGTCGGGAGCTTAGAGCTTGTCCCGGCTGGGGCGGTGCCCCGATGGTGGGAGAGTCCTGGTTAGGGGGAAACCCCACTAGCCGACGGTAGGTCGGCGCCGGATGTCGCCATCCAGCGGGGGAAAATCACCGCCATCTTCCGATAAAAAACACGCACTACACTTACGGGACTAATGACCAACGCAGTTGACCCGCCCGGAAACACAAAGAAATCAATCAATCAACTTAATAATGATCACTTGGCGAGCAAATATTTATTCGGTATTCTTATTTTATTAATAAATCATTTTATTTTTGTTGAGCAACTTGAATTACTGTGATAAAAATAATTTACTCTTCGTATTAAATTTCTAACCGTTTTCCCATCGATAAGCACTTAAGTCCATTTTCTTTACCGAAATATTTTACAGACATTACACTTTCTTTGACATGGATCCTAGGCACATCAAAATTATATCTATGTTAAAAATGTCGGTTTATTCCTTCTAAAGTACAAGATGAAATCACAGAAAGTCCATTGCATGACAATGCTATTAAGCGAATATTTCATCATGGAAACCATTATATTATTATTCACACTAAGAATAAGATAATAAAGAAACGACAATAAGACCTTGCTACCGTTTTACTAGTAAACAACAAAAATGAAAAAAAGAAATAGTGGCACACTGGCGCAGTAAATATAATGTGTTTATTATAACGTGGTTCAACGTAACTGAAAAAAGCATTCCATGAGAATAACTAACTGTGATAAAACAATTTTAGTACCTTCGTTAATATTAACAAACAAATAAAATGTCGCATTACATTTTGATGGGTCATCGTGCTTTTCAAACGGAATTCTTAAGAATATCGAAACACTCACAAAGATATTGCATACCATGTGAACATGATTTCTTTCGACCCGTCCTAGAGATTCCATGAAGCTGAAATATAGTAGAGAAGTCCTTTGAAGGTCTTCTCAACAATGTTCAAGGAAATGACCGGGGACTCAGGCAATCAATTCCGTTCTAGATGGTCTGTGTCATGTACTTGTGAAAGCTATTATAAATACTCTAATTATTTTTATTATTATTGTAATTTATTATTATTGTAAGTATGGTTATTTAACTGCCACCGGGTCATACCCAATTGCAGTTCAAATAAATGTATGCCGCAAGGAGTCGTGTTCGTAACTGGGACACGTGTATTTCCCTGGAAATAACCGTTGTCATGGAAGCGGAAATTCAAACATAAAGTAAAACAAAAAGAGTGGTTCTATTCACTTCTGAAGCAAACATCTGAAAGGTATCCCTCTGTAGTCTAAGGGATAGCGTGCTAGACTGATGATGGGAAGGTCGCGGGTTCGATCCTAGTGCCAGCCGAGAATTTTAAGACATTGAGAATTCTTACAAGCCTTCTTTGTAGGGGAAAGACAACACACGATTACTCGTGTTGTAGATATATTTCATGAATAAGACGTAGAAGGTAACTAAAGCTGCCCGCGAAGTTCAAACCAAGCGGCGGGAAACAGCTTCTACCTGGCCCCTGCAGTCTCCACACTTCAGCTTAGATTCCAGAATGAATGTGGAGATTGGAGCTAAATGATGCTAATTATGATTTCAGAATTTCGTGGTGAGAAATCCATTCACTGATAGCTGCATCTCTACATTCGTTTTTATGCTACAACAAAGAAGTGAGGCGACTGAAAAGGCAGGTTAGGAAAGCGTATAGTAAACGTAATCTAAACAAGGAGCACAAAAATAATTTTCTACAATTATCTAAAGACTTACTTGTATTAAAGTTACGTACCCAAGAAAATTACCTGAAATCAATTCTAAACGATGGATTGAACTGTTGGCAAAATTTCTTCAAGTATGTGAGACATATAAAGGGAACAAAAAAAGTATCCCAGCGATCTGCGGAGCAGACGGTTTGTTAATTACAAATGACAGGGAAAAAGCGGCTTGTTTATATAGACATTACCCATGTTTTCAAGCCGAAGGACCAGACCCCAGTAAGTAAAAGAACGCCCGTAATAGAAACCTTCCGAGTCGATGCAGGAATTATTAGAAAAAGGATCGCAAAATTTAGGAGAAATAAATCTGTAGGTCCTGATGGAATACCAGGAGAAATTCTGAAACTGGGAGGGGAAGCCATGATTTCTTACCTTGCTCGATTAATGGACGTCAATATTAAAATAATATTATTCCTGAAAATTGAAAAGAAAAAAAGGGTTGTTTATAATTGGGTTGTTAAGGGTTGTTATCTCTACTCCATAACGAGAAAGTAGAAAGTGATCAATTTTGAACTCTGGAGTTTCTTTATAAGATTGTGACACTTATTCTGAGACAGGTTTTTTTGTTTTAAAAAATAGATATTGAATATTTCAATATGTGTTAAAAAACTTCAATTTTTCTTGCACTTTTATATCGCTTTTATTCCATCAATACGAAAGATACGAAACGCGTTTCAGTACATGCAAAGAATACAATATACCCAAGTATCTTGTATCCTAAGGATACAAAATACAAATACAAGTATACTAAATACCTAAGTCTAAGGATACAAGACACCGCTGTCGTATGTAGTTTTCTGCTTCTGCTTCTTATCCATTTATGTGCTTCTAGCCAATTACTTCAGAATGTGATCGTATGAATTGAAATGTATTCCAGGATTTCGGTGTCTTTTCGGACTGTTTTCGCTCGTTATTTTAACATTTATGTCTAGTAACATGCAAGTCTCCTGCAATGTCGATGTCGAAATATTTACGGAAATATGTTTTATGGGTCCCTGATACGAAAAAACATATTCTTATTGGAGGATACATAGAATGTTCCTATTTTTCTACTGTTTCGTGGTATTTTGTAGAAAACTAGTTCGTAACTTTAGTTGTTAGGAGCAACTAAGAAAGAACAAGACAAAGTAAAATACGGAAGTCTTGACCCACAAAAACTTTCTTCGGGTCAACGGGGCAAAACCGTGGAGTGTAGCCAAACATCCATACCAGCTGTGGTGTCTCAGAGCATCACTGATGTCACTGCAATGCCTCTGACAGAGAGGTATTTGGGTTCGAATTTCATCGGTGGTAGGATTTCGGACACTGGCCACATTCTAGATAGACTGACTTCTGTCGCTGTATGGAGGAGAATTCTAGTGACCGGCTATTCTGATCAGTAGGTTTTCCGTGGTTTTTATTAATACCAGGCGAATACCGAAGCAACACTCTAACAAATCACGCACCGCGCGCGATTTTTCCTTCCTCTCCTTATCCTGTCTCTGCTCCTCAATTACACACACACACACACACGCACACACTCACACACACTAACATGCATTACATTACCACACATGACGGGAGACCTGTCGGGAGCTCAGAGCTCGTCCCGGCTGCGGCGGTACCCTGGTGGTGGAAGATACCTGGGTGAGGGAAACCCCTCAAGCCGACGTGTAGGTTGGCTCGGGATCTCAACCTATAGCTGGAGAAGAACACAATCATCCCCTGTAATAAAACATCCACTACACTTACAGAACTATTGACCATACCGGGTAACGTTCCAGAAAACAACCGGTAGCGGTAGCTCAGTGCATCAACTGATGTCACAGCAGCGCCTCTAACCGGGAGGTTCTAGGTTCGAGTCCTGACGGCGGCAGGATTTTCGACAGGTCTTCAGCTAGGTCGAATTCAGTCGCTGTCTGGAGGAGAATTCTAGCGGCCGGCTGCTCTGATCGATAGTTTTCCGAGGTTTCTCCGATCAACACCAGGTGAATGCCGGAGCAGTACCCTACCAAACTGGCCACGGACCGCGCGCGATCTGTCCTTCGTCTTCCTTGTCCTATCCTCTCCTCTTACACACACACACTAAAATGCACTACACTACCACATATTCCGGGAGACCGGTCGGGAGCTTAGAGCTTGTCCCGACTGGGGCGGTGCCCCGCTGGTGGGAGAGTCCTGGTCTGGGGGAAACCCCACTAGCCGACGGTAGGTCGGCGCCGGATCTCACCATCCAGCAGGGGAAGGTCGCCGCCATCTCCCGAGAAGAAAAACATGCACTACACTAACGGTACTAATGACCGAAGCAGTTGACGCGCCCGGAAACACGAAAAAATCAATCAATCAATCAATCCAGAAAACAAGGAATAATCAATCAGTCAAAAACCTTCTTTAAAACTCCCTCTCACTCAACACCAACTCGCGTCACGTGATCCGCGAGTGCTTATTGGCTGCTCTGCGGAAGACGTTCCTCCTTGTATCGCGAGGGGCCCAGCAACACAGCACTCGCCCGAGCTACGCGATCGTATTGGAAGAGGACGGAGAGCCTCCAAGCCCCTTGAAAAGACGGCTCATCCCCTATCGAAAACTTCGCTATGAAAACGTTTTGCAATATCTGTGCGGAATGTTTTGCTACTCTTGTGACGGAGCGGGGCGGCGGGGCGGTGGGGCGCGCGTAAGAATGCACATGTGGTGGCAGCGCGGAGCTCCGCGGGCCACTTGGGGTTATTTGTTGTCCTTTGGATCCGGCGGCTGAGCGGACGCATATTCTGGTTCGATGCTTACTCATGAAGAAGAGGCGGCTACGTTCAATATTGTGGTACATGTTTCACGGATTCTAGTTGTTTGGTGAATATGTCACGTGCTACGTGTTTGAAAGATTCCACTTTCGAATGATGCTGAGGTGTGGATTTTTTTTCTGATGTACGCAGCGGTGACAGGATACAAACCACCGAAGTTTATGTTGTTAGAATTCCTATTTGTAATGAAAAGAACTATCGTTCCATCGTATAAAATGGTTTTCAATTCTTTTAAAATTGTTATTAAGTTTTACTTTTCCACTTACTGATTACGTAGTATAGAGAAAATTGTGTAAAACGTATGTCCGTTCCTTAGTCGGTCCGTCTGTAAACAACGTTAGTAGGCATGATTTTCACCAAACGTTAAATTCCCCAATTCATCTGGCTGATTTTGTGGCCCCTTGAATATGTAATGTTTATTTTCATTTTTTGTACCTTACTTCCAAACTCAAAGTCATTTTAAAAATTTTCTCAAAAATGGCTCGAACGTTTTTCTTTATTTTTTTTCTCGGATAGATTTTTCAGATATACGGTGCAGGTTTGGTTTTCTCTAAACATTAGAAAATCGCAAAAGTTGAAATTTTCTACAACTACAACATTGCAGATAGAATTTTTTCTTGAAAAATTTATTCTTCAAATATGTGTCTAAATCTATTCCCGATTTCTCACAATGATTTGGCTTTTGAGCTGGATTCATCAAAAGTATTGCTGTTTCTAAGTGGTAAATAAAATTTCCTTGATTCTAACATTTCTAATGTAAGATGTTTTCAATGTTTATTGAGAATTACCACCCATTTTTTATTAAAAAATATGAATCTTTACTTTACCAGTATATCAACGGAATGCCCATAATTTTGACTTTCATTGAATTATAAATATCATAGTATCATTTTCTGTAAGTATTTAAAATGCTTTCAAAAAATACGACCATGAGAAAAGCAATGCAGATCCGGGCTCTTCAAACTGTGTGCTCTAGCGGGTTGTATACTCTCTAAGAAATTTAATAACGGAAGCTATAAGAAGCTTATCATAGACTAACAAGTAGTTCCTATCGGCGAAAAGCTCTTACATTTTAGATGGGTGCTGAAAGGATACTGTAACGAAAGCTTCTTAGGGGCCTCTAACCTGAATAATTAAATCAATAATTTCGAAACAAGGTGCTCTGTTTAAAAATCTATGAAATTTGGCAATCAATAAAATAGGTCATCAACCGAGTCGTGCGAAGTATATCATGAAGTGTCAGTTAAGCTATGCGGATCTGGCTCATTGAGGAGATTTTGACGGGATTTCGAAGTGACTATAGTTGTCAGCGAGTTCAGAAGGAGTATCAAGTTTATTTTGTTCTCTCAACTGGTAAGAGGTACATTCAGATAACGCTTCAATGAAAATCTAAAACTGATTTCAATTACTTCCGGGCTCTTCAAATGAGTTCAATGAGTTCGGAGTCTGGTGTTGAGCAAACATAACCTTCGAAAACTATTATTTAGTCAGGGTGACATTTATCTTTATTAACAATCATTTACAGTGTTTGTGATGTTTATATACATTTTAGTCGATGTCAACTTCTTTGAGAACCAGTATAGTAATTTCTTCCCTATTTTTAGTAGCATTGAAGAATTGGAGGACAAGTATTTCTTCTTGAAGCACTCACTTTCTCGTCATTATTTTCATATAAGATTTAATGAAATTAAAAAAGAACAACAAAGGTTCATATAGGTAGTTTTCAAGCCTGTTAACGAGTCTGAAGGTGTCAATGAACCAGTATTTAGTTAACTTTTAGTCCCGTGAGTGCACTGCATTCTACAGCCTGGAGGCAACCGGGACGAGTGTTCCTCTCCTGTGGGAAAGACTGAGATTCGACGCCATTCTTTAGTCAACTTGCAGGGAATTTCTGTTTCCAGGTATCTTCCGAGAAAGGCGCCCGCGTCGCCACATCCGGCATATGCTTTGAAGCCCCCACCGATCTCTCGACGTGGATGGAATTGCAGTGTCTGTGGATGGAATTGCAGTGTCTGAGTATGTAAGGAGAGAGGAGGCAACAAGAATGCGGAACAAAACATCGCTTGCAATCCGTGACCCGTATGTTTGGGTACTGCTCCAGTTTTTGCCGGGTATTGATCGCAGACTCCACTCCGAACTAGAATTCTATCAGGAATACAGGCACCGTTAGAGCTAGAAGCTTAGAACTTGACGGTCAGATATGCTACCACATCAACGGATATTGTAAGTGAGCCACATTAGCCGGGTAGTGAGAAGTTAAACCAATAATTTCAGATGGATTATCAGCAACTCGTCTTGCCAAACTTGTTTTGCTAACAAAGTTTGACTGACTGGGAGGTCTTAGGATCGAGTTCCAATGGTGGCTGGATTTTCGACCCTAGCTTGTCAGCTAGGTCGAATTCAGTCGCTGTCTGGAGGAGAATTCTAGCGGCCGGCTGCTCTGATCGGTAATTTTTCGTGGTTTCTCCGGTCAACAGCAGGCGAATACCGGGGCAGCACCCTAACAAATGGGCCACGGACCGCGCGTGATCTTTTCTACCTCTGCCTCTTCCTATACTCTCCCCTTACACACACACACACTTACAATAACATGCACTACACTACCACAGATTCCGAGAGACCGGTCGGGAACCTGGAGCTTGTGCGAACTGGGGGGTGCCCCGCTGGTGGGAGACATCTGGTTGAGGGAAACCCTACTACCCGACGGTAGGTCAGCGCTGGATCTATCTCTGCTTGGTTCTATCCTCCCCTTTACACACACACACACACACACACACACACACACACACACACACACACACAAACACACTATAGCATGAACTACAGTACCACATATTCCGGGAGACCGGTCGGAAGCTTATAGCTTCTCGCGACTGGGGCGGTGCCCCGCTGGTGGAAGATACCTGGTTAGGGAAAACCTGCTAGGCGACGATAGGTCGACGTCGGATCTCACCATCCTGTTGGGGAAGAACGCCGCCTCCTTCCGAGGGAAAAACATACACTACACTTACGGGACTAATGACCCTAGTAGTTGTCGCGCCGGGAATCACTAACAAGCAACCAAATAACCTAACAAAGCTTGAGAGAAACATCATCGAGTGGATCGGCAGACTCTTTGAGCGCGACATCCCGGCGTGTGCGCCACGCGTGCGGTGGGAATAGGCGGCCCAAGGGCAAAGCGCGGATGTGGGCGGCGGCGGTCGCGGCGGGCGCCGCCGTGTAAACAGGCTAATAGCCCAGCACTTAGAGCCGCGCCGCGGCGGGCGACAGGTGGAAAAGCGAGGGCATTAACGCCGAGAGAGCCGCAGCGAGGGTCGGCGGTGGGAGCGGGGGCGGGGCGGGCGGAAGATGCAGCAATGGTCACGGAGGCGAAGGCGATGCTGGGTGAGATATCCTTGATATCCAAGCGGCAGAGATGCTGGCAACGGAGGTATTGGTGAGGGATGATGACGGCAGAAGAGAGCGTAATTGTGACGGCGGAGCCGTTGGCGTGGTTAAGATAGGGAGGGCTCGGAGGCCGAGGCCGTATCGTTGAAGCACGGAGGTCAAGAAGAGGTAGGCGGCGTGGCGGAGGTGGTCGTTTTCTGCGGGTTATGGAGGTGTGAGAAAGGCGGTCAGAATGACGGCGATGGATGTGGTGGTGCAGTAGAGGTGGGACGGCAGAGATGCTGGCAACTGAGGTATTGGCGAGAGATGGTGACGGCAGAAGAGGGCGTAATTGTGACGGCGGAGCAGTTGGCGTGGTTAAGATAGGGAGGACTCGGAGGCGGAGGCCGTATCGTTGAACCGCGGGGGTCAAGGAGAGGTAGGAGGCGCGGCGGAGGTGGTCGTTTTCTGCAGGTGACGGAGGCGTAGAAAGGCGGTCAGGATGACGGCGATGGATGTGGTGGTCGCAGTAGAGGTGGGGGAGGTGGAGACGGAAATGATTTTGAATTTGAAAATGTTTTAAATTTAACATTTTCAGTAACTGCTTTATTCAGCTGTATGGTGTGTACAATATAATCACTCGCTCTATAAAATTAATATTTTTATTTTTCCCCGTTAAGTAGATTCATTATATTTTTCATTATTGGAAAAAGTAAAAACCTTTTCAGTATACTGAATTGTTTGGGCCGATGTGTACGAGCTTGCATCGTCAGGATGCAGAACAATCCTGCGTCGTCGGACCTTTTTTCAGATTTCTTTAACAACGCCTGGCAAACATATGGTTGTGTACCATTGAGAATTGACTCTTTTATGATTCTTTAGTTGCCCAGTTATACTAAAAAAGCAGGAGATCATTTGCTTTGATGTGCTTCTTGTGCGAACAATTTTGATCGGGTTTGGTTCATGTTGAATGACCCAAACAGTTTATTGCTGTTTACTTTCGGGCTAGTATGTATAGATCCATGATTCGTCACATATGTAAATGTGACAAACACTTTTGACGCAACACGATTGTATTTTTTTAAACATTTCTTTGCACCAATCGACACGAGCCTTTTTTGAACGATTGTCAAATTGTGCGGTATCCAACGCGCAGAATTTTTTCTCACGGCTAAATGTTCATAGAGAATTGTGTGGATGGTCGTCATACTAATGTCCAAGAAGTCCTGCATTTCGCAACGTGTAACATGGCGATCTTGCATAATCAGTTCCTGCACAGAATTGATGTTTTCGGGCACAACAGCTGATTTTAGGCGACCTTCTTTAAATTCGTCCGTGAGCGAATGGCAGTCACGATTGAATTAACTAAAACACTGATGTACAGTTATTTTTAATGTGGTTAGTCACCAAAAGTCGAAATGAGTTGATCGAAGCACTATTGTTGATTTAACCCACGTAGAAAATCATCGCACGGAAATGTTCCCGAGTCATCTTTATTACTTGAGCGACAAGGAACTTTGAAATCAAAGAAAAACACAATTCACGCCCGTAACACACAAATGTTTGGATATCGATAGCCATAATAAAAGCCAAATTGTATGATGAGTACGACAGATGTAGCAACCCCAGTATTGCCAATTTCGGATATATATGAAGCAACCTATGTACTACTCGCGCAACCTTTCTTGAACGATATATTGACGAAATGCGGGCGGAGTGGGGGTATTCGTTAAAAAATCGGCCACTAGAGTATTTACAGTAATGCCAACATCTCGAAAATCAAAGTTATTCTGGTACGTGTGCGACCAGTCATCGCTTCTGGTAGGCAACAGCAGGGCCACTATATAGGAGTTTTAGGTGCCTCCCTTAAAGGACCTGGACCTGCCTCAGCCATCTCTTTAGATAATGGTTATAAAGCTGAACAGAAGTTCTCGACTATGAAAGCAACTAGCTTTGACTAGCTTCCGTTTTGCGCCAACAAAGTTTTAATGCTTGGAATGTTGTCATCAGTGCTCACTGCGAGCTTTTGCCTTGTATTATTTATTTCTCAAGGGAGGGGGAAGCAAGGCCATCGTTCAAGAAAAGTTCCGCGAGTAGTATTCTCATCACAGTCTCCCTTACCACCAAGAGTGTATAATTAATAAAAAAACACAGCCGACGCGAGGAAAATCGCTAGCTGACAAAATTAATTAATGAATTTCGAGTTAATTCGAACCTAAAAGTGGTTTCTCCGATCAACACCAGGCGAATGCCGGAGCAGTACCCTACAAAACGGGCCACGGACCGTGCGCGATCCGCCCTTCCTCTTCCTTGTCCGATCCTCTCCCCCTTACACACACACTTACACTAACATGCACTACACTACCACACATTCCAGGAGATCGGTCGGGAGCTTAGAGCTTGTCCCGGCTGGGGCGGTGCCCCTCTGGTAGGAGAGACCTGGTTAGGGGGAAACCCCACTAGCCGACGGTAGGTCGGCGCCGGATCTTGCCATCCAGCGGGGGAAGATCACCGCCAACTCCCTGAGAAAAAACATGCACTACACTAACTAATGACCAAAGCAGTTGACGCGCCCAGAAACACGAAAAAAACAAACCAAACGAAACCAATCGAACCTAAAATGCGAAATACATATTTAAATCTTGTTGTAAATTTAAATAATTTGAAATACTTTATGATTTGCTTAATTTATGTTCTGTACGTAGATGTTTTAAAATTAATTTACTTAGTTATTTATAATTTTTCTTTTTTCCTTGAATGTTTGAATGTCATTTTTCTCTTTGGAGAGTATGGTATTGCAAGATTTTAGACGTTCAAGAACTTCGTCCTCTGCTCTGGCGAATAGCCGTCTTCCTCTTAATAGATGAAAGGAATAAGTGTACACTCGACTTGAGATTGAGCACACATTAAACTTAAAAATGCTTCCGGAGGAATATGGAATCCTTCTTCAGAATATTCAGAAGAACTCTTTGTCCCTTTCATTCTGCGAAGAAAGCATTCAGTTTTCAAAAACAAAAATATCTTCTTGCATCCTGATTTTGCTTTATCTTGTTTCCGCGAAATACATGAAACTTTTGATGTTGTCTGCTATAGAATTCATTAATATAATATTTGATGTTACGTGCTTTGAAAAGATGATACAAAATATATTAATACAAATATATGTATGATATGTAAATGTATGATACAATATATAGTAATTTTTTCTCTAGGGAACGTATTTTTTTCTCTAGGGAACAGAAAGTTAACGAAAGCGTTTTGTAAGGTCCTGTACGACAAAACGTACTGAAATTATCTGACCACAGTCTCCAAATTGATTTTGTTGACATTTCAAAAGTCGTTTCATTTAATATATGCAACGGATTTTGGTTATTGTTTTGTTAGTCTAGAAAATTTGTCGTTGAATTATTTAGTAATAAATTTTAAGTAATTATTTCATTCTGTATTACTAAAAGCGTTTAAATGAAAAGAATAGGACTAAAAATAATCCTTCGTTTCAAGAACTCCTTCGATAGTTGATTATTTCACAAGAAAGAGATGCATTAAATAGGTTAGCACAGGGTTCGTAAGGGTCGTAAGATACCAGAATCTGAAGTAATAATTCCAAGAAATGCTTTGAATGATATGAGGTACAGAATTTTCGTAATATTTGACAATTTTCTTCGAATTATTACCAATAGGAAAGTAAAACGTTACACATAATGAAGTCAAGGACTATCATGTAAAGCACTCCGCTTAAATTAGATTTGTTACTTATTCTGCAGTTAAGTGTCGTAATTTGGTGACAAAATATCGAGAGTAGTACATACAAGAGTAGGAAACGAAGTAGAGCGATTTGTTCCACAGATCAGACGTACGAATGCTTTCAACATAGGAAATTGTAATGTAGTAAATTCTGATATTCATCTTTTTACGTCAGTTTACTTTATAAAGTAGTAAGTATCCGGTCTGTTCACTTTCTCGATGATGGATTGTATTTCCACGAACTCATAATGCTTAATTTCCAACGGCGTATTTTCGTTTGACACAGATTAATTACACAATGCGACATATAAAGAAGTATAATGCTCTTTTATTCATAATGCTATAATAACGAAAAGGAAATATATTTTTCTCTTTTATCCTACTTTTCAAATTATCTGTATCGGAGATTGTCGTGTACCAATCCTTCAATGGAAATTTATCATTTGAAGAGAGACTCATATTCCGCCATAACCATAAACCCGCTCGTTTAATGGTGTTCCCGTACGCTTTGCATTGCGTTCTTCAGCAAGAGTACCATAAACATACGACATTACTGGTTATTTGCTTGCCTGCGTGAGGCCTGACGAAAGGATTTCTAGGAACACATAACGCACCCCCAAACGAGCATCGTAAATCAGTCGCCATTAGCACCTCTGCTCCGACAATTTCAACCCGTCTGTTTGTTACGATCCGAGTCGCAACCTTTCCCCTTCACACAAGTGTCTCCTCGGTGCGAAAACATTAACGCATCACCCTAATTGTCACGAGACGTCTCCGGAATCACTTCATTAAACCCCCATTAAGCGAACGACTTTTTAAGTGGAGTGCTTGGTCAGCACGCGAGTTGCATCTGTCGAGGGCAACTGGGCCACGCGACCGCCTGACAGCCGTTGATTCACGCTGTCGCCGCGTCACCGCGCGGGCGTCGCCTTGAAGGCTCCCACAGACCGGCGCGGTAGATTCGCAGCGGATGCGGCGCGGAAAGTTCCGCGCTAGACGCGGCGCGGCGGAATTCGCGGACCGTTCACATCGGAGCGTCAATTATGAGTCAGCGTTTGGTGACGGTTGGCAAGGTCGCTCGACCCAGAGGGGAGGGAAGACACCCGAACACGGGCGGACTTCCACGAAACTCGAATTGCAGCGGAAGGAACGCGTCTACGTTACGAATTTAGCCGCCGATTAAACGCTGCCAAACAGTTGCCGCGACGCTTCCCTGCTGCGCAGATCTGAACTTGCTCATAAGGCAACACGTGACGCGCAACTTCCGCTGCGGTTAATCCGCGCAGGCTGCGGATCTTCCGCGTCGGTCTGTGGGAGCCTTGACTCGCAGCGCTCGACTCCCGCAGGAGCCGATTTCATTTGAGCGCCTCGGCCGCTAACCCATTCATAACTTTCATGGTCCCCAATTGGGGATCTCAGATCTTTTTCATTGTTGTTTGATATTGTTTATTTTTAATATATTTATTTCCTGTTCAATTTTAAAAATTTTTCAGCATGATGAATAAATTTATACATACCATTTTTGGAGATGCCAGAAATTAATATCATAATTAAAGATAATTATGATTTTATTGTGTAATATAATTTGCGAATTTTAGAAAAAATTCTCATATAACAACCGTTTGGCGCTTTGGAGCGCTCTAGTAATATAATTTAGAAACATAACCATTGATTAACACTAAAAGTTGCAAAAACATGCTGCAAGAGTACTCCAACACTGACTGTGCGCTTACGAACGCGATGACAATGAAAGAACGCTATGCGCACAAAATTATTACAACAGTTGACGGGTTAATGGGAGGCGGGATGGCTTATCTCACCAATGTTAATGTAAGGAACATTTTATCAGAAACTATTTAATTTACAGATTTGAAATGTTATGTGTGTGTAGATTCGTTAGTTGTAAGTATTTTATCGAAGCTGTTTTAAAATAATATTATTAGTTTCTTTAATATACATTTTTGTTCATTGTAATAGGTTTTCCTTAAACATACCAACATTTATAAGAATATTGTCTAAAGTATTTAACATATAAAAAATCCACCATATTAAAGAATATAAGCTGGTGTGCTACATGCTGTTAGAATTTCAGCATCCTACTATTAGTAGTTTTTGAAAAACTGTTCCTTGAATATGAAAATTTTAAACTTACGGGAAATGGCTCCTAAAGTTTTCAGTACATTCCTAATACGTAAGCTCGGTAAACACGAACTCCGATATTTTGACGCTTTTCCTCCCTCAATTGTTACCAGAAACAGTGTGTCCAACTCTAGAAAGTAAACTAAACTGTTCCTCACAACAAAAGCAGAAAAAAACATCCACAACATTCAAGCAACATCCACGATGTCTCAAAAGGGCCACGCCCACGCCTACGTCCACACCCACGTCCATAGCGGTAGCGGTAGCTCAGTGCATCAACTGATGTCACTGCAGCGCCTCTGACCGGGAGGTCCTAGGTTACACTCCCCACGGAGGTAGGATTTTCTCACT
Source organism: Teleogryllus occipitalis (assembly GCA_011170035.1). NCBI lineage: Eukaryota > Metazoa > Arthropoda > Insecta > Orthoptera > Gryllidae > Teleogryllus > Teleogryllus occipitalis. Next base: position 128,733 of record BLKR01001059.1, on the reverse strand, counting down.
AGCTTTTCAGCTAGGTCGAATTCAGTCCCTATCTGGAGGAGAATTCTAGCGGCCGACTGCTCTGATCGGTAGTTTTCCGTGGTTTCTCCGATCAACACCAGGCGAATGCCCGAGCAGTACCCTAACAAACGGGCCACGGACCGCGCGCGCGATCTGCCCTTCCCCTTTCTTGTCCTATCCTCTCCCCTTACACACTCACACTGACCTGCACTACACTATCACATATCCCGGGAGACCGGTCGGGAGCTTAGAGCTTGTCCCGGCTGGGGCGGTGCCCCGCTGGTGTGAGAGTCCTGGTTAGGGGAAACCCCACTAGCCGACGGTAGGTCGACGCCGGTTCTCGCCATTCATCGGGGGAAGATCACCGCCATCTCCCGGGGGGAGACATGCACTACACTAACGGGACTAATGACCAGAGCAGTTGACGCGCCCGGAAACACGAATAAATTAATCAATCAATCAATCAATCAAACCCACATCCATGCTTAATAAATTTCAAAATTAAAAAAAAAATATTAAGAGATGAATATCAAAATGAAATTTTACTTATTTAACGTATATATCTATAAATTAATTAATGATTCAAAAAACTGAAAAAAATATATTTTCATAATTTTTGGCCATTATGGCTCCCCTTGTGCCGGCTGAGTTACCGCAGACCACTCCGAGTGCAGGACGCTCGAACGTACGGCACTCAATGTTGAATCGCACAAAGAAATGAGCGAAGAATTGTACACCTCGCTGCACTCTAGCCAGTGACCTGGAAGGTCGATGCATAGAATTTGTGTGAACTTTCTTTGCATACACTTTCGATGCATACAATTTGTGTGTTTCTTACTCTCTTCATTTAAGCCTCCGTTATACACCGTTACTGTGTTTGCTGTGTTTTTGCATGTAAACCATACACATTCAAAAACTTTTATTTTTGGACATTAAAATTCTGTAGGTCGCGCCTACTCCATCTCACCGCGAAGCCGAAGGTAAACGCGGAACACAACGTATTTAAATGCCTGCTAAATAAACACCATGACTGTCTCTAATTTTCTTTACTATACTGTGTGTATATTATTATAATGTTATTCATCGATTACTATTAAGGCACTATAGCACTATAGGACTATAGGAGGCACAACGTACTTAAATGCCTACTAAATAAACGCCATGACTGTCTCAAAAGTTCTTTATTATACTGTGCGTATATCATTATAATGCTATTCATCGATTACTATTAAGAATGACATTATAGATGGCAAGGATGGATTAATATTAAGGATGGTAGTGTCATCTAGGAACAAGACTGCAAGGTTATATTCTGGAAAATGAGAAAGTTTGCCCTGCACATAACCCTCCAATTTTGGTGGTGAACTCTTGAACATTGGTGAGATGTATACGGATGCTTTTTTACAGAAATATTAAGAGGCAACAATTGAATACAATGGACTTATTCTAAATAGTGTTGAACATATCACATAGTGAATTTCTAACAGAATAATACAATGGGTTCCCAACTCACCAACGGACATTCAAGTTCAGAATTTACTTTGAATCAGTGGATCTATTTCGCCTTACGTTTTGTTGACCTTCCGTCTGTTATCACACAAGGTTCCATACTGGATTTGCTCTCAGACAACAATAAGCTCCATCGCCAATTTTGAATGTCGAGGAAAATATTTGCACTGGGTATCACAGATCGTTGACAATTCGGGGTTATCGTTATCGTTGACAATTGGGGGTTAATGTGGGAATAGTTTCATCAAGGTAGATCTTGTTTAATGAAATTAAATCATAGTATTAAAAATTGATTACATTTTGACTCTTCAATCGACCTTTTGCAGTAATGTAAAATTACATTTCTCTAATCTTGTTTATTTTTCGTTTTGTATTCCTGTATAAAATACTATACAACTACCTATTTGTAAACATGGTATAAATATCTTTCTGCGTCATTCTTCTTCTTGAATCATATTCCTGACCGATTGACGTCTCCTTTGTAGAGAGGCATCGCTGGCACATTCTGTACTCAACGAATGAATAACAAATGAATAAGAACGATTTAGAAGTGAACACATCGAGAGACATCTAAACTGGCAAATATCTTGGAAACTGTCTAAGGCATCGGGATGCGGTTTGCGGCAATTTGTCGATGATGCAGGAAATAACATATTTCTTTTGTGTGTAACATTCTTCTATCGAGTTATTGGCATTACTATCATTTTTAAATAGAAGTATAACCAGCATTCCAAATTTCACGAAGAGAGGAACAATACGGGAGATGTATTTAGTTAATATTGGAAAAGAAAATAAAGAAAAATGCGTTTCATAATTCATGCATGTACTGTCTCCATAAGTGTCAAAGCAGGACGCAAACTTGCAATTTATTCTCGCAAGACATTGCACATGTTAACATTGGTAAGATAATATTTGCAAATAAGTCTTAAAAGTTATTTAAACGGCACTTAGCATAAACAACACTTCCATGACGAGCGGTCTTGCGAGGGATGGACGCGGGTGTTAAAAGAGTTGAATGTACTACGTTCCAGCAAAATCGCTTCAATCTTCTAAGTTACTAATACCTATTAATTATAAAATAATGAATCCCAACACCACACAGTACATGTTTTGCCATTACCAATCACTATTACTTTGGGAAAATATCTGTTTAATTCAGAATTAGAAATCACAATCTACTAGAGAACAACTGTCAGCAATATTTGTGATGGGCATTCATGATTAGAACTAAGAACTCTAATTGTCATCAATCATAAGACGAGTAAAAATTGGAAGTCCTCGTAATCAAATAATTCCAAAATGTGCAATAAATGCAATGAATATTCTACACAATAATTGTATGATTTTTGCCACTTTTTTTTATTTTGTATAACTCTTTAAAAATTAGTACTGAGTTTCCTAATTAATATATAAATCCATACAAAATATTTTAAAATGCTTATTATCGTAAGCAAATAGTAAACAAGAGCAAAAATTACTTCTTTGGAACAGTGACTAATGTTACTACCAACACAACAAATACAAGTGTGATGTGTCTTATAAAGCTGCTTTGTGTAATCGCAACACAACTTCAACTCACGACTGAGCCGAATCCCTTAAATGCAATTTATCCTCACAAAAACAGTTTTTAATGAAAACATACGTAAATGAAGCATACTTCCATTCCATTATTACATTTTCAATCTACATAGCAGTTTTGACATTTTCGAAGTTCTGAAACCTAATCATATTTGAAAATACGTCAGAGTTATGTAAAATTGAATGTTGTTCATTACAAAATAGAATCATATATGAAGTTTAATTCTTGTTAATTTTAGCGATGTAATTGCATTTCCATTTCCTTTTTAATAAGAGCAAACTTTGAACTACAAACGTTTTTTTTTCCTTTTTAAAGTAGAAACTTTAAAATAAGATTCTGCCACCGTACACTGTCTGCATGAGTAATCATGAATAGTGAATTAACAAATTATCAGCACAATCATTACCAAAATTTGCTGAAAAATAGTTTTCTTGCTGTTTATGTATATATTACATAAATGTAGCTTATTAACAACTTCGTACTGTTTAATTAATAGTCTTTTCTAACGAGTATGCTGCATAGTAACAACAACAACAATAATAATATTAATAATAATAATAAGTAATAATGATCATATTATTATTAATATTATTATTAATATTATTGTTAATATTATTATTAATATTATTGTTAATATTATTGTTAACATTATTATTAATATTATTGTTAATATTATTAATATTATTATTATTATTACTGTTTTTATTGCCATTTATGGACAGTGTCATGGAGTGGAGCACTGTAAAGCTTACGCGGTGAAATGTTATTTTTAATTAACTTATAACTTGTAGAGTATTGTATTATTGGTCAATGTAAGATTAATGAGTGTAAAGTTCAGATATTCTCCCACCACGTTCCAACACTTCATTGCAGAATTAATAATACATCTGCGAAAATCCGAAGCGTACGCGAAGGTGGAGCACGATCTCGGAGCCCGCATCCCGTCTCGCGGAGCGCCGCGCCGCGCTGCCCAGACCCCGGCTCCGGCTCCGCTCCGCTCCGGGCGCCGCCCCCGCCCCTGCAGCCGCCGCGCCCCGCGCGGGGCGGCCGGGAGATGCGCGCGCCGCCGCCGCCGCCGCGACGCTCCCCGCGCGCGCCGGGCGCCGCTCCGCGCGGCCGCCAGTCGCCTCTCGCCGTCGACCGCGTTCGTCCGCCCGCCCGCTCGCTCGCTCGTCCGCGCCGCGCCGCGCCGGCTCGCTCCAACCCTTCGACCTCTCCCCGCTCCCCGCACCCCGCCGTGCGGTTGCAGCGCTTGCGTCGCCCCGGCACCGCGCGCAGCGCGCCCCGCGGACGGCGCCAGCACCTGCGGCGTCGCGACGCTGCTGCGGCCCGCGACGCACGGCTCGCCCGCCGACGCCGACGTCGTCGTCGCCCACGCGGCTCGGCGCCTCCTTCTCTCCGCTTCTCTTCTTCTTCTTCTGCTGCTGCTTCTTCGCCTGCGATGTGATCTTCTCTTTTACTCTGTTGTTGCTGACGGTGCAGCGTGTGTTTCCGGGGTGGGGAAAAGAATTTTTTTAAAAAAAATATATGTATATAAAGTGACTCGGAACATCTGAATACAGTCCCACGCCTCCGAAACGAAAGGAAAAAGAAAGAAAAAAAAAAGATTTGACCCCGTGCGTAAGTGTCGATGTTGATGTACAAAGTTGTGGTGGTTAGCGTGTAGCGGGAGGGGATGAGCGACTAGTCGCAGTGCGCGAATCGCGCACCGGGCGATGCGTGCGTGCACGACCCGTCGCGAGTGAAGTCCAGAGCAGGCTTTTCGGCACCGGAAGCGGAAGGGCCGTCGCGGGGCGGCGGTCGCGCATGGAGCTGGTGCAGAGGTGACTCGTGCTGGTGCCCCGTGGGTGCGTGCGCGCGTGCGTGTGTGCTTCCGAGTGGTGGTGGTGGTGGTGCTCCGGTGGTGCTGTGCGACATGCGGCGCTGGTGGTGGTGGTGGTGGCGGCTGCTGATGCTGTGGTGGCCTCGCCGCGGCGCCGGGGTGAGAGCGTCGCGGCGCCTGGGCGTGGCTCTGGCGGCGACGGCGGTGCTCGCGACGGCGGCGACGGCGGCGGCGGCGGCGACGCCCGCGCCGGTCGACGAGGCCTCGACGCCCGCCGGCGGACGCCAAGGTGAGCGCGCGCGCGAGACGAAACGCTCGCGACGAAACACATGCGGCATCGCGGGCACCGCCTCGACCCCGCTTCTCCACTCTTGTCCCCATACAAATGAAACGCGCTATCTACATACGACGTGATGATGTTGTCAATATGTTTAATTTTATTTTATTTATTTATTTTACGCCAAAAAAGTTAAAACTGCGTATGACGAGCTATGGGGAAAAGTGAATTGTGTGCACATTTTCAAAATTCTGTGATCCCTACACTAAGTCATATACTACTTAAGTTTTGAAAAAAGAAAAGAAAAACAAAAAAAACCCTCCCATGTAATAAAATCTATTTTCAAGGATAAATAAGCAATAAATTTGGGCTCTTATCCATGTTGTCCTTCGGAAAACTATGGATAATGACATACGTCGACTTCTCTCCATTAAACTGTACAATTTAAAACCTGCATTTCCGGTTTAGAAATACGTATTGTCTTCAGAATTTGTTTTCTGTGCATTTGCTGTGTTTAGAATTTGTTTTACTCTCTATAACGAAACTGTTTTCATGCTAGACTTTTTTTATGTCATCCAACGAGATCACCTGTCTCCGGTTCCTGGATTTTTGTCAATTGTTCTCACGCAAATGGAACACATTGGTTGTGTACTTCATTATGATGTTGTCAATGTGTTTAATGGGATCTGCCCACCACTTTTCGTCAGTCAGTATCAATTAAAAACTTGCATTTTAAGTTCGGGAAAACCATTTTTTTAAATGAATATTAACTTATAATTTGCTTCATTTTAAATTTGTTTTAATTTTTGGAGAGAAGTTAGAGATACAAAAATAGTATTTATGTGATTCTTATTTTATGTCATCCGACGTGGCCGCCTGCTTCTGGCTAGAGTTGTTACGATTATTGTGCTGGTTCAAATGCAGCACACTGGTTACAATCGGCATTATGATGTCAATATGAATAATAAGATCTCTCAATTACTTTTGATGAAAATCAGTTTCTATTTTAAACCGATATTTTCAATTTGAGAGAATTTATTTTTAGGAATATTTATTTTTTGTTCGTTCCTGTATTTCTAATTTGTTTCACTTGCTGTAGAAAGCATGGGGCAATTACTGACTTGTATAGATCGAATTGAAATTCTTATTACGTATAATTGTAGAATACAAATTCTTATTTCGGGTTATCATCTGACGTGTTCGTCAGTCTCAGGCGCCCGTCTCTTCAATGATTGGTCTCAGTGTTGGCATTGATATCTCTTCAGAATTCGAATTTTCAATTTGGAAAAAACCAATTTTAAAGAATGTATTTTAACATTTACTGTATCTTATAGCGGTTTTCATTATTTTTAGAGAGCTTAAAAAACTAGCGTTATTTGCGCGAATCTTATTTTTCATCAAAATCCTTCATTTTTCTTTCATCGAAAATTCAACTGAACTCAAATACCATAATAAAGGTATGTATTATTAACGCATTTCGCTTTATTAACGCATTTCTTCATTTTCAAAAGCAATATTATAAACCTACAAATTTCTGATTCCATAAACTTGGTAATCCTTGAGTTTAAAGAGTAAGAATTTTTTTGCGAGACTATGATCCAAATAAACAGGCAATACATTTCCGACAGGCAATGATTAAAAAAATATCCACTTCAGAGTAACTCTGCTAATTTACATGTGCTTGCACTGCCGGTTTAATGATGCGGAACGTTTCTACTTAATTACTTTCTCGTATACGCACTATATACGGAGTTATATACGTGGTATAGAAAAAGTTACGTAATGCTGCGGAAAATCGATTTCGAGATTGCAATGAAAATACACGGTTCGGGTTCCCCTGATGCCGAAAAAGTGTTTTTTCTCAAAACGTCCGTCCGTCCGTTCGTCCATCTTTCCGTCCGTCTGTGAACACCTCTTGCGCCTAAACCATGCCTAGGATTTTATTCAAATTGAAATTCCCTTTCCATCTGGTTCAAGTCGAACTTTTGAGATTTTGAAAAACATTCTTTAAAATTTGGGCGTACTTTACATGAAGCCCCTGGAACATTTTAAACATTTTCTCAGAAACAGCTTCATTTTTTTCTTTCAATTTCTTGTAAGAATAGAGCGAAATACAGTTATAAAGGTGGCATACCCCTGATATTACGTTTGAACGCTATTGACTTAAAAAAGGCTCTAAATTGTTCAATGAAAACTACAATTTTCGACGAGGTTTTACTCTTCCTTAATAGTCTTAAAGTAATATTTCGGTTCTTCAATTAAGAAACGATAAAATTGAGAAAACTGTTAAAGAAAAAGTACTTTGGGCGACGATTGATGGTAGCTGGCAACGGTTTGTGGCAAGTGTGAATAGTTAGACCAAACAAAATAAAATAGAAAACTAATATGAGAAAGTCTGTGCCATTCTCTCGCACCATTCTATTTTGTTTTAAGTTTCTATTTCTGCCACACTATGCATCGGGTGTCTTCAAAATAAACATAGATCGTAAACTGAATGATTCCGTGCCGGTTATTTAAACTCTAGTAATACAACTTTTTATTCATTTCCATGAAAAATGTTCCTGATGTATATACCGCCTCACCGTCGAATTTATAAAGAATTATAAAGGTAATTAAACGATTAATTTTCGATAATTTATATTACTGGTGGTGAACCGTTAATATTAATACTAGCAATAATTTGATATTCCAACAAAATGTTTTCAGTTTAAATTTTCTTTGTGATGATGAAGTTCATGTCATGAGGTGTGGTCTCCTCTTGTTTACTTACTTCATGAAGACCGTTACTTTTTTGTAATTCCTAACATAATATTCCTAATTAAAGTTATATTGATTTAATGTTGTTAATCTATTGGAATTATGTAAGTTAACGCAGGTGGTGTTTTAACACATACGTGTTCTCTAACTAATGTAAAAGGCACTCTAACTTATGAACTTCTTGAATACTGTTTTGAAGTAACATCGAGCCAAATAATTACCGCTGATTACTTTTCATTTTTAGCAATGATAATGAAAGAGTCTTACAAGAAACTCATAGCGTTTGTGATAAATAATTTCTGTTATTAAAGTGAAGTGTTTGATGAGTCCATTAGATCGAAATAGACTACGGTAGTTTATTAGACGCTGTTTTTGCTTACCTACAAAAGCGCAGTGGTGCACGAGAATAATAGCACCACAGTAATTAGTCCGCCAGCTGTTTGAGAACTAAGAATGATTGTGGTAGGTAGAAACGTGTAGGTAAGCAGATATGAAAATAGATAGTATACCGATATTTTCCTTTTGTATTTAAAGACTTAATGATACTTATTACAAAGTGGAGATGGCAGCTATTTTTTTCACCAGAAAGGATATTTTGTCTCCTTGCATATTTTCTCATTAATTAATAAACTGTGTATGGTGGGTAAAGCATGTTATATTTACATGAGATACCAAATGTTTTATTAACGGAGTAATAATCATTTTCTAGAACGGAGTCTCGATGTCTTGCAAGAGCGTTTTCGTCCATTTTCTCCTTCTCCAGCGTAAATGCACATAGTTCTATTAGAATGGAATTAATACATTTCTTAGTATTGCTTCTCGCGTTTCATTCCTTGAAAACAAATATATTATTGGCAAAATCTACTTTATATTCACCCGAAAATTGCCTTTTAAATTTTAAAATAAACCCTTACAGCTCAAAACAAATCAGTTATTGCATCCTCTTCCTAAATAGTACGCTATTAAAACTCATTAAACTATACGAATATGTTTTAAATCACGCAATAGTCAAACTACTGACGTGTTGGTAATTAAATATGAAAATAGATCAAAGTAGCTGAAAATATCTACCATTTTCACAATTAAACGTGAACATCAATCAACCTTGCATTTCATTAGTTATAAAATTGATTCAAAGTTCCAGCTACAGAAAAGTTAATATATAATATTAAAATGCCCCCTTGAATAACCGAGCAAATTGAGATCTGCATCTTTCAAAAATATAAAATAAAAAAGTCAGAAAAGATTTTAAAGACGACTTCTTTAGCTCTGTGTCGATAAGAAAGGAGATTCTTGAGGAAATTAATGACCTGCTTTTATTCTCGAAGGAAACGAAGATTTCGTCGTTCTCTTAAACCGGCACCGAACTTTCTCGAGGTGGCTATCCAACCCATTGGCAAGGAGTGGCATTTGCGGGTTATTGTCGTTCAGGAGTCGACGAAGCGCTAGCTCTGACGGCCTTCTACTTTTCTTTGCCGGCCTTGACTTTTTTTGCCTCCACCAAGAAAACTTTTCTAATATTTCTACTTTCTTCCCGTTACGAATGACGCTTTCACCACGTTATGACCTCTCGTCTGAAGATTACCACTCCTTGTGAAACCAAAAATGTAAACATGAAGACAGAACCTGAAAATGTGCACCTGAAAATAATTTCCCGAATGCCAAAGATGTATCTCCGTATTTTGTAGTTATCCGTACATTTAACTGTGCTCATAAATATAACATTTTTATCTTTTTACGTCACTTATTGGCTTTTTAGCAATTATGATACATTGTTTCCCTTAGTGTGTCGGTATTAGATATTTCCTCAAACATTAATCAGTTTGCCCAGTTTCATATTTTTTCTTCTACAACTAACTATGAAATTCTTGATAGTTGAAAATGAGAGACGCAATTTTGACGAGAAAAGGACGTTATATTACTATAAATATATACTCGTATGTAAATCCTACGGCAATAAATCAATATTTACGACATTATTGATCAGATTGGATGAAGTACACTGAGTTTTGAGGAATGGTGTATGTGAAGCTAATAACTTTGATTTGGAAATATGCTTGACACGACCTTAAAAATGTCATTTTGCATTTAGTAGCATATTTTGTTCTTTATTTTCAAATGGGTTGTGACGCGGAGGGCATTATGTTCTGCTGGTCTCAGAGGAGAGTAGCCCCAGTTGTGTTAAACTGGCAGCAGAAAATTTAGGCCAGTGAAGGTCACTTGCTGGCCCCATCACGACTCACTCGCCGCAACGCCCGCCTTTTCCTCTTTCTCTTATAATAGTAATCATCCGATGTCAGCGCATCTGCGTATTGGGAGGGGAATATTCGGCTGTTATCACGGAGTAGAGGTAGTAGGGAGAAAAAGAGTACGCCTAAATAAATAGTGTCCTCTGTAATGTCTAACATTCACTAAAACGTAGTTTAATATGAATCACATTGGGGTGGAGAGTTCTTTAACCGCATTAAGCTGAAATATATTTCCTGGAGTGATCAATTTTTGCTTCTTATTTGCAATGTTATCAAAAAAATTTTCTCTGATGAAAAAAATTACGGCATTTTTTATATTTCATTTTGTTAAGTACAATACCTCACAATAGAAACTGAGGCTTTATTATTGTGACCTCCAATGAAACGACAGTAGTAGAATTAGAATGAATGATGTAGTAAATACAGTCGACTGAGGTTATAGTGAACTCCGACATAGTGAACCCTCGGTTATAGTGAACTTAACTCACTGGTCCCGTTTCACATACTTACAAATAAGCATATGAAGATTCAGTTATACTGAACCTGAACCGCGACTATAACGTAGGAAACTCAACGACCATGAAATTAATTCCCTTCTGGAAAATATTGTATCGTCTCAGAGCCACAAATTCCAACACAGGGTAGCTTGAAAAAAATAACTTCTGCCAAAGGTCATCATCAAATAAGTCTACCCTAACGTTAAGGCAGTCGACCCGGAATGAGCACCTTACTAATACCACTTGGTTTCACAGCGAAACGAAAGTCGTGTCTTGCGTTGGTGACAACTGGCGGTGGTTTGACCTTTTAATTTTAACCGGTTTGATCTTTTTTCTGTTGGTATACTCGTGATTACAGTATACAGATGTATGTTTCATGTAAAATCATTTGTATTTTAAAGTGTTTAAAAAGTAAATATATTTAGAAATGTTTTTTTCCAGCACGAATATTCAAATTGTACACTTATCAATCTGAATGTCAATATACTAAACATGTAACATTTTTAGAGAGTTCCAGTGATTTTTTATTACGTGTGTTCCTATTTGCTATAGTTCTTTTGTTCTTTATTAAACTTTCTATAAAGGGAAGAGAGTTTTATGAAGAATGAAAGAGAGGCATTTCTGAGAATGACTCAAATTGAAAAAAAAATCTTGAATCTAAGTTTAAATCAAGTTAGGCAGATGAAGATCAGATCTTTCTTTTTATTAAAATAAACAAAAGCCGCTAACCATCGATACTGTAGGTATATTTTTTTAAAGAATGTTGATTAATGTTTGGACATTTTTTCTCTGAGCAGTTTCGTAGTTTGTCAACATTTAAAACAAACGCGTCATAATCACACTAGATAAATTGAAACAGTAGTCCTGGTGCAGCATTGGATCAAAATTTTAAAAATATTGAGTCAACTGAACATATCAATTGAAGTTTGTGTAAAAAAAATACGGAATAATGTCTAATTGTAAACTTCGTTATAAAACGATAGCATGATTGCTCGCTTCAGTGTCAACCTTGGTGTTACTTCATATTCCGTGGTGATGAAGCGTGTTGAGTTCTTTGTAGGCGACAGGAAGTACGCAATTGCCTTGGCCTGGCGATCTCAGCCGTGCCACGCGGAGAAGCGAGAAGTTTCATTAGCCGCTTGCGCCATCCTGCTACCGAACTGAATACTGCTATTTATTTATTTTACGTCAAAAAACAGCTAAAACTGTGTATGATGTGCTATGGAGAGAACTGAATTCTGTGCACGTTTTCAAAATTCTGTGATCCCTACACTAAGTCATATACTACATGAATTTTGAATAAAACAAAGCTCTCATGTAATAAAATCTATTTTCAAGGATAAATAAGCAATACTTTTTGAGATCTTATCAATGATGTGCTTCGTCAAGAAATAATACTTCCTGCCGCGACAACATGGAAACGATAATTTGAATAACTATGTTTCCCATTGAATTCTGAATGTCCAAAAGCAAAACAAGGGGCCATCTCAGCATTTGCTCAATGGAGCATGGAAACTGGACGAAAAACCTGATCGATATCTCGTATGTTAATAGAAGGAATGTGATTTATATGCAATAAAAATAGCGAAATATGCACATATATTTGGAAATATATTTGATAATATATGCAATTAAAAAGGAAAATATGCAAAATAGTGTAATGTAATGTGTAAGCGTAAAAATAAATAAAATGTGTAGTGTGGAAAATATGTTTACAGCAAAAAATATACAGAAATCATATAAATTGTTATAAGTGACAAACATTAAGTCAATGCCTTAATTTTGAAGAACACTAATTTCTTAGGAAAATAATCGGAGATGCAGCTAGTGTACGTTTCACAAAATAAAAAAAATAGGTATTGCAACAAATATATCACTTCCTCTCAAGTCTAATAAAATCTAGTCTCCACGTAGCACGTGGCGAGAGAACTGTCAGTACCGCTTACACGCTGACGGAACTGTAACTGTTGAGCTTCGTTTCGGGGATGAGAGGTGAATATGCTACAAAAATATGCAAAAATGGCCTAAACATGCCAAAATATGCAATTATGGTCAGATATGCGAAATGTGTAAAATAAAATTTGCTGAAATTAATAGTAATTGCCTCAAAACGTGTACAATTTGGTGAAACGGGATATTATAGTTAACAGAAAAAAATGCGAATGTATATAAATCACAGCTCTAGTTATTAGGCGAGTAAAAGGGCTTTCGGAATGTGGGACGGTGTTCCAACAGTGCCAGATGCATTGAAGGATGTCAAGACTGAATTAAATGCAGTCTTCACAAGGTGGAAAGATTACAGAGTGGCAAGACTGCGTTACTTAGACAATGAGAACAATGCAGAATCAAGTATGGACAGAACACGAACTACGGAGAAGGATGTACAGAAACTACTAATGAAGTTCGAAGCAAACAATTGAAAAAAAAAAATTTTTTAAGGACATATAGAATATTGAAATTTTCATTTGGTGCTGTTGATGTATTTTGCTGTATCTCTATATTAATGAAATCAATCTTTATGGAGAACTTCTATTTAATTTTGACATCATCGGATATAGTGAACCAAAAATATTTGTTCGCAGAAGTTCACTATATTCGGAATCTACTGTAAATTTTATCCGTCCTCCATCCTAAGAATAAAGCGAGTTACGTAAAATTCTATTCTACTCGTAACACTTTTAATGAGTTTTACATGAAACATTTCTCATTGAATCTTGTTCCTAATGACATTTCATTATTTTTTTCAATATAATAGTTTTACATACTGCAAACCTTTCTTTAACAGGGGTCAATTTTTTTTTACTCTAAAATTACAAGTATGAAATTCTAATCAATAAAATTCCAAACCGAAATATTTTCATGTTCGGAAGCTAATTAAAATATTTTACAATCTGCATTTATAACTATAATGCAATGTTTATCTAAATTGTTTCAACAAAAATACACCTTTTCACGGTTTCTGTATTAGAAGAAATTAAGCCCACTTGGACTTAGGATGGATTTAGTTATTAGATTATGAAAGACGTTTTTAGTGATCGGCTCTCTCTTCAAACTTCAATAAAAGTGATAAACATTTCGGGAATTATTCTAAAAATATCGTATTTTCTTTCATACTAGAATCTTAAAGTTCTCGGGATTGTTTTGTAATGACTTAAGTTCGTTGAACAGTACCTTGGTTTACCTTGAAAGTTATTCGCGAACGTATTTCATGTATTCTGACGGCAAAACCTTTAGAGCGCAGCAAATGCAGAACTACATTGTTCTGTTCGCCTGCCACACAGAGCATAATCTGATTCTGCACGCGGTGCTTCTGCAACTTGGCCTAGTTGCCAAAGTTCCCTAGCGGCATCTAAATCTTCGTATACACGAGAGAGATGGGATATTGTTGACGAAACTTCTTATTTGGAGTGTTGTCTTTCAATTCTCAAGAGAATTAAATGTTACTACAAGGATCTCTGGAGCGATAAATAAAAATAAATTAGAATAAATTGTAACTTTGTGCATTGCGGTGTCTCCCACTTAAAGTTAGTGTTCACAATACTTAGATATCTTTGAAAAGATACAGCGTTAATTTGCGAAGGCAAATGATATTTCGGATATATTTCCACATCAAAACGGTCTGGAAGAATCTCATGATTTCTTGTCTTTCCGAAGTTCATTCATTACTGAAAGTTAGAAACTGATAAAACTCTGTCACCCTAAAATTGTAGCTATGACATGAGTTTCTTCAACGTAAATTCAGACGAGTTATGAAGAATAATATTACAGTATTGAACAGTATTACAGTAATATTACAGTATTTGCACATTTCAGTATCCTAAACGTGTTTATTCAACTCATTTTCATTTGAAAACGCATCTTCAGCTGTTGACAGATCATCTGAGAAATTGGCAACTCTCAAAATTTTTCATTTCACAACGAGAAATTGTTATGAAAAAAGCTGTTTATTTCGTAGCCACAGATAGTGTATTTTATCGTAGATGTCGGCGGTGTTGTAAACTAGCTTTAAATTTGTAAAAGTAAAAATAAACAAATTTCTTTTAAATTAAAAAAGAGATTTTTAAGTTTATTACTTTTTAAAATTGAAATGATTGAAGGCGTTGTCATTGTCAACAATACTATTTTAGTATTGTTGACAATGACAACGCCTTCAATCATTTCAATTATGTAAATGTCAACTACAACTCACCACTAAACCAATATTGTTACTTTTTTGCCCTACACGAAACAATTAAGTGTTGTTTACTTTGCCCATGCTTTCTTTGTGTATAGGTAATTGGACAGAAAGTAATTTTTACTCTCTTAACGTACTTTGTAGTAAAGTACTAGTAAAGAGAAAGCACTGTAATGATGCAATAAAAAGTAGAGATTTTTCGTCAGAAAAATTCGTATTGTTGGGCCCTAATATCACAAATGTCCTTAAATCTTGTTCCTACATGTAGAAAATTACTTCCTGTAACATGTCATGTATTCAGAATCTATGATTTAATGGTTATTAAAAGTGAAAAATTTATTTACGGTAAAACGTTTTGTCCATCTGTCTGCGGTCAACGCTGGCCCCTGTACGTTACAGGGTTATTTTCTACAATATTCATAATCCTTCATTAAACCGACCGAATTCAAGACTCAAAAAATTTGAAATGGATATTGTGACTTTTGGGAGAAAATAAAAAGAAGTCTCAACAACATTCTAAAACTTTTAAGAAAAATGGCTCCAAATTTTTAAAGTATTTTTCCATCGGAGGACGCCTTAAAAATTGGGGCTAGTCTCATTTTTGTTCAACTCCCGGAATTTTGGCGAATTGAAAAGTAAGTAATAATGCGAAAAAATTGTTCTGAGTAGCACTACTGGTTCATTTGTGTAGGGTAATATTACAATTTGTAATATTTGATATGAATATTATTCTATTTACTCTTGATACCCAGGAAACCTAGAATATCGGCAGATAGTTTTTAAAATATTGCACAACTAATATGTTCCAAGGACGTACTTAAATTGATCGAAATTTAAGTCAAATAATTCTGAAAACTTTAATGAATTGGGAATGCAACTGCACTACAAGAACAGCATTGACTACCAAAATCACTATGAAATCACTATGAAAATGATCTGTCACCAACGGAAACCTGCTTAGAAATAACAACGATCACGGAAATTGTTTTATTACTGACATGCTTACTATCCTGTTTTAAGCTTTTGTCACGCCACGATCACCGTAACTTCCACTGTATCATCTTCATGACAATTCCATTTCTTTCTTCACAATTCACCTTTTTCTCATTGCCTCGATATCTGCCTCAGCTGACATTATTTGCAACTGCGTCTCCTCTCGTTTTTTCTCCCTTCTCATTTACAAAAAGATTCCCTTTCGGCTTAATCCCCTCCATCTCATCCTTTTTTTCATTATCCGGTACTAAAAATAAACTACCCTTTCTTCTCATCCATCTGAACGCACACCTTCACAGCTTTTGTGCCTACCCCTCTTTATCCTATCTGCGTCCACACGACCGTATTCACATTCTTCGTTGGAACAAATGTGCTTTCGTCCCCTTACCTCTATCTTATTTATCAGCACCACCTCCATCTCCCATTCCATTTCCTCTCGTTTTCGCCTCCTCACTTTCCGGCTCCCTCTTCTGTAGTTTCCCATCTCCGTCTTCTTCACCTCCTCCGTCTCCGCTCTCCCCTTGACCACCTCATCTTGCTCTCCGTTTCCTCTCTCTAGTCTCCCTTTATTCCGTATCTACGTCACCGCCCTCTCGTCGTTAACCTTATCTCCATCTCCGTTTCACCTCCACGACCTTTCCTATCCCGTTGGCCTCCTTAGTCTCCCTCTCCGTCTCCTTCGTGCGCGTCCACCTACCCGCATACTCCTCCATCTGTACCACCTCCCTCTTCTTTCCATTTTCTCTCGTCTTCGCCTCCTCTCTTTCCGGCTTCCTCTTCTGTAGTTCCCCATCTCTGTCTTCTTCACCTCCTCCGTCTCCATTCTCCCATTGTCCACCTCACCTCGGACTCCCTTTCCTCTCGTCGTCCACCTCATTACTTATCTACGTCACCACCCTCTCGTCACCGCCCTCGACGTTAACTTTATCTCCGTCTTCACATTTTTATCCTTCCCCCTCTCCGTCTCCTTCGTACGCGTCCACCTACCCGCATTCTCCACCATCTGCACCACCGTCCCATTGCCACCGTTCCAATTCGTTGTCTCTCGTCTTCGCTTCCTCTCTTTCCGGCTTCCTCTCCTGTAGTTTCCCATCTCCATCTTCTTCATCTCCTCTGTCTCAGCTCTTCCCTTGTCGACCTCACCCTCCCACTCCGTTTCCTCTCTCTAGTTGTTCCCTTTTTTCCATATCTACGTCACCACCCTCTCGTCGTTGGCTTTATCTCTGTTTACATTACTTTCTCCTTTCCCCTCTCGGTCTTCTTCCTGCGCGTCCACCTCCCCGCATTCTCCGCGGTCAGCAGCGCCACCTCCCTCTCCCATTCCGTTGTCTCTCGCCTTCGCCTCCTGTCTTTCTGGCTCCCTCTCCTGTAGTTCCCCATCTCCATCTTTATTTCCTCTGTCTCAGCTCTTACTCTAGTTGTTCCCTTTATTCCACATCTACGTCACCACCCTCTCGTTCTTGGCTTTATCTCCGTCTTCACATCTTTCTCCTTCCCCCTCTCGGTCTTCTTCGTACGCGTCCACCTCCCCGCATTCTCCGCGGTCAGCCTCGCCACCTCCCCGCTGCTGCTGGCGACGCGAGCCGCCATGTGTCACGTGGCGGGTGACATAACGGCGCACCCCCGTCCGCCCGTGACAAGTTCATCGCGGCGCGCGCAGACTAACGCGTTGCCACGTGGCCAAGTCGCGCCCCGCCGCGTGACGTGTGTGGCCCGCGCAGTTGCCCAGCGCGCGCGCGCCGCCTCCGCAGATGAGATTGCCAGGCGCTGGCCTCCGCCGCGCGTGCAGAACGGCATTCGGATGGGGCGGTCGCGCGGTGGTTGGTCGGTTGGTTGGTCGGTCGGTTGGTTGTTAGTGATTCCGGGAGCGTCCATCGGGCTCGAGATCATTATTCCCGTAAGCGTGGTGCATGTTTTTTCCTTGAGAGACGGCGGTGATCTTCTCTCGCTGGATGACGAGATCCGGTGCCGACCTATCGTCGGATAGTGGGGTTTCCCCAACCAGGTATCTCCCACCAGCAAGGCACCAGCTCGTCAGTCCCTTAAGCGTAGTGCATGTTTTCCCTCGGGAGATGGCGGTGATCTTCCCTCAGTGAATGACGAGATCCGGCGCCGATCTATGGTCGGCTAGTGGGGTTTCCTCAACCAGATATCTGCCACCAGCGGGGCACCGCCCCCGCCGGAACAAGCTCTAAGCTCCCGACCGGTCTCTCGGCATGTGTGATAGTGTAGTGCATGTTGGTGTGTGTAAGGGATGAGAATAAGATAAGGAAGAGGAAGGAAAGATCGCGCGCGGTCCGTTTGTTAGGGTTCTGCACTGGCATGCGCCCAGTGTTGATCGGAGAAACCACGGGAAACCATCGATCAGAACAGCCGGTCTCTAGAATTCTCCTCCTGACAGCGACTGAATTCGACCTAGCTGACAAGCTAGTGTCTAAAATATTGTCGCTGTCGGCACTCGAACCTAGGACTTCCGGTCAGATGCGCTGCAGGGACATCAGTTGATGCACTGAGCCACCTCTCCCGGTAAGCTCGCACGGGGGGCCGGCTCGGAGAATAATTGTCATCGGTACTAATTGTGCTCACCTCTGTAAATGTTTGGGCGTAATTACGAAATATGCCTGTATCTGGGTGTTCTAGAAAGCTGAGATGGACGCACCTTACCGCCTCTTGACTCGAAGGGTCCCCGTCTCGAATATCTCCTTGTGCTTTTTTTTTTAATAATGTGAGATGATGGGGCTTATCCACGACCCAAATAAACACAGGCACACACAAAGTAGTTGTCAGTCCAAAAGACTTGACCCCAAACCATCGTGGCATTGTAGATTGTAAATTTCACGGTGATTTTGTATTGCGATTTAAAAAGCTGGAGTGTGGTAGCGCAATTCTGGCTTCAGATTTGGATTCAGCGCGTCGAAATACATAGTGAAACATGTGTCAAGTCTTTGTGTCTGACAATTTTTTTGGGAGGGGGTGCTTGTGTAATTCATTTTCTTCCCACTTCTCTCCCCAACAAATGTATGTTTATAGATATGAGTGTTCCCACCTTTGCGGCGAGGAGAGTATGCCCCTTAATGGGCCTACGGGCTGCTAAGTGAGCGCCACCTGGCCTCCACGAAACCTCCCTACCAGGCTCGAGAGCTACCAGCCGCAAGGGGCTTGCAAGTCACTGAGGAGTTATGGTTAGTATTAAGGCTCAAGGTTCACAAGGCTGTAAAAAGGCAGTGGGATGATATAAATGAGGGCTGCGACCATCAGCTGCTGACCAAAAGGATAAAGTAGACGTCTAAATGTACGATGATCAAGTTGAAAAAGCTACCAATTTGATTTGAATAAAACTGTATGAACCATCATTATAAACTGATAATTTCAGGCGTCATAGGTAAATATTGGAATTTGTCCAAGGGCGTTGCGGCAACTAGATGATTGAAGAGCGTCTTATGTGACCACGAGAAGTCTTTTGTGATCAAAATACCTCGGAAATTACGGGTTCCACATTTTGATGCTTGTGCTTGGTAATTCCCGAAGGTCGTTGCGTCAATGCTGAAATGCATATCGAAGCGCCAGCTAAGTGATGTTAAGTTAGTTTAGGTTAACAGGTATCGCGTAAATAGAAATTTATGACACACAATGAAGTTTCACGGTTTCATCAATGACTCTCCCTCAGGTGAATGACTTGTGTGCCCTAACACAGGGCTACAGAACGCATGCAATCTAAATGCACTACACTATCACAAGTCAGGAGGCCAATCAGAAGCTTAGAGCTAGTCCTGGGTTCGACCGGTGCTCCGTTGGGGGGAGATACGTAGAGGTACATTTTCACTTGAATTGAAACGAATGAAAGATTAACTGTGAATAAATAGAGATAACTAACGAATAAATAGTGATGGGTTAACGATGACAAGTTTTGAATGAATAATGATCGGAAACAAATAAATTTACGTATACCGAATGTCTCCTCTGATTACCGGGAGCGGTAGCTCAGTGCATCAACTGATGTCTCTGATGTCTCCGATCAACACCAGGCGAATGCCGGAATGCCTCCCCTTACACAAACACACTAACATGCACTACACTACCACATATTCCGGGAAATCGGACGGGAGCTTAGAGCTTGTCCCGGCTGGGGCAGTGCCCTGCTGGTGGGAGAGTCCTGGTTAGGGGCAAACCCCACTAGCTGACGGTAGGTCGGCGCCGGATCTCGCCATCCATCGGGGGAAAATCACCGCCATCTCCCGAGAAAAAAACATGCACTACACTCACGGGACTAATGACCAAAGCAGTTGACGCGCCCGGAAACACGAAAAAATCAATCAATCAATCTTCTCAGATCGCAGAAAATCGCCGATTTGTGTTTGAAGTTCTAAACTCAATCTCCTCAAATTGCAGAAAATCGCCGATTTGTGTTTGAAGTAGTAAACTCAGAAATGAGGGCGAAGGCATCGTTCCGTGCGTCTGGGCAGCCGCCTTGGGTGTTTCCTCTCGAGTTTCGTTCGTGCTGTAGAAGGGAATTCATTTCATTCCTCGGAGGAAGTTGCAGGGAATTTTGGTAGGTGCGGGGTTGTTTGACCGCGTTGGTCGACAGAGTGTTCAGCAGACTTCCCGCGGCGGCCGCGAGCCCCCCCCCCCTTTCCCCCTTCCCCTCCTGCACCTCCCCACCCCCGCACTGTTCCTGCTGCGCCGCAGAGCTCTCGTCGCTCCGTTAATTGGTCTCGGAATAGTCGCACTCCGCTTTTGTGTTGCGAAGGACTGCACTATTACATTGGGCCTTTTACGGGATGACTTTTATCGCGTTACGGTCTCACAGTGAGGGAATTAGGATTTTTATCGTTTGGCTTGTGGAAATTGAATGAAACAACTTATGAAGTTCATAATTTTTGAGAAATGATGCAAAACCTAAAGAAGATTGCACATGGTGGAACTTATATTATTATTGTTTATTTTTTATAAATGTAGTTATTTCAATATTTTAATTGGTTTCATCTTTTTCTGTTGGTATACTCGTGATTACAGTACACAAATGTATGTTTCATGTAAAATCAGCCGTATTTTAAAGTGTTTAAAAATAAATACATTTAGAAGTGTAATTATCCAGCACGGATATCCAAATTTTACACTTATCAATCCCAATATTATCATACTAAACATGTAACATTTCTTATAGAATTTGATTGATATTTTTACATGTATTCTATTTGTTATGATTATATTGTTCTTGAATAAACTTCATACAAAGGGAAGAGAGTTTTATGAAGAATGAAGGAGAGGGTTTTCTCAGAATGTCTCAAATCGAAGAAAAAAAAAAAGATCTTGAATCCAAGTTCAAATCAAATTAGGCAAATGAAATCAGATCTTTCTTTTCATTAAAACAAACAAAAGCCGATAAATATCGATACTGTAGGTATATTTTTAAAAAATTTTGATTAATATTTGGACATTCCTTTTCTGGGCAGTTTCGTAGTTTTCCAACATTCAAATCAAAGGCAATCATCATACTAGATAAATTAAAACAGTAATACTGGTGTTGCATTAGATCAGAATTTTAAAAATATTGAGTCAACTGAACATTTCAATTGAAGTTTGCATAAAAAGTATGTAAAAATGTTTAATTGTAAACGTTGTTATAAAACGATAGCATTAACGACAATGACTAAAACTTATTTTAAACATAGTAATTAAGGTCACTTCGTACGGAACGTAGAAATAACCACTTCGACATCGCCTTTTATTGGGATATAAGTAGAGATTCGAAGAAAATAATGCAAATAAGAGTGGAGATTCTGCAATAAAAAATCATTCTTAACTATTAAAATAATTAACTAGATCATTGCCAATCTATTTGCAAATTTGTACATCATTTCTCAAGAAATTGTAGTGAAGACGTATGCCATTTATTTGAAGAGGTTTTCATAGATTAAAGTGTTTCTTCACTTTCATTACTTATCTTATTCACTTTCACAGCGCGAAGTAAATTTAATGAGATTCTTTACACGACAGTGTTTTTTGTTTCATGAATACGTAGTTGAATACGCCGCACTTGTAACAATTCAGCCTTTTCAACAAATTTCAAAGAGGATTTTAAGAAATGCGCAAATGGCTCACTTCGTCGTTCTTCAGGGCTAATGAGAGGTGTCCTTTGTTCCCTCTCCATTTCCACAGCATTCGCGTGTGTGATTGATGATCGGGAATGCACCACCACGTCATCAAAGAGTTCACCTCCTTTGATGAGGTTTTGCTCCCAGCGTTAGGGCTGGTACGAGCAACGGAAAATAACATTCGAAAGTGTTCCATTAAATATTCATCGTCTCTTGGTGTTTGCGACGACATAGGGCTACCTTTCCCAGATTAGCACAACATGTGCATAAAGGGCGCTAGGTTACACGAAAGGCAACAGGGGTGAAATGCGGTTGAATCAACTTGCAACGCCGCTTGCAATCATGTAATGGATGTGCGTACTGGGCAGCTGCAAGAGACGCAGCTGGATACACATCGAGGTACAGGAATAGGAGTCAATGAAAGAAGAAAGGATTAAATATAGTGTAAAAGAACATTAATGAATAAAGAAATATCCACAAATATTTTAAAGATAATTGCTGAAACATTCGAAACAAAAATAATTAAGAGAAAATTGTTAATAGAAGCTAACCCCAGGTTCTAATTAGGAAGAGAAATATAAATAAGAGAGTTTGTAAAAATAAATGTGTAAGGATAAAGAGAGATTTTATGAGAAAAACATTTGTAATCTGTGTTGTTGACAGAAGTTAAGAAATGAAAACCAAACGAAGCTCGATTTTGAAAATAGCGTTGGCTGTCTTGTATGCTCCTAGGTAGACAAGTATGCGAATGCATGAGAGTCAGTAGTAAAGAAATTGACCTGGGAATAGAACAGTTTGGCATTTTTATATTGAGAGTCTTTCATTATTAATTTAAATATTAGTACTAGAAAATATTCAAGAGAAAAAAATGCTCGAGTGAAATAAATATATAAAGGTTAAAAAAATTGCGATACATATAAACGTTTTTGTGATTTAATGTAACAATTCTAAAAGATGAGAGCAACTTGATATCTGACGCCTTGAATTTGAGCTCATTAATAAAAACTGGGAAACGAGAATTTGTTGAAAAGTTGTTAAGGACTTACACAAATTAATTATTCGAGAAATAATATAATAGTAGATTTCAAGATGGGTTTCTTTAAACGATTTTTTGTGATCCAGAAAATTCAAATTAATGCAGAAATTGGTCTTTGTTTGCACTCATTTGATTTTTACAAAATCATGTAATACTGATTTACAAGTATAATTAGAGCTCTTTATTCTGTTTCCATTTTTAAATATCCGTTGTTTAAGACTATTAGTTCCATAGATTGCTCATGAAGACGAAGTTTCAATAAAAATAAAATACTTTTGGGGATATTGGGGTGTATTTCAAGTCCATCAATTAGTGTAGACGCGTGAATGTCCCAAATTCAACAAGGGAGTCAAGCAATTGGAGTTATTCTGATCAGACAGAGTCTCAGCAATCGAGATGTTACATAGATAGTGCAACGCTGAAGGGAGGCGAAGCAATATTTGCAACTGGATTGTCATTACAGTCCAATGTTGAGGACGTTGAACAATTAATATTAAATTTTTATACTATAGTAAGTATGGAAGTTTTATGTAATTTCATTTTGTCTTTTTGTGTGTAAACGTGTAAGCCAACTTTTCACCCTGTTGAAGCAGGAGACCTTTGACCTTAAAGGGATTTTGTAGGCTCAATAAATAAAATAAATGAATAAATTATGAAAATAGTATTAAAGCTTGTTTTGTGAAAAGAAACATTCGAAGTGACGAGTATTTGTCAACAAGTTTGTGAACACATTCAGCTATTAATGATAAATTGTTTATAAGTTTTGTGAGAGAAACACTTTTATACAATTTGTATTTGGCGCTGTTATTTTAGGATACAAGAGGTATCAGTCACAAGTGGTAGTCAATATAAAATTACTATGTAGGGAATTTCTGCATAAAAAATTTATATTGCCTACTACTTGTGGTTGATACCTCTGATATCCTGAAATTTTAATCATGGAGTACTTAATATCTCTGCTGCCACGACAGAATTGAGCGTAGTTTTGTTTGTTTGTAACTAAAATCAAAATACATTTAATGCAAAATTATTTTTGTACTTCTTCAAATCCTCAAATTATCGTTCAGTTGTAAAGGAGAATGTCTGAACAGAAATGTATCCCATTGAAATGTGTTATTTCACTAATTTGGATTTGTTTATAAG
Source organism: Teleogryllus occipitalis (assembly GCA_011170035.1). Taxonomy (NCBI): domain Eukaryota; kingdom Metazoa; phylum Arthropoda; class Insecta; order Orthoptera; family Gryllidae; genus Teleogryllus; species Teleogryllus occipitalis. The sequence continues at coordinate 104,602 of BLKR01001059.1, read as the reverse complement.
TTACAAAATGTTATGATGCCTAATTTTTTCTAGATTTTATTCTTTACAACCATTGTCTTCTTTTACGTTATATGTAGGTACCTCGGAAACATTAAAGAGGATTATTTAGGGAATATTCAGTATTCAATAATGTAGATTTCAAAATATAAAAATTAACACTTTAACAAGAAAACGAAGCTATTTCAAGAAAATCGTTCGAAATATTTATTCATACTAATGTTAAACAACAATTTTCGTAACAAATTTGCATTTCTCAAATAAAAAAGGCAGTTTAAACTTTGCTTTAATTAATTCTGGAATTTTGCCTTAATCTTACTTAAGAAACACACTTTGGTTCGAAAAACAATATGTTAATTACTTGATATTATTTTCTCTTTTAAATTCAATTAAACAAATAAGTTTGAAACCAAAATCGTTTTCTTAACCAGAAACTAAAAAATAATTACATAACAAATAACGTCAGGAAAAAGAAAGTTCTCTCATCTCTTAATTAAACATATTTGCGATCGTCTTTGTAGAAAAGTTCTCGTTTCCTTTGAAATACTCATCCAGCATCAATTCCGTCAAACAGTATTGATGCAACATTCGCATATCTGAAATCGTCTTCAAATAATAAAATTTCTATCTTAGAAGACCAAGCAGAATTTTTTTTACCAACATCATACTGTGCTTTAAACAGCACAGGTGGACGGCCATTTTAGTTACTCCAGTAGCCACAACCTTTTTCAGAAGAAGACCCGAGTATATGGGGAACTCGCAAGAAAATAAAGCCGCCGGGAGGGTGGGCTGTATTTTTCTCCCGCGCCCTCTCCTGTGAATCCGCACAAAAACAGCGAGGAACTGGAGCGCCAACGCGACTTTTGGCCCCCAGAGGCCAACGCACGCCCTTAATATATTCGCTACAAATTGCTGCAACACTGACGCCCGCCCGCCCGCAGTCGGCAACATTTGCTTACATACATTTTCTCCCGTTTCTAGTTATGCAAACTTCTCATTATGGAAATGCAAGTTTCTTAAAAGTTGCGCTACACGCCAACTGTAAATTGCACGGGCATTAATACAGACTTCGTTTCGTCGCTCGGCGACTCGTATTTAATCTGCATCCGACTCCGGGGCAGTACAGAAAACATCTGAACGCTCGAAGGAGGCGGAAATGATATTTAGTTACGAGGGCTAATAGCACGGTAATGCGAAATGTTTGTGCTACGCTGTGGAGAGGGCTTTCCCGTAGGGACGGTTATTGGTGTAATCAGGGTGTCGTTAATGAAGAAGTGATTTACTGCAGAGCGTGTTTGTTGCGGGCCGAGTCGATATGTGTGGCGGGTTGACGTTGAGATATTGAGAAGGCTCTGTTAGAACGTGTAACGGAACTACACGCTGATCGTATCTCACGGCGTGTTGTGGGTTGTTTTTCATCCGTTCGTGCTTAAAGCTAATTAGGGCGGAACAAGCAAAGGAATCTGGTCCTTTATGCTGTTTTCTTTCCTTGTTGCTTGGATTACTCGGCGATAATTTAAGGTAAATTTTTACGATCAACTTTAATGTAGATAAACGCTGTTTAGTTTTTCGTATGAATAGAACAGGTTATTTAAGATTTATTTTGTAAACTCATTTATTTATGAGGGAATAGAGATGATATGCATTAGGAATTGCTATGAGTGCAAAATATGGATGTCAAAATAAATCATTGCATGTTTTATTATTGGCTAATGCTTTAGGTTTATGCAGGTGCTCGAATTCTGATAGAGAAAAAAAATACATGACATTATTATTATATCTCTGTTTCCTTATTTTTATTATTAAATTATGTGTTACGACTAAATTCCTATGACCTGCAAAACCATATTAGTTAAGAGTCCACAAATGAAGCTTTGCAGATCCAGAGGTGGGAGCGAATACCAGCTCTGCATTCTCTTGCTTTGTAGCAACTCTGCCCCAAAGGTCCTAGGTTCGAATCGCAACAGTGGCGGATTTTTGTTTCTAGATGCATAGCTAGGTCAAATTCAGCAGCTGTCTGGAGGGGAATTGTATCCGCTGGCGGCTATGATTGGTAGTTTTCCGTGGTTTCTCTCATCAATGCCAAGCGAATGATGGAGCAGTACTTAGCAAGCGCGTCAAGGCCCGCCCACGACTATCTATTCTCCTCATTGTCATGTACTCGCCACCTTACACACACTTACACTAACATGCACTACACTACCACATATCCCGGGAGACCAGTCGGCAGTCTAGAGTTTGTCCCAGCTGTGGCAGTGCCCTGCTGACGGAGATACCTCAAGGTGGAATTCCCCCGCAAGTTGACGTATAGGTCGGCGCCGGATCTGTCATCACTGGCAGGAGTGATAACCTATTTCCCAGTGATAGAAGTGCAAATGGTTTCTCGAAAACTTAAAAAAAATGAAAGCGGTAGGGGTTTGGATTGGGAGGAGGGGTAGAAATCTGCATTTCTACTCGGACTAGTCAAGGGTCACGCACGCGAGAGAAATCGCTTCCGTGAGGGTTTAAGAATTACTGTATCCCACACCAAAAGCGGCCTGAGCAATTTGTATGTGTGTATTGCCTTGATATTTTTCTTGTCACAACTTTTGGATCTCAGCGGTTGTCCTTTGTTGCTTTTGCTGCATTCAAGGATGCGGTGTCTAACACAGCATATGGTTTCATTCCCCTTTTATTCTAAAACACCATAACTATATACAGTATCATCATATATATATATGATATATATACATATTATATATATATATATATATATATATATATATATATATATATATTACCTCGTCTTCGGAATTACCAGGTCGGAGTCAATCGTGAGCCTATGTCCATGATTGGACGTTTAGAGGGATATGGGGCTCGGTTCCGTCTGGTTAGTGTAGAACGCAGTAGTCTAGAAGCATATTACGTAGCATACAGTCTTTGCTCTATTTTTACAAGATAATGAGGATTTGGGGAAGAATTCAGGTTTAGACTCTTTGATTTTTCGGATGTTTATATTACGAGGACACGGCCATGGGCCGAAGTTCCGCACCCGCGTATGATCCAGACTCACTTTGAAGCCACGCTTCAATGGGTCCTTTTTTCGTGCAAACGCGCTCCGTGGACGTTGTTCTGAAGCTCCAGACTTTTGAATCTCACTTTCTTAGCCAGATGTCGCCCTCAGATAACTATATCCTAAGTTTCTGGTTGGGAGTACGTGAGATCTCGCGAGACCGGGAAATTGCCAGAGGATTTCATTTGATCGGGCCGCTCCGGGGGTTCTTTTACAAATGCCACGAGCATGACATAGTCGTTGAGGGATTTTCCACCCATCGATAATTCATTCTCCTCGCCGGGATCGAACTCGCCCACTGGGGTTCAGAGGCAAGTAAGCTAACCACATCCCTAAATCTGGCCCAGCGGGAAGAGCAGGTTTACGGGTGATTCATGTTGTACTGAGAATGCCACAACACAACTGTGAACATCTACGCTTTCACGGGATTAGAACCCACATCTATGGATAGGGCGCACACGTCCCTGAGCCACCCGGATCGTAAATTAATAGTCTTAAATAATTAACAGATAGTTTTAGCTGAGTACTATACACTTTTGATCAACGCTTACGTAAAAATGTTTTGGAGTGGCAGGAAAGAGATGAGTCAAACATCCAAAATGAATGGAACTTGTGCGAAGAAAGAACATTTATAAATAAAAAATATTAACTTGAAACATTCCATTTATTTAGTTATCACCGTGCATTTTATTTAACCAAAATAATTTATCGCTTAGTAAGTAATTTGCTAATTACAGTCGTAATTTTCCCATTTCATTTGCATATGTTGGAAATAATCCCCATTTTGGCCTTCTTAGGGATTGTAATGTTTTACTATCTGTAGTTTTAGTCGTGTTGCCTGAAATACCTGATGAGCATTATTTTAAATATTTGCTATAGTTAATGGATTATAATATTTTTAAAAGTTAACAATTTTCCACATTTGAAGAAAAAATCTTTAAATAGTAAATCATTCTTTTGGTTTAGTAACTTTAACTCCTTGAAAATCAAAAATAAACTTCTAAATAATGGAAACGATAAGAAACACATACAAAATTCAATCCAGCAATTTGAATTACTATGTAAACTAGAAAGCTTAAAGTAAAGGAAAGCATTTCCAGATTCAATACAACTTTTGATTCTCTGTACATTTCATTATGATTTTGACGCAGAAGAGACACTAAAATTGAGATTTGGTTTACTTATTTCTATATTTGCAATCAATTACAAATAAGTGCAAATAAATCTGTTGAATTCGTTACCTTCATGTGGCAGAATTATTTTGTTACATATTTTTCAACGTTAATTTCGACGAAAGCGATTTCGCCAGAAAATCGATGTTAAAATAATACAGAAGCTTTAACAGCATAAAACATTTTTCGGATGATTTTCGACGAAGAAATAAAGCATTTCTTTAGAATTTAATTTTTGTACTATATTAAAACAAAATATAGAGTTTCAAACAAGAGCGGTACGTGTGTGTTAAAATACCGCCCTTTGCTGCAGAATGTGTTTTTTTTTACGAAAACCGTGCACAAAGATTTCCCCTCAGAAATTCAATTACACGAACCTCGTCGGAACCATGTAGCTCATCGGCTGCGTACCCTTCAGCGCGATCATGAATTGCTACAAATTGCGTTCCCCTTCCATTCAAAGGTTTCCAACAGGACGAAAAACGAGCGGAATTCGCGCTTTTTACGATCGTATAAGAGAGATTCCCCCCCCCATCCTTCCTCACCCCGCGTTTCGGCTCTGCTTGCTTCTCTCGCCGCCGCCGCCGCCGCCTCCGCCGCCGCCGCGGAAGGTGGCGGGCGCTTGATTGACTGCCACGCCGCACCGCCTGCGCATGCGCGGATTACACGGGGAACCCCCTCCCTCTCCGGCGGCAGCCGCGGGGCTTCCCCGTGGAGAGCTTCTTGAAGCTGCCGCCCGGGGCGCTGCCGTCGGCGCGGCGGCTGTTCCCGCTGCCCCCCAAGCTCGAGAGGCGGAGCACTTTGAAGTCGGAGCGATCCCAAAGCTGGAATATATATAAAAAAAAGTGTGAAAGAGGACGGAGAGGCAGGAATATTTGAACAGCCGGTCCGCGTATCTGCTCGCCGTCTTTCGCTGCAGCTTCTTTCCCGAGTGAACTCGCAACGCGAGGGGTGCGTACGTTTCCTACGATGGGTCAGATACGACCCGCCGTTTCAAGATGCACATCCCCGGCATTTTTCGTTGTCATGTACTGACAAACGAAATTTTATAATATTAAAAGTTAATTTTTTTATAATATGTTCTTCTTGGTCTTTAGAAAATGTAATTCCTGAAAGCTGAATTTATTAATGGGTTTTGTTCAAACGTTACAAAATCATTTTATTGAGTTAGAGATACTGGCTTTACTCTGGTGTAAGAAAAATGCCGAGAAGGACACACAAATATATCAATTTAGAATTGATTATCAGATAATTTTTTTTCTACAAATGTCTGTCACATATCTATAATTACTATTCAAAACAGAAAAGCATTCTCCGTACTCAATATACTGCTCGTTCTATTATTCTAAATAAAATACTAAAACGACTAATATAATAATGGACAATTGATTATTGTTCAAGAATAAGAGAGACATCACATATAAGGAGATATTTCTAAATTTGTATTAATTCATAGAAACATTTCCTCACCCGCACCCATTTCTAAAACCATACTTGCCCCCTTCCCTTAATACTCTCGCTCTTTCTCATTCTTCTTTTCTTTTTTCTCATTTCCCAGTCTCCCCCTTCTTTCCTTGTGTGTCTTGTTCCTCTAGGAGTAATATTAGTTCCTCTAAATAACTTTAGAGGAACATGTCTTCTTCCTCTAAACTCATTTCAGTTATCTTTAACTTATCTTTGTTTACTTATCTCGTCTTACATAAACCTTATCTGCGTTTTATTTAATTCTTTCTCCTATATATTTTGGGATTTTAAGAGGCCATTCACATCTATAGGAATTTTCACAATTATTGTCAAAAATAGACCACGGAGAGGGAGTTGACCAATTATCAAAATTCTTACGATACTCGTTCGCATTATTTGGTTACATTAAAATTTACGTAACGTTACGAACTGCATATTTTATTAAAGCGCACATTGAACTTGAAGTATTGAAATATTTAGTGTTACGTTCTCGATTTTAAATCGTAAATGCACGCGGAAAAAAAAGAAAAATGTGCTTGCATTTCGATAATATAATAAAACATTATAATAAAATATTTCTGACATTTAATAAAGTTACTTATTTGAAATGGATTATGAAGGGGATTTTGAAATGGTACGTTCAACGCAGCAGGAGGGGTAGAAGAATTAAGAATATAAAAGTCGAGATTTCAAGAACTAAATTTGGTGAACGTGAATTTTAAATGATGCATTTCCGCGTTAGAATTTGTAAGCAGTTGGCATGAACTAACATATCTGGCAATTTGTTTCTGATTAAAATATGTGAATGTGCAGTAATTCTTTCATATCTTGAAACGAAAAAATATATTAAATACGAAAATCAGAAAATATAATATAAACAACTGATATTGTATACAAACGTTTAATGAAGTACTGGGAGAGGTTCAGTGCACCAACTGATGTCACTGCAGTGCCTCTGGCCGGGAAAGTCTAGGTTCGAGTCCCGACGGCGGCAGGATTTTCGACATTAGCTTTTCAGCTAGATCGACTTCGTCGCTGTCTGGAGGAGAATTCTAGCGGCCGGCTGCTCAGATCGGTAGTTTTCCGTGGTTTCTCCGATCAACACCAGGCGAATGCCGGAGCAGTACCCTAAAAACGGGTCACGGACCGCGCGCGATCTTTCCTTTCTCTTCCTTGTCCTACCCTGCCCCCTTACACACACTTACACTAACATGCACTACACTACCACACATACCGGGAGACAGATCGGGGGCTTAGAGCTTGTCCCGGCTGGGGCGGTGCCTCACTGGTGGGAGATATGTGGTTGGGGAAAACCCGCTAGTCGACGGTAGGTCGGCACCGGATGTCGCCATCTAGCGGGGGAAGACCACCGCCATCTCCCGATGCAAAAACATGCACTACACTATCGGAACAAATAGACGCGACTAGTTGACGTGCCCGTAATCACTAACAACCAACCAACGTGAAACGTATGATGTAAATATTCATAGGCGACTTTGCCCTCTGCAGCCACTGCGTTTGCAACCCCTGCGCGGGAACCGTCCGGTTACAGACGCGCTCGAGTTCCGTCAAAGGCAGGGGCGCGTTGTGCGCGGCCGGCCGTCCGCCTTTGTTTCCAAAGTCGTGTGCGTGGGCTCCTTTCTGAAAGTACGCTTTCGCGTTTTTGCAAACTACTTCCTACAAAACCTGAATTCGTCAAAAAGTCGATTTCTTTACGTAGGTGCTTCTGAACATTGCATGTTTCGGATTCCATCTCCTTAATCTCTCCTTGTTGTTTTCTTTCATCTATTCTCCCTCTCTTTATTTTACTTTCTCTGTTTGCTTTCTTTTTTCTCTTCGTTTTATCTCTCGTCGGTTAACTCGCTTTACTCCCCCACTTTCATTATATATCCGTGCCTAAGGTTCTAGTTTATCTTACCTCTGTCTCTCATCTTTCCCTCTTTTTCTCGTTCATGTACATCCTTTTTGATTGTTTTAAATGAAATATTTATGATCATGTAAAAAAAAGGTTTCACTTCATATACTTTTGCCAAAAGAAAGTTTGTTGTTCATTTAATTATATGTACAAAGGTGTAGTTACTTGTACATATTATATTTGTTACTATGTACAAAAGTGTAGGTGTACAGTACTTCAATAGTATTTGAGATTTAAAACATGAAATATTTTTAAATAAAAATAACTCATAATTTAACTTACAAACAAGGATTTAATTCGTATTCCTATACGAAAAGAAAGATTGTCGTTCATTTACTTATATGTACAATGATATAGATTCATAGTATAGTAGCTTGAATAGTATTTGAGATCTAAAACATGAAATATTTTTAAATAAAGAAAACCTATAATTTCACTTCTGAAAATAAATAGCTCTAATATAATAATATATTACTAATGTGGTCGTACAAATTTGCGAGAGAACATTGTAAGTACGCCCAGCATTTACGTTGTTGTGTGATTGTAGCTTTAAAAGAGCAATAATTGCGTTTATATTGTGAAACACGTTTTGCCGACGAAATACCGACCCATAAAATACGTTTGAGGTTCTAAACAATTGTGTTTGCAAACAACTCATTTCGGTGGGAATGTTTTTGTTCCAATCCTTTCACGAGCCCATGAAAATACGGCATCAACAGTGTCATAAATGAGAACCTTTTCGTGCAACAATTTTAACGATCCCCGAAACATTTATCGTCCCTGCAGAGAGACCTCTTTCGAGTGCTTCAAGCTCGAATATTTGCTGCTCTGTTTGCTATTCTATAATCGACGGTCAGAATAATAACAGTTGTTTCCATTGCTGGTAGAACCGTTTCTGTACTTCGTAGGTGTGTTCCTAACCTAAAGTGTACACAAAATCTCATGGTGCGTTTGAGACTCTGAATACGTGATGTATTTGAGAATGGAATGCATTGACGGCTAAAACAGACAAGGAACTTACAATCCTGCTTAAATGTTTTGTTCTAAGCTGCGTTTGGTAGCTTACTGCTAGATAATTCACGCCTATAACACGGGAGAAGTAACAGTGTGAATGCACAGTTTGATAGAATACGAATACATTTGTTGTGCATCCTCTACAGTCTCTCATAAATCAGAGCAAAACAACCAGATAATAACGTTTACTAATGAAATGGCCAATAATTTTCAGAAAATTATTTTTATTAATAATGTTGCGGGTGATCACTTTAATTATTTAGATAAATTATTTAGAAAGGAAATGAGACATTACGCAGCTTATAAAATCTTTTTTAAAGCGTAAAATTAAAATACGTTTTCCTTAGTGTAATTTTACCGAAAGTAGGCGTGAGAGAAAGTTTGAGTTTTACAGTCTCCCTCGATAGGCGCTGGCACACTACTGGCGATGGAATTCGATAGGCGATGGAACACTACTTTGCGTACTGGACACAATCTCATTCTCCCTCACCCCGCTCAAATAGCCCCGCTTCACCTTTGGGAACGCCAACTACCTCATTCTCCCTCGCCCCCGCTCAAATAGCCCCGACTCACCTTTGCGTTCTCCAACCACCTCATTCTCTCTCATCCCCGCTCAAATAGCCCCCTCACCTTTCGGTTCTCCAACCACCTCATTCTCTCTCATCCCCGCTCAAATAGCCCCGCCTCACCTTTGCGTACTCCAACCACCTTATTCACTCTCGCTCCCGCTCAAATAGCCCGGCCTCACCTTTGCGTTCCCCAACCACCTCATTCTCCCTCGCCCCCGCTCAAATAGCCCCGCCTCAACTTTACATACTCCAACCACCTTATTCCCTCTCGCCCCCGCTCAAATAGCCCCGCCTCACTTTTGCGTTCTCCAACCACCTCGTTCTCCCTCGTCCCCGCACAAATAGCCCCGCCTAACTTTTGCATACTCCAACCACCTTATTCCCTCTTGCCCCCGCTCAAATAGCCCCGCCTCATTTTTGCGTTCTGCAACCACCTCATTCTCTCTCGTCCCCGCTCAAATAGCCCCGCCTCACCTTTGCGTACTCAAGCCTGCCTCATTCTCCCTCACCCCCATCAAAATGGCACCGCCTCACTGCACTCAACCACATACTCTCTCGCCTCAAAATGGCCCCGCCTCACCTTTGCGTGCTCAAACCACCTCATTCTTTCCTCGCCGCTCAAATAGCCTCGCCTCGCTTTGTACTCCAGCCACCTTATTCACTCTTCGCCCCCCGCTCAAATAGCCCCGCCTCACCTTTGCGTACTCAAACCACCTCATTCTCCCTCGCCACGCTCAAATAGCCTCGCCTCACCTTTGCATACTCCAACCACCTTATTCACTCTCGCCCCCGCTCAAATAGCCCCGCCTCAACTTTGCGTACTCCAACCACCTCATTCTCCCTCGTCCCCGCTCAAATAGCCCCGCCTCACCTTTGCGTACTCCAACCTTCTCAATCTCCCTCGCCCCCGCTCAAATAGCCCCGCCCTCCCAACACACGTACTCCAACCACCTCATTCTCCCTCGCCACGCTCAAATAGCCCCGACTCACCTTTGCGTACTCCAACCACCTCATCCTCCCTCGCCCCCGCTCAAATAGCCCCGCCTCACCTTTGCGTACTCCAACCACCTCATTCGCCCTCACCCCCGCTCAAATAGCCCCGCCTTACCTTTATGCACTCAAACCACCTGATTCTCCCTCGCCCCGCTCAAATAGCCTCGCCGGCCCTCGCTCTGCTCGGTGTGACGGCGGCTCTCGGCGCGTCCCGGAAATGTACGTTCCGTGTTCGCGTGCACCGCCCCCCGAAAATGCCACTTGCGCATCCATCATGGCGGCCGTGACAGTTCCGGGAGATTAACCCCCTAAAATCCGAACAATTACTTTCCGCGGCCGCCCTCGAGCCTGCTGCGGCCGCGTCGAACCGCCGCGCCACGCCGCCGCTGCGCTCCAGCCTGTGCAGTCGCATTTTGTACGAGGAGCATGTGGAAGTTCTGATCAGATCACTTCTTTGACGCCGGTGGATAAGCTGATACGGAAAAAATTAATTTTACAGGGGAGCAAAAAAAAATTAAACTAATGTTATAAATAAGTGAATAATGATATTCACTTATTAATAATATTCACAGAAGGTGATATTCACGAAAATAGTTTTGTTTGAATATCACCTTCTTTGGAATATCACTAATCCTTGATTTAATTCATTTAAATGTTGATTTTTACTCTCTTGTAAAATTAAGTTTATTACTTATCAGCTTATTCACCGGGATCAAAGATTCATGTTCCTTGCAACGAAAGAGGGCTGATGTCTATGTGGCAACTACTTTGTCTCCACATCTTCGTTGGTCGGGATAATCTAAGCTTTTGAGTCCCGACGGTGACGCTTTTGTTTTGCACTTTTTACATTGCTGGATCGAATTAAATCAGTCTGTAAGATAATTCTAGTGTCCGGCTGCTCTGTTCGGTAGTTTTCCCTGGTTTCTTATATCTTTAACAGATGAATGCTACAGTAGTACCATAACAAACTTGGCACCAACCGCGCGCAGTATTTCCTTCCTCATTCTTGCCCTCTCCTCTTCCCCTTACACACTCACTCACACACTCACTCATACAGCCACACACTCACTCATACAGTCACACACTCACACTCATACACTAACACACTCACACTCGTTCATTCACACCTTCACTCACACACTCAGATCCTCACTCACACACTCAGATCCTCACTCACACACTCAGATCTTCACTCACACACTCACACACTCACTCATACATTCACACACTTACACACTTACTCACCCTCACACACTCACACTCATACACTCACACTCATACACTCACACTCATACACTCACACTCATACACTCACACTCATACACTCACACTCATACACTCACACTCATACACTCACACTCATACACTCACACTCATACACTCACACTCATACACTCACACTCATACACTCACACTCATACACTCATAGACTCACGCATTTAACACACTCATACTCTCACACACTCACACTCATACACTCACACACTCACTTCTATACTCTAACCCTCACTCACACACACTCACATACACATTCAAATACTCGCACATTCACTCACTCTCTCTCTCTCTCTCTCTCACTCACTCTCACTTGCACAGTCACTCATTCTCACTCACGCACATTCACACACACACTCACTGATTCTCACTCACGCTCACTCATTCTCACACTTACTCTCACACACCCATATGCTTGTACCCCCTTGCACTACGACAAAGCTCATGACAGTTATGTTGGGAGCTTATAACTTGTCCCGATTGGGGCGATGCCCCCTGGGAATGATACATGGAGAAACCCCTAAAGCCGTCGTGTAAGTGAAAAAACCCATGTTCTACCCGAGGAGGAACATGAGATTTTAACAAATATTGCTACCGGAAGCATAAAGCCACTAATTTACTGTAACGCATCTAGATCTCTTAAATTCTTTGTTCTTTCTTTGTTGAAATTTCTGTATAAAGCAGCACACAAAGAACGCTCTTTGGCGTAATGTTATGTTCTATTATGAAGCTTTTCCTTGCAACTGATCATACCAGTCCTTCTAGTCATATTTGTTAAAGGACAATTTTTATGCTGTTGAGTTTTTATATTTTTTAACTTGCACAATAGTACATCTTTGCTATTTTATGACCTGCTTTTCTATATTTTTTGTTCAATGCGAAATTCCACGTAAAGCACGGTGAGTAGTATCAAGAAAATCAGCGCTGGGCTCAACAAAAAATTAAATTATTTGCATCCACTGCAATTGTTGACTCTTTGATACTGGCGTGTTATAATGTGGGGTGTGATAGTGTGCACACCTCTTACGAGAAATATATAACAGTTCTTCCGGACACAGATTAAAATCAGTGTTAATCTGGACTGTGTATGAACACGCGTAAAAGCAGCGTGTTAGACGGGGCACATTTCCTATCGAAAACATACATTGAAGGTACGTTTCTTTTTTATTATGCTTTAGGATACATTTTCTGTAGGTAATTAAATAGTGTTTAGTGTAATGATTGTTTTGCTTCTATTTACTTTCGTTTATTCTTCACATGCCTTTTTTCTCTGTAGGCAGACTATTCTGCAGTTTTGAGTTTTCCATCGAAAAAGATAAGAAGTTGATGATTTCTTGTCTTAAATATTGTAAGTAGTTGTTTTTTTTACCGAGATGTTTTGAAACTGCAACTGTTTACCTCTAACTTTAAGTTCGGTACCTTTTAAATGATTTTACGGCTATAGTTGCTGTAGAGGAATATGTTTTGAAGTCCTCTGTGACAAGTAAAGTGATTTTTACTATGTCTGTGACATAAGTGGAGAACTGTATGCTGAATACACAATTATGGGAAACGTATTTTACACATTTTATTTTTTTTATATTTTTTTGTTTAAAATTTATCTGTTTAAATGATAAGTAACCAGGGTTATATATTTCTAAAATTTTTAAGATATTAATCTCATTAGAGCATCATCTACTTCCATTAACAAAGTATTCTTATTACAAGAAGAAACTGGGAACCATTTTATTCTTTCGTAATGTATTAGTATTTTGCTGTAGCTTTCAGAATTTTATTTAGTTGCATTTCTGAATTCAAATGTAAGTTATTAATCGCTGGGCAAAGAACGTAGCTAAGATATACAGATCTAATCAAAGTTCCCCCTAACTATCTTTATATTCACTAAACAGAAAGGTTATAAATTAATTTTATTAGTTATGAGTTTGTCAAGTGTTTTCGTGGTTTCATTTAAGATGCATAATTATATTAAATCGCTATGCGAAATCGAACTTAAACCGGGAAGTTATTGCTATTATTTTATGCATTTACATAAAATACGTACCATTTTCATGTAGTTCACATAAACGTTGGTGATCATTTGCATATTATCCCGTACAATTCACATTATTTGGGTAAACCGCCTACCGATATTTACACTCCCGGAATGTTTGCGCTCATAAAATATGTATTGTTATTTAGTTCGATTGTGTGCTTACGAAAATTAGCAGGTATAAAAACAAAAATGTTTGCGTAAGCAAATCATTTGCTCACAGTAAAAAAATCGTCTGTGGGTAGCAAAAACTCCCGAGTATGCGCAGAACTGTGGATCGTTACATTCGCATCGAGAAAACAAACTGCGTTTTGATGCATACCGCATCGCGCTGGACGTTGCGGCGCTAACGGTTATAGAAATTTCTCGAATAGAAACGCCGACACATCACGTACCGAGGAAGCTTGAACGCATAAAATGGGGGGAAATATCTCTGGATCGCCCGACATGAATGGTGCTGTCGGAAAGTTATTCTTTTGTTCGAGGAATGTGATAGCTCACAGCATTGTGTAGTGTGAACCAGCTATCGACAATATCGGTAAAAATATTACCAAGCTGTCTGAGATATGCGTGTGAAAATTGATCAAAGATGAATGCTAAAGTGCTGAATATATAAGATGCTTCAATTGATGTTATCTTTATTCAATTTGTAAGTAGAAATTTGTGCAATTTTAGAACTATTTTGTAGTTTAAAAAAACTTGAAAATGATCGAAAGAAGAGAAGTTCTTAAATTGCGAAGAGTAAATAAAAACATCTTCGAAAAGAAGAAAACATTTCGTTCCGGTAGACACTTTCAACTTTGATTCTACAACAGAAACATCGTAAATAAGAATCTTTCGCATACGTATATTGCAGATAGATTCATTCCATAGTTAAACCATTCTTTAATTATAAATACTGAAGTCTTATTGAATTCAATCAATTATTTAACGAAAATGAAAATCTTTCGCATACGTGTATCGCAGATAGATTAACATAGTTAAAATATACTTTAATGTTAAATATTCAAGCATCAATTAATTTAATAAATTATTTAGTCTGAGTTTCTTCAATTAATTTTGTCATTTCATTTTAGTTCTTTGTTTACACTTGAGATTTCTTCCACTCGCTAATCATCATAATCAGTTTCTTTAATTCATTTCGTCATTTCATTTTAGTTCTTTGTTTACATTGGAGATTTCTTCCTCTTAGTAATTTTCTAAATTCCACGTCCTCCCCTTTGCTTTCCGTTCCATCGCCAGCATGTTTGAAGTTGAGCTTCTGATCACTTCTCACCAAGGTGAGAACGAGAGCGGAGGACGTTAGGCGGCTGAGAAACAGTAGCAAGCTGGGCAGCGTACGACCGGGGCTTTGTCTGGACGTGTTTGCTCGCCGCGCCTAATAATAAAGTAATCCCTCTGCACAAACAGCAAAGGGCTCGCGCGCCGTGCCACAACACAAACCCCGCGCTTCGCTGCTGCGCCGGCAACCACAGTAGCAGCCGCATTTGCAGAGAGGGACGTAAGTGGAGAGTATCCAAGTGACAGTGCTCTCTCTTTTACTCTTAGTTAAACCCGCTATCCAATGCTGTAATAGTACATTATGAAACGATGATGTAATGATGGGTATTAATACACGAGTGTGATATGACGATACGAGCAAAGTACGAGCGACTATCGTAAACTTCACACGATTGTATTAATACCCATTACAACGAGTTTCATACGGTACTTTTTCTACGACTTTTATAAGTTAAACTTTTCCATTGAATCGTTTCGTGGCAGTCGACGTGCAGGATTCAGCCAAGGCCACCTAGCGGACAGCTACCCTACCTGCCGCAGGTGGCTTTGGTTTACCAGTGCGAGAGAATACAAAAGTTGCTCTTCAATAATTCCGAGGTCACCGTTTTCGCTTTTCTCTTATTTCTGAAGATGCCAACTCCTCCTCTGATTCACTTTCAAACTAAAGAATTGACTGGATTTAAAGGGGAAACACACGGCAGCAACATATAACACAATAATTTGAGTTCTGATCTTAACGTCAGTCAAATGTTCCCTCAACCACTGCGCTAGTCAAATAGGATCAACGTGAAATTACGATCCAGTTTATTTTATATAATATTCCACATACAAATTACTGATAATAAAATAAAAAACTGATAAACATAATATAATATTAAATGCAATATTAATGTACACAATGGAACAAAACATTTACTAGAACGATTCTCAAAGATTAATGAACCATCAATGCTTGGTTTGTAAGCTTCTCTCTTATTGGTCAAGAGCCTGTATCATAATGCAATCTGCATCGTAATGAGTATCATTATGCAACGGATTGGAGCCATCAAATGACATAATTATACACTAGGAGTAGAAAATTGTTGTAAGTGGTGTGTTCTGGATGGTTAGAGGAAACATGAGACGGGGAGTTTGAAGATGTGAGTTGAGTGGGTGATAATTAGTATATACAATAGTTCTGGTTTGGTTCGACGGTTTTCATTTAAGGCATTAACATACGAAGCCTGCCTATTTTGCATTTTTGCACTCGACTGCGCAAAAGCAAAGGATTATACCAAGGTTTTTGTTTGAGCAGTGTGCTGGATTTCACGATCGCCTCACCAGCCTAAACATTAGAGTCGGCATCTGTAGACACCGAAAGGTGAAAATACTTAAAACATGAATAGTTTTAATAATTAATTTAGTTGTTAATATTTAATTTAGTTGTATTCAGTTGGGTGTGATAGTCCAGTGTAGTGTTTATTCACCATTCAAGGACACGTTATAATTATGTTAATGACAATATTTAAACACTATAGAATATTTAATGTTCGAGATGGCTAGAGCGTGTACCGACTCAGGGCCTCGGTCCGAATGGTCGCAGGTTCGAGTCCTGCCGTGGGAATAGCTGTTTGCCCCCTTGTCTTTCATGTAAGAGTGTTGTTGAGGAAGGCTTTGTGAGTGTGTTGACTACAGACCGAGGAGCCCGCAAGTGTGTCTAGTAAAAAAAGGTTAATACGAGTATGTGTTCCATGAGTGATATAATGGGGATCCGGTGCGGATAGCCAAAATTGGCATCCCCTGAAGCTGGAAAACGCCCTACTAAGAAAAAGAAAAGATTTAATGTCAAAGGTACCCCCTGAAGTTACGTGTGTCTGGTAAAATAATTACTACCTCTTGTATCAATCCCTATCAGTTGAGGTGATTCAATTCTTCTCGACGTTTTCTTTTTATCAAACGCGGACTTCATCTGTACTCCCCGAGCATCTTAATTACCCCCCCTCCCCCATTTTCTGTTCGACGGATATTCTCGACATGTTTTCACTACTACACTTGACTTTGAGTTCTTATGCACTTCTGGTTCCATTGCTGCACGTCACATACCTTTCCAGTTTGGACGAATGCACGCTCTTTTAAGTGTTTCAGTTACGTGTGGAGTATTCACTACAATTGCCCATCCTCGGAGCCATGTAGTTTTGAACTCACAGAAAAATAACATTGTAGAAACGAAGAAAAATATTATTGATCCGAAACTAATGTAACTTATACCAATCAATCACGTAAAACTTTTGTAAAATTGTTATTGCTCCTTTCCTTTCCTTTACTTTACTTTGTTCGAAGAAATGAACAGTCAGAAGACTTCTTTTGATTGTAGGTTGCAAACTTCACGTGATAGATAATGCAATCCCTCCATCTCACATTGTTTCACTTGGCTCGTGGTTTAATAATTTTGGAAGGGAATACTATTCTTTTGAAGTGATCCGGGTGTGATTCTCAAAACTTTATAACTCCTCCGCTTTCGTACAAACACGATAGCCGTTGCTGCTCGCTTCTGACTATGTAGCCCCCGCACATGTTTATGCGTATGTCGTGTGTGTGTGTGTGGCTCCCTTCCGCTCCACGCTCCCTCGCAGCTGCCGCCGCCCGCGCGTTCCATGTTCCCAGCGCCGCCGCGGCGGGCGCCCACTGTTTGCGCCCTGCTTTGTTCCGGGCTCCGGCACTCGCCAAGGCCGCCATGCAAATGAGAGGACACGCAAAACCTGCCACCCGCGCCACATGCGGCGGGCGACGCGCCGGTGACTGCGGTCGGAATGGCCACGAAGGATGTGGGCGGGGGTTGAGTGTGGGGACTGGGTTGAATGTGAGGACGATGTTGAGTGGGGACGGGGTTCAATATGGAGATGATGTTGAATGTGAGGACGATGTTGAGTGTGGGGACGGAGTTAACAGTGAGGACGTGGTTGTGTGAGGACTTGGTTGTGGGGACAGTTTGACGTGACACGACGTGGTTGTGTGGGACCGTGGTTGTGTGAAGACGTGGTTGTGTGGGGACGGTGTTGAGGGTGGGGACGGTGTTGAGTGTGGGGACGGTGTTGAGTGTGAGGGGCGTTGTTGAAGTGTGGGGGCGGTGTTGAGTGTGGGGACGGTGTTGAGTGTGGGGACGGTGTTGAGTGTGGGGACGGACGGTGTTGAGTGTGGGGACGGTGTTGAGTGTGGGGACGGTGTTGAGTGTGGGGACGGTGTTGAGTGTGGGGACGGTGTTGAGTGTGGGGACGGTGTTGAGTGTGGGGACGGTGTTGAGTGTGGGGACGGTGTTGAGTGTGGGGACGGTGTTGAGTGTGGGGACGGTGTTGAGTGCGGGGACGGTGTTGAGTGCGGGGACGGTGTTGAGTGAGAGGAGGATGTTGAATGTGGGACGGTGTTAAGGGTGGGGACGGTGTTGAGGGTGAGGACGGTGTTGAGGGTGAGGACGGTGTTGAGGGTGGGGACGGTGTTGAGGGTGGGGACGGTGTTGAGGGTGGGGACGGTGTTGAGGGTGGGGAGGATGTTGAGTGTGGGAACAATTTTGAGTGTGGGGGTGGTGTTGAGTTTGGGAACGGTGTTGAGTGTGAGGACGGTGTTGAGTGAGGACGGGGATGAGGTTGAGCGTCGGGGGCGGCGACGGGGCAGCGAAAGAGGTCGCCGGCGAGGTCGGAGGCGGGGCGGCGACGGGGGCGGTTGGAGGATGGAACCACACCTTGGAACGGAGCCAGCGCCTGTTCTAAGTTGCCAGGGGGCGCGACTTGCACACAGCGACTGCGACACACTTGCGGTCGATGGATGCTTCTTGGACAATAGATTTCTCATGTAATGAAACCAAGTGGCTGCTTGGTTCTCATGGGTGGTTTTGTCACTTTATTATCCCTATCTTCCTGGTGGAAAACTACGAGTATTTTATTAATTTAAATTGAATAAACACTGTTTAAACCAGACAGCCTGGTGCCTTAGAAACCTGGGGCAAGGGCACCCCTCTAAAGTACGGGTCAACCAAATCTATGGGTTCGAATCCAGCGCAAGGTGTTTGTGGATGGAGGTTGTGGTATGGATGGCACGGGAGACATTTTCAGTTCCCTTTGCATAAGCCCGTATCTGATAGCCTAGCTTAATTCTTTGATTTTACAAACAATGACGATACGATACGATATGATCTGTTAGTACGTGGTACGATAAACATTTCACACATCATTTTATGTTCTACTTTACGTCTTTGGACTAAGGTAATAACTGTTTCCTTATTCTCGATTAACGATGCAAGTATTGGAAATGTTTCATGCGTACCTTGGGCATTAGAGGTTCTGGAAGAGATGAACATACATAATACATCGGGAGTGAGAATTGTAAAGAGCGTCTAGGGTTGTAGATGAACTAGCCGAGTAACAATGGTGGCTGAGAGCTTCTGATGGTTTGTGGTTGCCGCTGGATAGAAGAGAAAGGAGGAGTCGGACAAATTGTTAAAATAGAATTAAAAATAAATTTGAAAGGACAAAATTCCTGTTAAATAACTTTGATGTAAAATGTACAGTATTGAATTCCAGAAGAAACCGTTTAAAAAAATATTGATTACATTCCACATTTCAACAGAAATTCTTCGTGGGTGAAATGTAAAAAACACACGTTTTTAACTAGATGTTTTGATTGTGTTAAGAGTATGGTGACTGGGAATATTAAAAGAATGTTAATAAATTTTACATAGTTCGTCAGATTAATTAAATTCTTCATTTTTGGATGGTAAGATTTCTCAAATCTACTCTGTTTAAAAATCAATTTTGTGAGAGATCTTAAGAGGAACTTCTTATTTGTGTCTCCGTACATTTCTCTCTCCCTTCAGTAACGCATATTGCGAAAACCAATAAATTGCTAATTTCAGAGAATATGAAGGATGACACAAAGAGGTTCATCCGACTGACATTCGACAGAATAAAAACAATGATATCAATAAGTTAAAGTTTTATTACTACATGTATTACTAATCATTAATGTAATTATTTATGT
Source organism: Teleogryllus occipitalis (assembly GCA_011170035.1). Classification (NCBI taxonomy): domain Eukaryota; kingdom Metazoa; phylum Arthropoda; class Insecta; order Orthoptera; family Gryllidae; genus Teleogryllus; species Teleogryllus occipitalis. The sequence goes on along the minus strand of BLKR01001059.1, from coordinate 84,831 downwards.
AGTTTCCTGAAAATAAAAGACAATTATTAATCAGTAATGAAGTAAACACGTGAAGAAAGTAATTTCTGTAACAGTGAAAGAAGTAATTAAAGAGAAATAAAATACCAACAAGTAATCTTTGAAGTAGGCTATTTTTGTTATGACAACTGTTTACATTTCTGATATTTAGTTATAAAATGTAAACTCTATAATTAATCGTTGTTTTTCACTAACATTTCTTGCGCCTCAAAATAGAAATTACCTAATGGAGTTTGGTAAGAATTAAAATTCATTTTAAACGTATCCCTTCCTGTGTGTAGAGCGATTATACCGGTTGGATGTAATTCCGTATATACGTTCTGCGTGTATCCCGCAAAGCGCATAAAAGTCACAAGTGTGTGAGTGCAATTGCTTTTACAAAACTCTTTTTAAAACGGTTGTACCGATGCGCAGACAAATACTGGGAAAAATGTCAAATTCTCGGATTTCAAATGAATAGCTCAGATTCAAATGAAAACTGTTCTTGTTCATTCATTGCTTATGTGCAATGCGCATACGTCATTAAATCTCTCGTATATTATTCCAGTAGTATACACAACTTTGTGTCTTTCAACGCAACCAATCTTTATAAATAAGGTCTCGAAAGAGAGAAAATTTCACGGTGTCGCGACGAATTGCACTTTGACTTTAAAAATTGAAGGATTTGTTTTGAGAAGCATATACATTTTTATGTCAAATGCAACCCTCAACATTTGTGCAGAATTTGTAGTTTAATATCTCCTAAACGATTCGTTTTAGAGCTTTAAAACTTTAAATTTTGAGGTTACAGGCCTCAAAAAATCATTTTTCGCGCAATTATATACATAATGAGATCTTTCTGTATTTTCTACTACATTTTTGTCAGTTCGGCGTTTCTTGTTGGTGCTACAGCGTACTTGTTCATATAGTGGTGCAGCTCCGCGTTAAATGCCCTTTGACGATGTGTTGTTGATCAGCGACTCTAGCGTTCCCTGCGGCGACAAAGAAACACTAACCCGATTATATTCGATACTACAGTCGTAATACAGCTTCGTTCTGTTAAAAGTGACCGAAAAGAAAATATTTATTTTAATTTCCTCTCGAATATACAGGGTGAGTCACGTAACTTTAGCACCTTCTGTAACTTTTGAATGGTTGAAGATGTTGAAATGCAGTTTTCAGGAAAGTGCATGAGAAAATAGGGCTAATTGATGTGTGTATTCATTTCTATTATATCACTTGTATTTTACGAGATATTTGAGGTAACTTTGTTTTTTGAAATAGAACTATACATATTTTTTTAGTCTATCGTAAAGAGCGTAAAACGACGAATCCAATGATATACATAATGTCATATGTTAAATAAGAATTTTTTTGAGAAAATTTGATTCTTTTGCGACCAGTTCTTAACGGATATTTTGAATGTAACAGACCGCCACAGAAGGTCACGCAGCGCTCCACTAGCAAGCGTGCGCTCGGGGAAGGGAAGGGATCTTAGTATTTCAAGATACGAAGCATGTCCCAAATATTCTGAACGCTCCTATCGTATCGAGGTGTCAAAGCTTCCTCGGTTCACCGAAGGAGGGGTCGGGGAGGGAAGAAACGGTCCTAAGCCTATGGCGCGGCTCATACGTTGACAGCCTCTCCACGTGCGAAATAGAAAGATAGGCTTAGGTCATCTCTCAGGTCAGATGGGAGATAGCTCGATGAAGGACACTGAGAAAAGGTTCTCTTGAATGGAATCAATAATTATTATTTCATAATTCAATTTTTACGAAGTTTAAATTATGTGAGGTTTTCATTTACATACAAAGTATGCAAAACGTAAACACCGTAACACAAAACATTTACAATAACAAGAATACACTTTAATACAGTTGTTGCTGTGAGCCATATCCTTTTATTTTTTATTAATTAATTTATTTATTTATTACTATTATTGTGTCCGACGATACGTAATACTTCAATATTATGAAAGTAAAAGGAAACGTTCCATTATTACGCTAGATGGTATTTATTTTAAATCAATTAATTAGAAAGAAATTGTTGCTCTACACTAAGCAGTTTTGATCCTGAGTCTCTTCCGAGCTTCGGCCGACTTGGACTGCTTAGAAGAATACTCTGTCCCTACGTGATACGAGAATCTCGTTGTCTCGTTGCCTTCCGCAGAGAAAGAGAATCTCCTTTACCAGTTTACTCCCTTGGCCTTGGCTAGGCGCTTCCCCCTCCACGACCCTTCTCCCTTCTTGGGCCAGAGAGAATGATTCACAGGTCGGACGAGATACGAGAGACTGAATGCAGTTTTGTCCGTCTCTAGTGATTACCTTTATTTACTATTGTTTACTATATTTTGGGAATATATTTTCATTTTAGTGATTAATTATTATCTTAATGGATGTTTCTATCCCTGTGTTATTATTCTACGCTTATTATTATTGTTTGCTCAGAATATGCAATATTCTTTATCTTATTCTTAGTCTGTATTTATTCTTATTATGTTTTGTTTCAAGATCCCATTAATATCCTCTGATATAAAACCCCATTAACTGGAGTTGAAGTAATAAACAATTTTATTACAATACATACTTACGATAAATCCTCATTTTTAATCCTTCAATTTAAAAAAAAATCTGGAAATGGGGAAGGATGGAAAGCAGAGTTCAAGGAAAAAACTACAACAGTTTTGTGAATATTTGGGATATGTTTTGTATCTGAAAATACTAAGATCCCTTCCCTCCCCAAGCGCGCGCTTGCTGGTGGAGCGCTGTGTGACCTTCTGTGGCGGTCTGTTACATTCAAAATATCCGTTAAGAACTGGACGCAAAAGAATCAAAATTTCTCAAAAAAAAAATCCTTATCTAACATATAAGAATATGTATATCATTGGATTCGTCTTTTTACGCTCTTTATGATAGACTGAAAAATATATACAGTTCCATTTGAAAAAACAAAGTTACCTCAAATATATCTTAAAATACAAGTGATACAACAGAAATAAATACACATATCAGTTAGCCCTATTTTCTCATGCACTTCCGTGAAAACTGCATTTCAATATCTTCAACCGTTCAAAAGTTACAGGAGGTGCTAAAGTTACATGACTGACCCTGTGTGTGTGTGTGTGTGTGTGTGTGTGTGTGTACAAATATATATATATATATATATATATATATATATATATATATATATATATATATATATATATTCTAAATTATTTTAGTAATACTGTTCTGGTATTATAAAAAACAACATTCTCTATTACGAAAATAGAAAATGAATACCCGTGATGGTTTGCTCAATACAATACACAGCGACGCGAATCCCAATGCAGAAATGGGTCCTGGGAAACCAAAGAGCCCAGTAGAAGTAATAAGTAGTTTTAATGTATCGTTATTTATTACCTGAAATGGTTTACGTTACATCCAATGATTTATTGGAGGAATTATCAAAAGAATTAGTATCACAATTTATATAATAAAGAATATAGTTTACGTATAGAAAACCTTTTTTCTGTGCATCTACAGTAAAAGTAATTAAAACGCACCATTCTATTACGTGTATACCTACTTTTCTGATAAATAACTTTGATGATGTGGATACTCTTTCTCGGCATTGAAAACAAATTAATCTTGATTTCATGTTTACATAAATATGATTTCAAATAATTTGCTATTTAAAATTTAATTGATCTTGAAAACAGGGGCTCTGTGTGGTCGACAACTTAATAAAAACAGACATTTAATCTCTAAACGACAAAGGTCAGTGAAGTAGGGGCTTAGCAACACGACGCTTCTATTGCCGTCCCATTCTCATACATCGTTGGGGAACATTGCACAGCTCAGGACGAAATGGCGTGTCTCTGCTCGCCCCATTAAAACCCGCCTTTCCCCGCACCAATGGCAGGATTCCGTTCGTACTCTCCGCTCTTCTCTCTCCTATTCAGTTTGCTTTCCTTGTTCATCCACGGTTCCTCTATCGTCTTTCGCCGCTTATTTTTTCACTTCCCATTTCGCTTCATACGTTACCTACTTTTTACAATAAAGCAGAGGGAAACTTGTATGATAAATAGTCCAAAAAAGTCTCATTTTTCTTTCATTTTACTTTTTTACATTAGCACTGTTCTAATGACAGTTTGAATCCCATGTCTCTTTCAACTTTTCCTCTAGTTCGATCCATTACTTTTTTTCGTTGTATCTAAATGAGGCCACAATTGTTTCAATTACGTTAGTATCCAATCTAATTTCACTATCTCATCTCTGGGTCATTCGCAACCAACCTCTTAACACTTATCGTCCCGTTTCGTCACAATCATTTATGGCCCGACTCAACTCCTCTTGCCTATTCATGGACAGTCTCTCCGTCAAATTTTCTTTCATTATCACGACGAGTCTCGCATTGACCTGTGACATTTCGCAGAATTTCTAAACGCACACTGTCACAATAGACGTCACTTTCGCCCTTGCCCTGTAACGCACGTTCTGCTTTGCTTCGTCACGTTCTGCGTTAGGGAGAGGTGGCTCAGAGCGTTAAATGATGTCATTACAGTGCCTCTGATCGGGAAGTCGTACGTTCGAGTACCGACGGTGGCAGGATTTTCGACACAGGCTAGACAACTAGGTCGAATTCATCCGCTGTCTGGAGCAGAATTGTAGCGGCCGGCTGCTCTGATCGATAGTTTTCCGTGGTTTCTCCGATAAACACCAGGCGAATGCCGGAGCAAAACCCTACAAAAGGGCCACGGACCGCGCGCGATCCTTCCTTCATCTTCCTTGTCCTTTCCTCACCCCTTGCACTAACATGCACATACATGCCGGGAGACCGGTCGGGAGCTTGGAGCTTGTCCCGGCTGAGGCATTTTGGCACGGCTGGTGGGAAATACTTAGTTGAGGAAAACACCACTTGCCGTCGATAGGTCAGTGCCATAATCTCGTCATCGCGAGGCAAGATCACCGCCACCGCCACCGCCGCCGCCGCCGCCGCCGCCGCCACCACCACCACTATCACCACCACCACCACCACCACCACCACCACCACCACCACCACCACCACCATCACCGCCAAAACCTGCACTACACTTACGGGACTAATGATCTTTTTAGTTGACGCGCCTGGAATCCAAGTTTCAATCAATCACGTTCTACCTTGCACAGACATACTTCGCTTTGCACCGTCACGTCCATAATGTCACGCCCTTCACCAAACAGTACCTCCCCGCTTCACCCTGTCATATACGTATTGTACCCACCCGTACAGTCACGACCCAGCCCGACGTGTCGTGCCCAGTCACGCATTGCCACGCAGCCTCACGCTGCGTCGGTCACGCCTGGCTGTCGCCTGCCTCCCGCGCTCCGCTCGCCCCCCAACCCCCCACATCGTTTCATCGCGCACGGGGCGGTTCCGCGCCGGCGGTCCCCGGAGTGGTCAGTGTCGGAGCGAACTGGACCCATTACGCCCGCGCGAAAGACAAACGCGAGCCGCATTCGTCTCTGGTGACGCCCTGGCGGCCGGCGAAGCGAGCCCCGAATCAGCCGCCCGAACCGCAGCCCTCTCACTGGTTCCCCTGGGCTTCGGTGGTATTTTTGCGCAGAACGCTCTCTTTCGATTTACCAGCAGCGTGTTTTTATCAATCTGTTTTCATTCCTTTCTTGATATCTCTGGTAGTACAAATAATCGTGCGTGTAATTATCATTACTACTCAGTTTTATCGGGTAAAAAATATAGGAAAAAATTGTTAAATAACTTGATAAAGAGAAGAAAAGGCGGTTCGTGCTGATCAGTTCGCGCAGATCAGTTCGCGCAGATCAGTTCGTGCCGAGCGGTTCGCACCCAGCGGTTCGCGTCCAACGGTTCGCGCGAGCGGTTCTCGCCGATCGGTTCGCGCCGATAAGGTCATGCAAAGCGGTTCGCGCCGAGCGGTTCGCGCCGAGCGGTTGGCGCCGAGCCGTTCACACCGAGCGATTCGCGCCGAGCGGTTCGTCCCGAACGTTTTGCGCCGTGCAGTTCGCGCCAAAAGGTTCGCGCCGAGCCGTTCACACCGAGCGATTCGCGCCGAGCCTTTCGCGGCGAGTAGTTCGCTCGGCAGTCATTTCCCTCCGGCGTCCACATCCCGAGCCTTCACGCCTGGCGCCCAGCGCCCACACTCGCGCGTCCGCATGTGAGCTAATTCCCGCGCTCTTGCTCACTCCCACCGGGAGCGGTAGCTCAGTGCATCGACGGATGTCACTGCAGCGCCTCTGACTCGGAGGTCCTAGGTTCCCACTCCCCACGGCGCAAGGATTTTCGACACACACGTGTCAGCTAGGTCAAATTCTGTCGTTGTCTGGAGGAGAATTCTAGCGGCCGGCTGCTCTGATCGGTAGTTTTCCGTGGTTTCTCCGATCAACATCAGGCGAATGCCGGAGCAGTACCCTACCAAACGGGCCACGGACCGCGCGCAATCTTTCCTTCCTCTTCCTTGTCCTATCCTCTCTCCTTACACACACACTTACACTAACATACTCTACAATACCACACGTTCCGGGAGACCGGTCGGGAGCTTAGAGCTTGTTCTGGCTGGGGCGGTATCCCGCTGGTGGGAGAGTCCTGGTTAGGGGCAATCCCCACTAGCCGACGGTAGGTCGGCGCCGGATCTCGCCATCCAGCGGGGGAAGATCACTGCCACCCCCCGAGAAAAAAGCATGCACTACACTTACGGGACTAATGACCAAAACAGTTGACGCACCCGGAAACACGAAAAAATCAATCAATCTACGAAAAAAATCGCATGTATAATTTGTTCAAATTACGTTTTAAATTTTTCTATTTGTTGAAATGACAAACTTATTGTTCGTAATGGTTTGGACTTCGGTGACAGATATTGACGATTGTGATTAGTTTTAAATTTAGTTCTAAGACACATTTGTATTTTAAGTGTCTTATATAAAGGCTAGTTCATAAGTATCATTGCTGAATTAGGTATAGTTAAAGCTAATAAAATGAATTTCAATTAAATTGAATTCGTGAGTTGACGCCTTGGGCTTGATGCAACGGTCACGTATCGCCTGAAAAACGTCGTCAAACGGAGATTGGAATAAGTGAAACATGTGCTGGTGTTTTCCCAAAAGTGTTACCCTTTTGTGATGTGAATACCTAGAGTATTCGGAAAACGTAATATTTTTCAAAATGTCTAGGGACAAATTGAATTGAAAGGAAACATTCTCAAATACAACTTTTTTAATTGCCTTCTCACGCGTCTTTTTGTTGAGTGGGTGTACCATTAAAAAAGAAACTCCTAATCAAATTGAAGTTTTCAAACTATATTTGCGATAAAACATGCAATTGATGTAATATATTTCCCTGAGAGATTATTCCTTATTCGAAGTTGATTTCAAAAACTTGCATATCAAATAATGTATACACAATTTAATAAACTTTTTGATTATCGTTGCCAAAACCCATATCTGACCTAACACAACAAGTAGCCAGTTCGTGCCTCACAGTTCTCCTTCAAGTACTTGTCGATATACAACATACACACGTAGTTCCAGGGGACCATAGTAGAGGTTGAGTGATATGCTACTTGATTGCTTACAAGACAATGTAGGTGACTTGCGTTACATGTGGGGAAGGGAGAATGCTGCAGTGCGGTTTGCACGTAGGGCCACACAGGGGTCTAGATGAAACATTGACATGGCGTCCTCACGATGACGGCGATGGACTGTATTAACCGACTGAGGGCTTTGCAACTCGCAGTCTGAATGGATGTAACGACAATGGAATAGAGTCGTGTATTTCATGATTGAAACACAACGGAACAAAGCAAGATCACGAGCTCATTGCTATTTGCAATATTCCATGAGATCAAAACAGCAAAGTAAAATCAATTTGACACACTAATGATGTGAAGAAATAGAAAGTAAACTGTCTAATTGTATATAAACCTTTCTGACTCATTTAAATATGACATGGCATTTGATTAAGGTCACGAATATTAGTATATGTTTTTATGTAATTCCTAAGAACCATTTGTGACAAGCCACTAAATAAGAAATATGTGATACCCTTATTTTATATATTGAAATTATATGTATTCAAATTGACAATTTCAATATGTAGAAATTGTCGAAACTTTTAAGAATCTGAATAAAAATTCACAATGTGAAATTTTTTCGTTATATCTTATAATTTTCATTATATTTATAAATTAAGCCAAGGGAAAAATGGACCATATATTTATTTATTTAATTATTGGAAGCACATTGTCCAACAATAAAAAGTTAAATTTTGACGAGGTAACTATAAAAATTCTTTTCCCTATCTCCTTTCGCTCCATCACTCAGGTTCAATTTTCATCTGACTAAAACAAAGGCACTTATTACTTTGCTTAATGAAATGAAATAATACTTTACCAAGAGTTTCTACAGATACTTATTTTTGACGAAATAGTTTCTTGAAGCTCTAAATTTGAGTGACTTATCTTCAGGGATGCACTTTGTTGAGACTCCAAACCTTTAGAACTTTTGTAAATATGAAATTATATTCAATATCGAATTACTGTTTAGTACCAATATTTCATCATAAAACACAAACTTTTTATCACGTATGTGGTGCAAAATGCAATGCTCCCACGGTGGTACGTAGAAGGTCTGCCTTCCGCCAGAGCTATCCATCCACAAAAACTGGCCAAGGCAATCAGGGAAAAGGGCGCCGAGTGAAGGCAGCGCTGATGGGAGACGACGGTCGTGGGGGATGGGTGAAGGGTGGGACAGCGATGCGGTCCAAAGTGCGTGTACCGGCTGCAGAGGGAGAATGCCTGGGGGACACGTTGAAAAGCCGGGGCCCGGTGGGAGCTACCTGTGTAAGCGCAGCGGATACGCTATGTCCGCACGTCATAGTCGACGAGGCAGCTGGGCTGTTGTGGCCGGCACGCCTGTCCGCGGCCGACGTTGTGGAAACGAGACTCTTTGGGGGCGGGGCGGAGGGGGCGGGGGCGGCGGAGCGGGGCGGGGCGGAGCGGGGGGGGCGGGAGCGGGAGCGGGGCGGGGCGGGGAGGAGCGGGGCGGGGCGGGGTAAGGGCGGGGCGGGGCGGGCGTGGGCGGGGGCGTGGGGGGCGGGGCGGGCGGGGCGTGGGGGGGCGGGGGGGCGTGGAGGGCGGGGCGAGGGTGGGGGCGGGAGGCGGGAGGGGGCGGAGCGGGGGGCAGGGGGGGGCGGGGGCGGGGCGGGGCGGGGGTGGGAGGCAGGGCGGGAGCAGGGCGGGGGCGGGGCAGGGCGAGAAACAAGCGAGACGACTACAGCCACGCCACACGGAGCAGAGTGGCGGTGGGGCGGAGGGGGAGTGAATGGAGGGGAGAGGTCACACTGGTCCGAAATGGTCTGAAAAACCCGCATGGATAAAAGAAAACTGGGAGAGGGTGCTAAAGAGCAGCACTTTTTCTCGCCCTATTTTCACGCAAAATTACGCAAAAGAACTCAACATCAGAAGTTAAGAACAAAATTATTGAAAAATTATTCATGACCTTATTTCAAAATCTATCTTTATAGGACAGATTTAACTAAGTGCAAAATCTCAATCTTTAATATTTTAGTTGTAGAAAAACTCCGAAAAAGTTTTTAACTTTTGCAATTTTCGAAAAATCAGGGTTTTCAACGATCATGAGACCTTTCTCTTAAACATCCTTCACACTATCAAACAAAAACATTTAATCAAAAACAATAGAGCCATTTTTTTGAAAATTTGAGGATCCGCTACATCAACCAGATTAATTGGCGAATATCAGTTTTGGTGAAAATCAGCTGAACGGTTTAGCCGTTAGCGTTGTTCACAGATGGACAGATGTTTTGCCGTCAACCGATATTTCGGTACCAAGGGCCAACAAAACATTGATTATTAACATTACGTGTCGGAGGACTTTTTTTCCAAATTTAGCAACTGGATATATCAAGTTTTGCGTTGCAAGGGCCCTGCAATAAACGTTTTTCTATAAAATAAAATCAGGAGGCAGAAACATTTAAATTTACAAATCCGTAAACAGATGAAATTCGACAAACTAATAGTTTGTAGAATAAATTCATTCAAATGCTATTTGCCTCAGATTACATTATCCTAAATTTAATATTAAAATTCGAGTTTAAATAGATGAAAATTTAGGATTAGTCCCATAATTATAAACGTTTATGTATTCAAATACTTATCGATACGGGGTACACTCTATCTTGAAAATATGTCTAAATCGACCATTTTCCATATACTAATTTTCAGCTCTAATTAATCGTTCTTAAACTTCACGTTTGAATGTAAGATTAACAATATGATCTACGTGATGATGTCCTTCATTAAAATTGCAATTTTTAACTATTTCATTATCAGCTCATTAAATGATGAAATAAAAAGTAATAATTGTTTGACATAACTCTTCATGAAAATTCGTAATACTGAAGAAAGGGATTTATATATAAAAGATTGAGTGTGAACGAAATATCTTGTTCCAGTCGAAAACTTATACAATATAAATAATGTTATGAAAATATAAGGGATACATTTTATATTACTTTATTTTATATCTAATACTTCTATTTTGCTTTTTTTAAGAGTTTGTTTTGAGAGTTTTTCACACTTCCAATAATAAATAATTCTCTATAGATAAAATAACAATGAACGAAAAATGAACAAAAATAAGATAAATAAGACATGAACAAATAACAAAATAGTATAAGAAAGTGAATGTGTGACCATAATCATATCTGTTACAAATTTACTATTTTTAGCAAATAAAACCCTTACTTTTGTTTCATATTATGTATTTTTAAAATCCCGTATCCAATTTTTAACTTGCATAACATAATGGAGAATTATAGTAAATCTCAAGAAGCCTTAGGATGATAAAATGTAAGTTTTACATACTTGCAAGACAAAGTTGTCAACCAAAATTGAAGTGAAAAAATATGAAGACAGTGGGAAAAGTGAGTGGGGAAAGTGGGTGAGGAAATTGAGAGGGAAATTGAGAGGGAAAGTGAGAGGGAAAGTGAGAGGGAAAGTGAGAGGGAGAGTGAGAGGGAGAGTGAGAGGGAAAGTGAGAGGGAAAGCGAGAGGGAAAGCGAGAGGGAAAGCGAGAGGGAAAGCGAGAGGGAAAGCGAGAGGGAAAGCGAGAGGGAAAGCGAGAGGGAAAGCGAGAGGGAAAGCGAGAGGGAAAGTGAGAGGGAAAGTGAGAGGGAAAGTGAGAGGGGAAAGTGAGAGGGGAAAGTGAGAGGGAAAGTGAGAGAGAGGAAAGTGAGAGGGAAAGTGAGAGGGAAGTGAGAGGGAAAGTGAGAGGGAAAGTGAGAGGGAAAGTGAGAGGGAAAGTGAGAGGAAAGTGAGAGGGGGAAGTGAGAGGGAAAGCTGAGAGGGAAAGTGAGAGGGAAAGTGAGAGAGGGAAAGTGAGAGAGGGAAAGTGAGAGGGGAAAGTGAGGGAAAGTGAGAGAGGGGAAAGTAGAGAAGAAAGTGAGAGGGAAAGTGAGAGAGGGAAAGTGAGAAGTGAGTGGAGAAAGTGGGTGAGGAAAGTGAGAGGGAAAGTGAGAGGGAAAGTGAGAGGGAAAGTGAGAGGGAAAGTGAGAGGGAAAGTGAGAGGGAAAGTGAGAGGGAAAGTGAGAGGGAAAGTGAGAGGGAAAGTGAGAGGGAAAGTGAGAGGGAAAGTGAGAGGGAAAGTGAGAGGGGGAGTTAGGGAGAAACTGAAGGAAGAAAGTGAAGGAAAAATAAAAGGGAAAAAAATGAATTGGGGAGAAAAAGGTTATTGGAGGTAATTGGGCCCACAGTGCGTTGCGCGCGGGCCGAGCGCCCGGCGTGGGTCGAGCCTGGGTGAGCTGTAGCTGAGCACGGCGGGCGGCTGTGTGGCTTTGTCAGGAGCGTTCAGGTGACGAAGTGACGCGCGGTGTCGTCGGAAGGCGGATGATGCGCTTTGGCTTCAGAGCGCGGACCATGAGCGCCGGAATGCCACGCCCCGAGTGAGGCTGTTTACTAAGCGAATGAAACACCTGCCAGCCTGCTCGCGTTTTGTGCCCGTCCACTGGAACGTGTTAGTGCTGAACACCCACCCACGCCTATCCACCCCCATGACGCCCGTCTACCTACCTACCCACCCACCCATCCACTCACATGCCCGCCCAACCACCCATTCCCACTCGCCCACACATCCACTCGCCCACACATCCACTCGCCCACACATCCACTCGCCCACACATCCACTCGCCCACACATCCTCTCGCCCACACATCCACTCGCCCACTCTCTCATCCACCCGTTCACACACCATACACCCACCCAACCACCTACCCACCCACCTTCCCACACACACACACACTTATCCACACACCCACACACCGTCCACCCACCCACTTACCTCGTCCACCCACCCACCTACCCATCCTCCCTCACACCCGCCCACCCGCTCGCCCGCTGCACCAGAATAAATACGCGCGTTTCTTTTGAACGGCAACGCCTCTTGATGCAGATATGCTCCACACTCGTCACTCTGTCAGCTGCCACTGCGTTTTAAGCGACGTCACATGCCCTTCTTTGACGCGTCGCGCATCGCTGAGCAAAGCCCCTTTGTGGTAGATGGATGTGTCGTTGCGTGGTTTTATGTATTGGGTACGTTTGTCAGCATCGTGCTTGTAGATAGTTCTTATAACTAGAGCTTTTGTGCAGATGAAAGTTTCCGAAAAGCGATGCATGATAGAGAATGAAAAAATAAATCTCATACTATAGAGTAATCAAGCTCATGGCTTCTGAATAGCAATATGCGTATCGTAATGTTGTTGTTTTTGACTTTTGGCATGACTCGCATAATTATTTGTTATTATATAAATGAATTAAATTGTATTGCAATTCACTTTAATATGAGAATATTAACAAGTGTTATTTTCGCGATTATAATAAATGTTTAAGAGCAGCTGTAAGCAACATAAATAACTAAAACAAATTAAATATAATATGTTGTGGTTTTTCTGTGGATCAGAATTCGGTTGAAAAAAGAAGAAAAGTGTGCTATTAAGTAAATGTTGACAAACTGTAGATCTACCAATTTTGTGATGCTGTTCCCTACACTTCCGCGAAAGTAAACTCCGCCCAATTACGACTGCTTGGCGAACCTTATTTTTGTTCTTTAATTGCGGCAGGTTTGGTTCAATCTGTAATGGCCTCCCTATTTGTGGGGGTACAAGGGCAAAGAATCATATAACTAGTACGAAATTAATACCAGTTGCATTGACTAAGCTAATTAGAAATCGCAACACTAAAGGGAAAGAGAAGAATTGTCAATTCTGAATATTTCAATTATCAAAATTCGAACTAGTCAGAAATATAAGGGAAATTAAAATTTAATTGGCTCATAGTGTAGCTTTCGGTCATATGTTTCTAATGAAAATACACATAATTAAATACACAGTTAAGTTTATGTAGTTTGAGAATGTGACAAACACTATTACTCTTCCAAGTTTTTAACCTTATCTCATATTGGTGGCGTGACAGAAATCCCAAATTTATTTCGCACTCTTCACGTTTGCTTTTTGGCAATGTTACTGTAGGGACTTATTGGAAAATGTTTGGCTTCAAAATATTCCCAGAAATTTGACGCCATGTTCCACACTTCTGTAAAATTATACTCTCAATGGGACGCAAACGTAATCCAATGTACTTTACGATGAAGCCAGGTTATGACGACGAGATGTAAGATCAGATTCAAATGACACTTGTCAATTTTTTGCATTCCATTTTAAAATTTCATAACTAAAGACCGCATTCCCATGTTACTACAACTTTTGTTTGCTAACTTAAAACTGGATAAAACCTTGACAGAAATTTGAATCATGAGACGAACGTTATTTTAGTACTTGTTTTATTTTACATGAAATTGCACGTTTGAGAGATTACTGCACGATATTGCACGCATTGGTCAATGCTGCCTGAAAATTGCACATTTTAGGGTTTTACTGGACGAATTTCCAAGATTTCTAGTTTTATTTCATAAAATATAATTCTTATGTAATCAACGTGTTTTAATTCGCATTTTTAAAGGTTTAATTTAAATTTGTCCTATTGTGTAATTAAAATTTCTGAGGGATTACAGTAGGGAGTAGGGATATACGGTGTTGCTACGAATTCAGTCCGCGACCCTTGGTTGCGGCCGCTCAACCAACACGGTCTATCCGCGGTCTATCTTCCCGATCGGATCATATATCCGTTTTGTCAGTCTTCACTGAACTTCCCAACACGAGATTGCACGCGCGAGTCACATTTGACCTCACGTCCGGGCACAAAGCTTAGTGGCAAAATGGGTGTCAAATTCAACGAATTTCTCGGAACAGATATTGCCCTACGAAATCGAGAGAGAATGAAGGCAGTTTTTGACCGCTGTTAGCTGCGTGCACACGTACGTCAGAGTAAGGTTCGAGACACAGACATGTGTAAATATTCAATGAAGTTTTTTCTGTCTGAAACGTATCATAGAAGATATAGTAATTTCACAGAATATTTTGGAATGTACATTTTGTAAATTATAATCAAAACAAGCAAATTTCTTGTATAACTAAATTATTTTTGGTGTCTCAAGTAATTTTTTGTATTTTTTAATTTTTGTATTTTCATTTATTTATTTATTTTACGTCAAAAAGAGTTGAAACTGCGTATGACGTGCTATAGGGAGAAGTGAATTGCATATTTTCAAAATTCTGTGATCCCTACACTGATGTGAGTCATATACTACATATAGTTTGAAAATTTAAAAAAGTGTGCTAACTCAATTTTGTAAGTAATATTTAAAGTGTCAAATACCATTTGTTTAAACTATATGTATAAACTGATTATAATAAAAACACTAAAATTATAATATTTAATTCAACGTAAATTTCACAAGAAAAATGTAAAATAAATTGAGAATTGGATTAAATGAAGATTTTAGGCTTTATAACACAATTTTGCAAAATGTTGATATCTTTATTCCATGTTTTTGCACGTTTGTGTTTTTTTACTGCACGATTTAGAGAGTTTTACTGCACGAAAATCCGGTCTTTATAACATTCCACTAAAGTCAGAGAAGCAACAGTTTCATCTAAATTTGTATTTTAGTATTTTCGAATACCGTGAGACTTTCTTTACCTTATTTCACGAAGCCATTCTCACGAATTGGTTAATAAAATAGCATACACTTTGGATTATACTGAGATATTTATGTAATTTTTCTATGAATAATACTATATTTGTATTACGTTCTTTTCTGCAATATTCCTCTACAATAAACATATTCCTAATTTTCTCCTGATACATGGTTTAATATGCTGTTTTTTAGGTACTATCGTAACCAAATTTAATATTTACGAGTCTCGTCAATACTTCCTGTTGATGCTCTCAATAAAGAGGAAGCGGGCTGGCCTAAATTTAATGCAGATGCGTAAACATTTTTATGGTTTTACCTGAACGAGATCGTTTATGCCTCTTAACTGAAAAACTTCCGAGAATAAGACGGAACGGCAATGAGCCTCAATGAGCCTCAGACGGAGTTACCATCACAAGGTGCGACAAGGCACACCAAAAGAAGGACATAGGTGCAGTGGCCTGACTTACTTCACTTTTACAAAGACCAGGCTTTTCAGTGTTTGCTCTCTCCTTACCTGTCTCCATCCTTTCCTGATAACATATTATGTGAGGTATTATCAGTGTAACTTTATACCCTTATTATTGGCGTATGCTTTATAATGTATGAAATATTGATTTTACTGAAAAAAAATCTGCTGAAGAAGGAAGAACAACTCAATAGAAGTTTCTGTAATAATTGGGTCATTCTGGATGTGTCTCTCAGAAGGCATGAAAGGTTTACTATTGCTGTTGTTCTTGTTCCCCATTATGTGCTTATGATTCTTGAAATCAAAAGAAGTAATGTACAGAAGTAACAGTATAAAAATAGTAGTAGTCTCGTGTTATTAACATTTCAACAGCAAAATATTTTACTCAGTATGTAATAGAGAATGACGAATGAGAATTGAAATATAAAATGGAGAAGTTCTTTGACACTGTTGGGTCTTATAGTTATAACTCGTAGAAAATACGAGTAAAACCACAGATTAAGAGATCTACGTAAATATGTTTCTAGGGCATGACAAAAACCAAACGAGGATGCCAAGATGAACATAGAGAATACATATAAGAAGGAGGAGTGTAAAAAAAACCTCGATAATTAAATTTTAAAAAATATGAGAAGGAAAAGTTAGTAGGAAATGTGTTACGAAATGTCAACGCAATGTTTGTTTAAAATATAAATTGATAAATATTCAACAAAATATTTTATAATTGAGTATTATAATTATTACATTTTTATTATCAGCAATTACCTTAGTGTGTTAAGATTGATTGATGATTCCGGTCACGTCCACTATTTAGGTCATAAGTGTAGTGCATTTTTTCACTGGGTGGTGTGGTGGTGCCGGTGATCTTCCCCCCACTGGATGACGAGATCTGACGCCGACCTACAGTCGACTAGCGGGGTTTTCCACAACCAGATATCTCCCACTAGCCGAGCACCGTCCCAGCCGGGACACGTTCTAAGTCTCCGACCGGTCTCCTGGTATGCGTGGTAGTGTAGTGCATGTTAGTGTAAGTGTGTGTGTAAGGGGAGAGGATAGAATGAGGAAGAGGAAGGAAAAATCGCGCGCGGTCCGTGCCCGTTTGTTAGGATACTGCTCCGGCATTCGCCTGGTATTGATCGGATAAACCACGTAAAACTACCGATCAGAGCAGCCGGCCGCAAGAATTCTCCTCCAGACAACGACTGAATTCGACTTAGCTGAAAAGGTAGTGTCGAAAATCCTGCCGCTGTCGGGGCTCGAACCTAGGACCCCGGCCAGAGGCACTGCAGTGACATCAGTTGATGCACTAAGCCACAGCTCTCAGTTGTGCTAAGAATAATATGTCGAAAGTAAGGGGAAAAACCTAGATAGATGTCAGATATTATCAAAAGAAAACATACAGTGACGTAACATTTGCCTACCACTTGTAAGTTAAAGTCGCAGCACTGCATATTCCGAAACACCCAGACGGCGCCCAGCGATCCGAATGGAGCAGGCGCCCTGCCGGGTCCGGCTGCCCTCGCAGTCGCGGGGGTGGGGTGGGGGACGGGAGGGGGCGCGGCAGTTTGCGGTGACGGTCGCCCGCGTCGATGGAGAGCGGGCGGCGCCGGCCGCCGACTAAATTATTGCGCAATTTAGGGGAACCTTCGCGGGCGCGCCATCGCTCTTTATGGGGCCTCGCGCCCCCTTTCCCGTCACCCCGCGCGCGCCGCCTCCAACCCCGCGGGGTGGAGACGGTGGAAGCTGCAAGGTCGGCCAAGGGGTCGGCAGGAACTAGTTCGACGTGTGGTCGATTCAGGATAACCGAGAGCGGTAGCTCAGCGCGTCAACTGATGCCACTGCAGCGCCTCTGACCGGGAGGTCCTAGGTTTGAATCAAGACGGAGGCAAGATTTTCGACACTAGCTTTCCTGCTAGGTCGAATTCAGTCGCTGTCTGGAGGAGAATTCTAGCGGCCTCCTGCTCTGATCGGTAGTTTTCCGTGGTTTCTCCGATCAACACCAGGCGAATGCCAGAGCAGCACCCTACCAAACGGGCCACGGACCGCGCGCGATCTGTCCTTCCTCTTCCTTGTCCTATCCTCTCCCCTTACACACACACACACTAACATGCACTACACTACCACAAATTCCGGGAGACTGGTCGAGAACTTAGAGCTTGTCCCGGCTGGGGTAGTGCCCCGCTGGTGGGAGAGTCCTGGTTAGGGGGAAACCCCACTAGCCGACGGTAGGTCGGCGCCGGATCTCGCCATCCAGCGGGGGAAGATCACCGCCATCTCCCGAGAACAACATGCACTACACTAACGGGACTAATGACCAAAACAGTTGACGCGCCCGGAAACACGAAAAACTCAATCAGGATACGAATTGGGATGTGGCGATGGTAGTGTGGGAAAAGCGGTAACGTCTGTTGGAGTGGTGGAGATGCGGAAAAGGAAAGTTGTGGATGGATGATGAATAAGAACGTTTGAAGTTCGGTATTTAGGAACTTGCACAGGAGATGATTGGACGTTTTTGAACATATTTGAGGGTGGTTGGATATTTTTTGAATGCCACGGAGTTTTAGTTATGAAGGATTTTTATGAGGGTTTATATGTTATGGCAGGATGCTTTTGTGGGTTGGAAGTCGGTTGGAAGGTTTTGGGTTTAGTTGGGTACATTGTGAAAGAAAGAAAAGACAGAAAGAAAAAAGAAAATGATCAAGATTTTGTCGAAATTTATTAAGGTTACTATTAAGGTCGACTATTAAGGTCTGGTTTTCGATGGTTTTGGGAGAGGGTTAAGAACTTTTGCGTATAATTTTAGGATGACGTTGCTGGACTGTGGAGATCCTTGTGGGTTTTTATTGAGTGATTAGTCCACCCGTTTGAGGGGACGTTTGAGAACGCGGTGACTTCAGGTGCAACGATCGAGTCAAGAATAGTGAAAAAGGGTGGAGATGGAGTGGGTGAGAGATGAGAAAGCTTTGCGACTGTGTGGTTGACAGGGCATGAACCTTTCGCTGTAGTC
The DNA here is from genome assembly GCA_011170035.1 of Teleogryllus occipitalis. NCBI lineage: Eukaryota > Metazoa > Arthropoda > Insecta > Orthoptera > Gryllidae > Teleogryllus > Teleogryllus occipitalis. The sequence continues at coordinate 66,257 of BLKR01001059.1, read as the reverse complement.
GGGGAAGACTTTGGCCACGAGGGTGGGTACAGAGATTACCTTACGAGTCTAGGGAGAAGGGAAAGAGAGAGTGAGTGTTTCTAGGAAGTCTGCGGAGGTTTCACGTCGAGTGGTTGGAGGTTTGGCATGAATAAAAAAAGTGAGTCTGGGAGGTTGAGAATATTGAAAAGTTCGGAATCAGAACAGACGAAAGGGAGAGAGTGGCGCTGGGAAGAAACTATTCAATCTAATATTGAAGATAACTCTGTACTGAAGGCATTCTCCCAAATTGCCTGCATCCTCTCAATTGGACTGCCTGCAATGTACGTGATTGGTACTCCGACCTCATTCCCAAATCCAGAAATGTTCGTACAGTGTAGTGGTCTATTAAACTGAAGACCAAAAAGTAATTTTTACCAAAAGGAAAATCAATTTACGTCGGTACACTTTTGTACAGAAAAAAGAGCAAGGCAATGTTATGCAATTGGTAAAGATGTTTTCTGAGAATTTTGGTGATGAAAGTAATGATGGTATCAAGATGTAATTGCGTTGTCATGTTTCTGTCAGTACTAATTATCAGAATGATTTAAAACGTATTGACAAAAAATTTTTTTTCTGAATTTCTCCATCAATCTTTGTAAATGAACTCAATTAAACCCGTACGTTAATGTTATGTTAAACACTACTAGTAAAATTTCTAATTACAACATTAGTGCTCAACAATATTTACTTTCCGAACATTTGGAAAATTGGCAATTGTTATGATGTGGCAATCACTTCACTAGATAATAATATAACTGAATTAAAATGTTAATAATGTGAAGCTTGCGAGAGAGTTATTGCGTTTAAATCAGGAAGTGTACTTCCGATGGTCACACTTCAGTTAGTAAGTGAAATCTTTAGCACCTGTTACCATGAGGTTCTTCCGAATTATGAAGGTGATGTGATCTGATTAAAGATTTTTAATAATTTTATTGAATATGAATTTATTGGTTTGAAAAGTGTATTTAGTGTATAAAAATTAAAAGCACTAACCCAATTCAAGTCTTTAATATAAAAATCTATTGTTTATTTCGGTATTGAAAATACGCGGCAAGAACAATACAAGGGAATGAGAATAAATAATAAAAGTACGTGATTGCATGTAAGAGTCATATTAATCCGACTTTTCTCAAATAGCGGTATTTCCGGGCCTTTTATTTATTGCCCTTGTCTGGAGAGGTAAGGGAGATATGAGGCGATCATACGCATTTCTTTCGCCGTATCCAACATACTTGGCCTGCGCGAGGTTCTCTGTCGTAATGCAGATACAGAAACTAAGACGATGTGTATTAGAAAGCTACAACTTCATTTTTCACCGGCCAAGAATTGAACCCGGGACCGCCACACAGAAAACTAGAATGCCGCCCATGAACCACCAGAGAAGCTAAAAGTAATAAAAGTATGAAAACTAAAAATATAGACTCATATGAGGTCTTTACTATAAAAAGTTGGGAATAAACCGTTTTGGGGGCATTGAAGTTACGATTTGCATAAGGGAACGCGAATAAAAAACGGTCCGGGTGGAGGACGTTCGCGATGGACCACTGCGCGCAGCCGGTGTGTGTGTGGGGGTGCGTGGGGGGGGAGGAGAGGGCGGACAGCTGGCGCGTGGGCGTGCGGCGGGGGCCTGAGGGAGGCCGAAGCGGGACGCGGTCACCCCTCTGAGTTATGCCCGCAATTAGATCGGGTCCGCACCCGTCTCCCGGCGACGGCCTCCCCCGGCGCACACGTTCCGAAGCGCTCTCGTGCGTCCGACGTCGCCCCCTCTACAGCGCCCCTCCTTCCACGCGCCACCCACTCTACAGCGCCCCTCCTCCCACGCTCTACACCATCCCTCCTCCCACGCTCTACACCATCCCTCCTCCCACGCGCCGCCCGCTCTACTCCACCTTCCTCCAGCGCGCCGCCTGCTCTACTCCACCCTCCTCCCACGTGCCGCCCGCTCTACACCGCCCCTTCTCCCACGCGCCACTCGCTCTACACAGCCCCTCCTACCACGCGCCGCCCGCTCTACACCACCCTCCTCCCACGTGCCGACCGCTCTACTCCACCCTCCTCCAGAGCGCCGCCTACTCTACTCCACCCTCCTCCCACGTGCCGCCCGCTCTACAGCGCCCCTCCTCCCACGCGTCACCTTCTCTACACGCTCCTCCTTCCACGCGCCGCCTGCTCTACACCAGCCTCCTCCCACGCACCGCCCTCTCTACACCGCCCCTCCTCCCACGCGCCACTCGCTCTACACAGCCCCTCCTCCCACGTGCCGCCGGCTCTACACCGCCCTCGTCCCAGGTACCGCCCGATCTACACCCCCTTCTCCAACGCGCCGCCTGCTCTACAGCGCCCCTCCTCCCACGCGCCGCCTGCTCTACAGCGCCCCTCCGCCCACGCGCCGCCTGCTCTACACCACCCTCCTCCCACGCACTGCCCACTCGACACCGCCCCTCCACCCACGCGCCGTCCGCTCTACACCACCCTCCTCGCACGCGCCGCCTGCTCTACAGAGCCCCTCCTCCCACGCGCCGCCTGCTCTACACCACCCTCCTCCAACGCGCCGCCCGCTCTACACCACCCTCCTCACACGCGCCGCTTACTCTACACCCCCTCCTCCCACTCGCTGCCCACTCTACACCGCCTCTCCTCCCACGCGCCGTCCGCTCTACACCGCCCCTCCTCCCACACGCCGCCCGCTCTACACCATCCGTCCTCCCACGCGCCGCCCGCTCTACACCGCCTCTCCTCCCACGCGCCGCCGCTCCCGCTCTGGCGCAGAGCCCCGTCAGGAGCGCGCGCCCCGTCCAGGACCTGTTTCCCCGGCTCGGGTCTCCGCTTAAGAGATATCGCACAGCGCCCGCCCGCGCTCGTCACACCTCACGCCCTCTCCGCATCGCACCGCCTCCCTCGGCGTTTCCACTTTCCGACGTCCTGTCGCTACCACCTGCTCTTCGTCTCCTCCAGAACAATCCTTCTACTTGGTCGAATACATTGCCTGGCTTAGGGAGAATTCTAGAGGTCGGAAGCTCTGGTTGGTAGTTTTCCGTGGTTTCTGCGATCAACACCAGGCGAATGCCGGAGCAGTACCCTACCAAACGGGCCACGGACCGCGCGAGATCTTTTCTTCCCGTTCCTTGTTCTATCCTCTCGCCTTACACACACACACACACACACACACGCTAACATGCACTGCACATATTCCGGGAGACCGGTCGGGAGCTTAGGGATGTCCTGGCTGGGGCGGTTCCCCGCTGTTGGGAGATACCTAGTTGGGGAATACCCCACTAGCCGACGGTAGGTCGGCGCCGGATTTCGCCATCCAGCGGGGGAAGATCACCGCCACCTCCCGCAAAAAACACACACTACACTTACGGGACAAATTATCTCGAGAATTCACGTGCCCGGAATCACTAACAACCAACCAATCAATACTTCAAGGCACACACGAATGCTCCGCTCCTCCCTTCCTGCGCTGCTCTGTTCTGGTCTTCTCTGTCTAGTCCTGGTCTTTCTAACTCAGACCTGCTCTTCTCTACCTGCTCAGTACTGTCCTTACGTCTACACCGCCCCTCCTCCCACGCGCCACTCGCTCTACACAGCCCCTCCTCCCACGTGCCGCCGGCTCTACACCGCCCTCGTCCCAGGTACCGCCCGATCTACACCCCCTTCTCCAACGCGCCGCCTGCTCTACAGCGCCCCTCCTCCCACGCGCCGCCTGCTCTACAGCGCCCCTCCGCCCACGCGCCGCCTGCTCTACACCACCCTCCTCCCACGCACTGCCCACTCGACACCGCCCCTCCACCCACGCGCCGTCCGCTCTACACCACCCTCCTCGCACGCGCCGCCTGCTCTACAGAGCCCCTCCTCCCACGCGCCGCCTGCTCTACACCACCCTCCTCCAACGCGCCGCCCGCTCTACACCACCCTCCTCACACGCGCCGCTTACTCTACACCCCCTCCTCCCACTCGCTGCCCACTCTACACCGCCTCTCCTCCCACGCGCCGTCCGCTCTACACCGCCCCTCCTCCCACACGCCGCCCGCTCTACACCATCCGTCCTCCCACGCGCCGCCCGCTCTACACCGCCTCTCCTCCCACGCGCCGCCGCTCCCGCTCTGGCGCAGAGCCCCGTCAGGAGCGCGCGCCCCGTCCAGGACCTGTTTCCCCGGCTCGGGTCTCCGCTTAAGAGATATCGCACAGCGCCCGCCCGCGCTCGTCACACCTCACGCCCTCTCCGCATCGCACCGCCTCCCTCGGCGTTTCCACTTTCCGACGTCCTGTCGCTACCACCTGCTCTTCGTCTCCTCCAGAACAATCCTTCTACTTGGTCGAATACATTGCCTGGCTTAGGGAGAATTCTAGAGGTCGGAAGCTCTGGTTGGTAGTTTTCCGTGGTTTCTGCGATCAACACCAGGCGAATGCCGGAGCAGTACCCTACCAAACGGGCCACGGACCGCGCGAGATCTTTTCTTCCCGTTCCTTGTTCTATCCTCTCGCCTTACACACACACACACACACACACACGCTAACATGCACTGCACATATTCCGGGAGACCGGTCGGGAGCTTAGGGATGTCCTGGCTGGGGCGGTTCCCCGCTGTTGGGAGATACCTAGTTGGGGAATACCCCACTAGCCGACGGTAGGTCGGCGCCGGATTTCGCCATCCAGCGGGGGAAGATCACCGCCACCTCCCGCAAAAAACACACACTACACTTACGGGACAAATTATCTCGAGAATTCACGTGCCCGGAATCACTAACAACCAACCAATCAATACTTCAAGGCACACACGAATGCTCCGCTCCTCCCTTCCTGCGCTGCTCTGTTCTGGTCTTCTCTGTCTAGTCCTGGTCTTTCTAACTCAGACCTGCTCTTCTCTACCTGCTCAGTACTGTCCTTACGTCCTACTGTCCTACGTTCTGCCTTATGCTACACCGTTCATTGTCTACACTATCCATACTTTGGTGTCCTTCGTCCTCATGCTCTATCCCATGATTCAGAAGTACTTTTCGTTTCTTTCCCACACATCCTAATTCATCTCACGAACTAACATCTTTCCGTATCACATCACCCATCGCACTTCTTTATGTACTTTCTCAATACTTTAGTCGATTGAACACACTAAAAATCAAGCAGAAATATTCAATTCCGTCCCTGTCTAACTCATCCCAGCCCATCCTAGCGCATCCCAATTCCCGGAAACCCACCCGCCCAATGCAGCCCGCCTTATCTCACCGAAGCTGCCGCCCTACTCCGTCCTTTACCTGTCACAGCCCAACTCATCTCACTGAGCTACCTACTCCATCCTTACCATTACAGCCCAACCTCATCTCACCAGCACTCGCTCCACCCTACCAACTCATCTCACCGCAGACTACCCTACTCCATCCCTACCTAGCACAGCCCACCACCAAGCACAGCCCACATTTCTTTAACCGCCTACCCTTCCCCATCGCACTCCGTCCCACCTCCAACCCGCACCACCCCTCTCCACTCCGCCCCAGTGCACCCTTCCCCTCTCTAACTCACCCCACCCCATCCCATCCCTTTCCGCTCCACCCCCACTGGTAGGGGTAGTGGCGCGCACGCCGTTGGCCCCGCAGTGACGCAGCCGCGCCGCGACCCGTGGCGTGCGTCGCGCCCATTACGTTGCGTCCGCCCAAGGACGGATGCCTGCCAGGCATTCTGCGGCCGCTTTATTGCGCGTGGACTTCACAAACGCTGTCTTCAAATTTAGAAACATGGCAGAGCGCGGCGCTATAAACGTTAAGCGTTTACGTAGAGGTAATGGTATACGCGGCGTTTAGATTTGTCTTCCAGTGTAATGTTTGTTCGGGGCAATACATTCCGCTTTTGTCCGTTGTGCTTTTGTTTTTATACGAAAGAATACTTTCGATAACCACTTATTAAATTGTTTATTAAATTTGAAGTAGTACGTAATACTCAAAACATGCAACTAATAAGCGTAATTGCGAGTAACTTTGAGAATTAACTTTTTGAAGTAGAAATCAATATTTATGGAATAGAGACGGCGATAACTGAAAAGGTCAATTACAAATAATAGCATTAGAATGATCAGAAACATTTCTTTACAACTGAATTTAATTGTGACTTTTAAGTGGATAATGACAATATTTTCCTAAGGTTGGAATGCTCCTTTAATTAGCATTAAAGTTTAATTTAGTTTACAAATTTTAATGCTATGTTGGCTTCGCAATGTGTATGTCTTTATTTGGCAAATTACCATACTGAACCATGATTCAGTTCGGAGAGAGAAAAATACAGGCCTGTTCGTTCTCCAAAGGACGAAGGTGGAGAACGCGGAATATTTTGGAACAGTGCAAAAAAATTGGACTAAAGCCCCGAAGTTATGACGAGTAATGGCTCGCACTTTTCAAGCCAAAGCGAATAAAAAACGCAAAACCGAAAATCCCGTATTAATAATTTATAAATCTGTTTCGGCGAGACCAGGTATCGCAGAAATCAAAAAGTTGACATATTTATTTCTTCCGCTTTGAAGTCATGAATTTCAAACATCCGTTCGTCCGTCTCTCTTCAACGAAGCCTCGAATGAAAACAAAAACTGCAGCGACCGACGCGTCGACATGTGATTCAGAAATCCGTCGACAGTTTCGTCACCGCTTACAGATTGCGCTTGTCACGGTGAGTTCTGTTCCGCAGCGAACATTCAACTCCGAAATTTGTTAAGTAAATTCAACAATTTGATATTCCGTTTGCGCGGAGGAAGCAGCTGTGGCGAAAAGTTATTCCTTAATGGGTTTAATTTAGAGTAGTAAGTTGCGTTAGTTAAATACGAAGTAGGGGTGGAGGAAATTCAACATTCTGCACGCGAGGTCTTCCTTACCCCCCACCCCCACCCCCGCCCCCCTGTCAGGCAGCGCTGCAGGGTTATGGGGCGCGCCTGCGGGGCCGCGGCGGGTGGTAAATAAGGGAAACAGAGGGAACAAAACCGGCGGAGGAAAAGAAGAACGAGTTTCGTTTTCAGAACAGAGTGGAAATAACGCGAAGCGTTCCCGCTGCGGTGGAGAATGCTGCAGAAGTGACGGGGATAGCTAGCACGAGGAGGAAGTAAACGAGGTAGCGGTGGAGGGATTTACAAGAGAGCAGGAGACGTGTGGACGTGTCGTCGGTGGAGACGGTGAAAGTTGTGACGAGTGGTGCGCCCGGGTAGCGCTGATCTGTGCCGGAGCAGTACCCTACCAAACGGGCTACGGACCGCGCGCGATCTTTCCTTCTTCTGCCTTGTCCTATTCTCTCCCCTTACACACATACTTATACTAACCTTCCTCTGCCTTGTCCTATTCTCTCCCCTTACACACATACTTACACTAACATGCACTACACTATCACATATTCCGTGAGACCGGTCGGGAGCTTAGAGCTTGACCCGGCTGGGGCGCTGCCCCGCTGGTGGGAGAGTCCTGGTTAGGGGGAAGCTCCACTAGCCGACGGTAGGTCGGCGCAGGATCTCACCATCCAGCGGGGGAAGATCACCGCCATCTCCCGAGAAAAAAACATGCACTACACTAACGGGACTAATGACCAAAGCAGTTGAAGCGCCCGGAAACACGAAAAGATCAATCAATCAATCGCAGATGTGTGTGAAGGTGGTGGCGACGGGAAGAGTGTTATGAGTGAGTGCAGAGTCTGGATTCAGTAGCGAAGGGATGTCATGAGGGAGTCTTGGGTGGTGCGGGAGGAATGAATAGTGGTTGAGTAGTGGGTGCTAGGTGAGTGATGGATGGTGGGTTAAGGGGGAGCGGTGAATGGTGGGTGAGAGGTGGATGATAGGCGAGTGGTGAATGGTTGATAAGGGATGAGTGGTGGATGGTGGGTGAGGAGTGAGTAAGGGTTGAGTGGAAGGTGGGTGCATGGGTGAGTGAGAGTGAATGAGTGGATGGGTGAGTGAATGCGTGGATGGGTGAGTGAATGAGTGGGTGGGTGAGTGAATGAGTGGGTCGATGAGGGAATGAGTAGGTGGGTGGGTGGGTAGGTGGGTGAGTGAATGTAGGTGGATGAGTGAGTCAGTAGGTGAGTGAGCGAGTAGGTGAGCGAGAGGGGTGACTGGGTGAGTCAGTTCAGCGAGTATGTGAGTGAGGGAGTGGATGGTAGGTGGGTGAATGAATGACTGGGTGAGTGAGTGAACGAGTGGGTGGGTGAGTGAATGAGTGTGTGTGTGTGTGTGAATGAGTGGGTGGGTGAGTGAATGAGTGGGTGGGTGAGTGAATGAGTGGGTGGGTGAGTGAATGAGTGGGTGGGTGAGTGAATGAGTGGGTGGGTGAGTGAATGAGAGGGTGGGTGAGTGCAAATGAATGAGTGGGTGGGCAAATGAATGAGTGGGTGGGCACATGAATGAGTGGGTGGGTGAGTGAATGAGTGGGTGGGTGAGTGAATAAGTGGGTGGGTGAGTGAGTGAATGAGTGGATGCGTGAGTGAATAAATGAGTGGGTGGGTGGGTGAGTGAGTGAATGTAGGTGGGTGAGCGAGCGAGTAGGTGAGCGAGCGAGTAGATGATTGAATGAGTCAGTTGGGCGAGTATGTGAGTGAGCGAGTGAGTGGATGAGTGGCTAAAGGGTAAATAGCAGATCGGCGAGTGGATGGTTGTTCGATAGGCAGTTGGAGGAATGCGAGTGAAGGCCAGAACGGGCGGGGCCAGAAAAAACCGTACTGGAGGGTGAAAGTGCGTTTGGGACTGCGAAGGGGCGCCGAGCGACAAAGTAGCTGATATATGCGACTAATATGCCATACACGGCGCCGCCCTCTCTCTCCTCTTCGCGGTTCCCATCTCCGCGCCCACCACCGCTTTCTCCTAGCGGAGCCCGCGCTAACCTGCCGGGATGCATAACTTTGCGCCCCCGAATCCCGGAGCTTCAGAGCCCGCTCTCTGGCTTCCTTCCGCCCTAATATTTTCTTAAAGGCGAAGGACGCTGCCGGCGCTGCTGGCGCCAGAACCCGAGCTTAGGGCGGCTGTTAATATACATCACGCTGCCCTCTGGCGCACGTTTGCGTAAATTTGATCACGCTTCCTCGAGACGGGGCTGTTCCAAAAATTGAGGTGGAGTTTTGGGCTTGAAGGTGGATAAGGGAAAGTGTCATGAAAGGATGAACCTTAAGATTGTTAAGATATGCATCAAAAGTGTTTAGTGAATTTTCGCATTTGTTTAATCCTTATTGGTAGGCGCGATTTGATAGGATCCAAGAACATACGAGCTACCTTTTGACCACACGACAATTTTATTCCATTTTTATGTGTAGTTATCAATTAATCGCATGAATGAGAATATCCCCCTAAAAAGCCTCCCCCCTAAAAAACAAGAAGACATCTTTTACAAAAAAAAACTATACAAATCATAAAACAAAATACAGAGTAAATTTGTAAGGAGGCAATTTGAAAGCAGTCGACATTTAATCAATAATTAAATGTGATTCTCCTGAACTGCATGACTTTGCACTTGGAAATTGAAGTTAGTAATCATTTCTGAATGGATTCTAATTAGTCTTTGCAAAACTCTGTGCTTTAGTATGCACGTCAAGTCTAGGGGAAGATATAAAAAAAACGAGATGATTTTCTCTGAAATTTGTTCGCAGAATCATAAGAACATTTCCGCTTTTGCAGAATTAAATACTTTAAATTCGAAGACAAATTGATCATTTAGTTATACAGGATGCATTGCCAATAAATTACTTACTACGAGTATAATAAAGGATAAACAGAAGTTGTAAGGAAAAACGAAACCAGACTGCTATACTGATTTCTTGTGCTGAAAGATAAATATTTCTTATTTACGTACAAAATAAGACCTTCAGTTATTGGAATAATTAGTTAAATTTTCCCTCTAGAGGACGAAAAGATTTCCCACTTCCCTCGTGATGTAGCACTCTACCGCCCGTCCGTTCCTTGTCAAATTAAGAAGTGAACTGAGAATAGAGGAAAAGGTAAAAAAGTATAAACGATTGCTGTTTGTCGGAGATATGAACAATTAATTATTACATCGATTGCAGAATTTTTCGGCAATCACCCCGCCCCCGCGTGAGCTGATGAAGGTTAAATATTTTTATAATTTTATGAAATACATGTTTTTGTAAATTATTTCTTATTTCTTAAGGGTATGCCAGGATTTGTTAAGGCTAGTGCGTGTTGTAATACAATTCCCAAGATTAATAATTAAGATATATGCCATATTTGTGTGTGTTTCTATGTGATATCCGTTTTATTTTCTTGGAAGTTAATGAAAACCAATTAGACAAGAGTGGTGTCTAACCTAAAAAATGGTTGTTTCCTAGATTTAAAAAGAAAACTGCTTATTTTGTGTTTTTACCTTTATTTACGATCAATTTCAACAGTTGAGGAAATGATTTATCTAGGAAATCTAAATATATCTTGATATGATCATCTGCCTTTTTTCTTATTTCAAATATTCGACCATCCTTCCCATTTCATTCTTTTCTCGTCAGTATTGTTCTCCACTCAGTCTATTGCTGTCCAAGTACTCTTCACTTCATATGATGAAAAACTGGCTCTTCCTGCCAGATTTTATAGGTCATTCTTCTTTTTTCGGAAAATACTCTTGTTGACATTGCAGTGGCATTTGAATACCCAGATGGTGAAATTTTTAGTTGAATATTAATGAATATTTTGTGTTGATTATTTGCACATTTTTATCAAAAAATTGGGAGGTTTAGTAGTGATCTCTTCTAATTTAATATATACATGTTGATCTAACACTACATTATTTACTATTCGATCCTATAACCGTGGTGAATGATATTTGAGTATTTAAACCGTGGTGAATGATATTGTTTTGGAGTTTAACAAGTTTTGAAGTATTGTTTTATTTTATGTTTTCTTTTACTGCGTGGAAGCACTTAACAAAGTGGTCGCAGAATTTGTAACCTAGCAAACTTAGCACTAGAATTGCCCTAAAAATGAATATTCCTATTTTTCATAAACTGTTTAATCCATTATAAATTTAATCCATCCTAAATTATTTATCCTTCCTGTCTCTATAACGAAAATACATTTTCATTCTATGGACACCGTAGATGATTACACAACATAAATTGTGGGGACCCTGTTGCGTTAAACGATGCCAAAGTAGCGAGTTCTCATTGCGTTTAAGCGAGACCTTTCGCCTGCCGTATCTCTCAACAGACCTACACGCCGTTCTTTTTATTGATTATACCGTGTTTCCGGGCGCGTCAACTTCTTTGGTCATTGGTCCCGTTAATGTAGTACATGTTTTTCCTCAAGAGAGGTGAACTTCCCCCGCTGGATGGCGAGATCCGGCGCCGACCTACCGTTGGCTAGTGGGGTTTCCCCCTAACCAGGACTCTCCCACCAACGGGGCACCGCCCCAGTCGGGCCAAGCTTTAAGTTCCCGACCGGTCTCCCGGAATATGTGGTAGTGTAGGGCATGTTAGTGTAGGTGTGTGTGTAAGGGGAGAAGATAGGACAAGGAAGAGGAAGGACAGATCGCGCGCGGTCCGTGGCCCGTTTGTTAGGGTACTGCTCCGGCATTCCCCTGGTGTTGATCGGAGAAACCACGGAAAACTACTGATCGGAGCAGCCGGCTGCTAGAATTCTCCTCCAGACAGCGACTGAATTCGACCTAGCTGAAAAGCTAGTGTCGAAAATCCTGCCGCCGTGGGGAGAGGGAACCTAGGACCTCCCGGTCAGAGGCGCTGCAGTGACATCAGTCGATGCACTGAGCTACCGCTCCCGGTACGCCGTTCTTGAAAGACTCTCACTCGTGAATGCTCGCGTTGCTCATTCCTCGCGTCTCTCCCAACCCCTCCGCTCATCCCACTCGAAATACCCACCGCCCCATTAAGTGGAAATTCGAGAAACTCTTCATTAAAGCAGACGATCTTAATGAAGTTATTCTATCCCAAGTTAACATTTCAAATAAATTGAGGAGTTTTGAAATAAGATATACAAATATTCAATGAAAAAAGTCAATTATAAACATACGTATTGCTATTGAATTATTATTTCGTTAGTAAAAATGCGCATATTGAATTCGCAACGTATATTACACTAAATAATGTCGTAGGCTTCGGCGGCCAGTCATGATCTGGGTTGTCTGGGGGACCGCGTCGAAGGCTGAGATACCGATATTTCGACCATCACATCGTGGTCTTCTTCACTCCAACCCTGAAGAAGACCACGGTATGATGGCCAAAACGTCGGCATCTCAGCCTTTGCCGCGGCGTCATCCGGACAGCCCAAATCACGTAAATTACGCTGCAAGGCGCGTTATCTTGCACAATACGGAAACGATATGTGCTAGGTCAATGGACGTGATTTTCGTAACTCTTTCAACAGGCCACGCGTTACGTATGTGATACCATAATCAAAAATTACAATTTTGACCTTGCATTGCATATTTAGAAGTTAAGTTCTTCTTGGTTCAGTATTAGAGTTCTGTTTCAAAATCTACAGTAAATGAAAGAGAATGGTTCTTGCTCTATGCAATTTTATCACATGGTTTATTAAGATTCTTTGATAATAAACGATTGAAAGTTTTCTTGATAATAAACTATTAGTATCATATTAAATAAGTTTTTACGGTCAGCACCTGGTCTTAGTAATATAACACATCAGTCAAGGCTTCAATGTATTAAAATATTTTCACTCCCAAAACAATGTTTTTTAAAGTAAGGATTCAACTGTAATGGCATAGTTCATTAATATGTAATTTAGTATGGTGAAGGCAGTTATATTTCTATTTTCATCTGCCATATTCACATACGTGAAAATAGTTATATTTTAACACAGCATAAACTCTTCAAGTTTCTTGCTTTTCATCTATTTTGTGCATGCAAATGCATGATCATAATATTGCAACATAGCCAGTTTTTCATTATTTGAATTGTAAAATTGATAAACACCTTAATTGGTTTGAACAAGACACGCTTAATAAATAAACATCAGCAATACAATTTTATGAACACAAAAGTCACGATCACACACAAATAATCTAGACGTCTCTGAGCAACAAATCTAGCAAAAAGATCGTAATGAGTCGAATGATAAATATAAAAAAGGTGAAAGACAAACAAGCAGGATGAGGAAGAAGGGATTAAAAAAATCACGTAAGAAAAACTATATGATAGAAAAAGGGAAGAAGAAAAAGGAGAGAGAGAGAGAGAGAGAGAGAGAGAGAGAGAGAATGAGAAAGGGAGAGAGAGAATGAAAAAGGGAGAGAAAATGAGAAAGGGAGAGAGAGTATGAGAAAGGGAGAGAGAGTATGAGAAAGGGAGAGAGATTATGAGAAAGGGAGAGAGAGTATGAGAAAGGGAGAGAGAGTATGAGAAAGAGAAAGAGCGTATGAGAAAGAGAAAGAGCGTATGAGAAGAGAAAGAGCGTATGAGAAAAGAGAAAGAGCGTATGAGAAGAGAGAGCGTATGAGAAAGAAGAGAGTATGAAAGAGAGTATGAGAAAAGAGAGAGAGAGTATGAGAAAGAGAGAGAGAGTATGAAAGAGAGAGTATGAGAAAAGAGAGAGTATGAAAAGAGAGAGAGTATGAGAAAGAGAGAGAGAGTATGAGAAAGACAGAGAGAGAGTATGAGAAAGAGAGAGAGAGAGTATGAGAAAGAGAGAGAGAGTATGAGAAAGAGAGAGAGAGTATGAGAAAGGAAGAGAGACAGAGTATGAGAAAGGAAGAGAGACAGAGTATGAGAAAGGAAGAGAGAGAGAGTATGAGAAAGGAAGAGAGAGAGAGAGTAAGAGAAAGGAAGAGAGGGCGAGTATGAGAAAGGAAGAGAGAGGGAGAGTATGAGAAAGGAAGAGAGAGAGAGAGAGTATGAGAAAGGAAGAGAGAGAG